>JABVXV010000095.1:0-197407 GCA_013365325.1 Dipetalonema caudispina
ATAATAATAATAATAATAATAATAATAATAATAATAATAATAATAATAATAATAATAACAATAATAATAATAATAATAATAATAATAATAATAATAATAATAATAATAATAATAATAATAACAATAATGATAATAACAATAATAATAATGATAATAGTAATAATAACAATAATAGTGATAGTAGTAACAATAATAATAATAATAATAATAATGCGATAATAATAATTATTATTAATAATAGTAATTAGTAATAATAATTACTAACAATAATAATTGGTGATAATAATAATAATAACAGTACTAATAGTAAAAAGAGGTGAAATGGTTTTCCTCGAGCATAAATCTCGAGTGATACAAGCCACATATGAATCTAATGAATTTTTGCAGATTTGGCGGAAATATTAAGATGTGCCAATTTATAAATAAAAGAGTTACCTCGCATGAAAACCTTAACAGTGGGGTCATACATTGCTTCATCGAACTCTGGATCATATCGTGCACCGTATCGATAATAACGATCCCTATCGTAATATGGGCGGTCGTACGGCGATGGGCGTGGATGTAAGCTCGAAAGCCTTATCGGTCCACCGTAACGACCATAATCTGCATACCTACAAAGCTCACTTTACAATCTTTGCCAAAGTCAATTACCGTACAGCCTTGAGGAAACTGCACCACACCTCGATTAACTCCGGTATTGAATCTGATGCTTTGCAAGTAATGATCCAAAAATACCAATGCCGTGATTTTTTAAATAAAGAGGGTTATAAAAAGTTACAGAAAACACCTGTCACGAAATCGAAAGTCAAGCGTCGGACTTATTCCACGTAATGGGACTGGTCCACTGGTTGGAGGTGGTATACCTCGTGCCGCGTAATAGCTGTTGTCCATTTCATCGGCCGAACTACGAAAAACCTCGACATATCTAAAATAACCATTATGGAACGCGGTCCGTATTCAGCAAATCAAAAGCACTTCGCTTCGTCCTCAAATTTCAAGAAATCAAGATTTCAATAACTATCAGTTTATGTATAACAAATACTAATAGGCAATAATAAATGGGTCATAATTTCTGTAAAAAACTTACGCTAAACAAAGATCACGCCGGATCCCTAGTAGCCAAATGGCCACTCTTCAATTCGGACCCTACCAACAAACACAAATTTTACCTGCCCAGAATTGAAAATTTGCAAATTCCCCAACAGAATTCCCATACCTTGAACCCATGTAGTTTTTGCTTCTCTCCAAAGCCAATTCCGCGTATTCTTTGGTTGCCAGCCGTACGAATGCCTCCCCCGAAGGTCGACCCCCCGGTTCTTTGTCGATTACCGCATCCGCTACTTCCAGGCCTATATTCCCATTAAAACATATTACCAAAACCACTCTCATACCAAACTACCGCTTACCGGTCCTTTAATTCTGTTTGGGGATGACATATAACTCTGACAATCAGCTGTATAACGGCATGAAAATTATGTTTGGATTGTTTTCGGCAAAAACAATGAAATTCCAACAAAATACCTGACTTGGAAATTTTCAATTGCAATCCATAAAAAAGTGCAGAAGGCAATCGTTTAACCTAAATCAACATCTGAAGTGGGTAGAAAGAAACCTGAGAAAAATTCCTTGATGTCATCGATCGTTGCACTATATGGCAAACCTCGAAGGCGGACAACAAAGTTGCTAGCATAGCGACTGTCCGCATCTCCACCACTACCTTTGATTACACCATGACGTATCATCATTAACAGCTCCGCGTCACTAACGCTGAATACTGCAAAGGTTCATATAAGGATAATTGACATGAGTATTAAATTAGAAAATCAATTCCCGGCCGACTACTATCTTTCAACAACATAAGCTTTGGTTCGCTGATTAGACAGCGGAGCACAGTGCTATTCATATCTTCTTTATTATCTCCAAATGAATGCACGAAATGTCTTTTCCACTTAGAAACGACATTTCGTCAATTTTGTACAAACCTTCAATGTAGCGTCCATTTATCTCATTACGATCAAGCTTTTGAGCTTCTTTAACAGCTTCCTGATCATCCAGCTCCACGTAACATTCCCCACTTGCTCGACCATTTGATGTCAATGTGAAAGTTATCGATTTTGCATTCAAACCGAAAAAAGAAGAAAAAAACTTGTGTATCAAAGAAACGATTGTTTATATCTAAGTAATGATTTGTTTTAGAAAACCTTGGAGGAAGTCTCGAACGTCCTGTTCTTTAGCGGCGAACGGAAGCCCACGCAATCGTATATAATTTGTATCTGGATTCATCATTCAAAACAACTGAAAAGAAGCAATCATTCAAATGAATAACATACATAACATGACAAAAATGATCATTGCAAGGAAGAAGTACAGATAAAAGGTAAAAATGTGAAACAGATAATAGGTAATGCAATAATTCCCACTACAGTTGAGTTGCTTAAAGATTCATTACAGCTAATAGAGGATAGCGAGAGGAATTGGAATGAAGATCGCTGGCAACAATCGATACCTTTAGCTATAGAAAGCGAATTTGTCTTGTCCTTCATGACAACCGCATCGATGGAATCCTTTCAAGAGCATACCCTAACTGTACAGCACGATAGCACAATTAATAATTGAGTGGACAAGATGTGTTTGAGGTCAACAGGACTACTCCTTTGGGATCTAACGAATAATACTCATGGCCAGCAAATACAAACGAGAAGTAGACTATGATCATCTGTTGTTCATTTCATTTCGTTTGATTACTTCTTCAATTTATTTCAAATTAGAAGCATTTGAAATTCGATATGAACAGAACTTACGCTACTTGTTTGAAAGAAGCAGATACGTGACGTGACCTTCGACGCATATCATGTCACGAGTGATGTTCGCCCAAAAAGAAAAAAAAAAAACAACTTGATATCTGCAAGTGATTTGTTGTACAAAAAATATAACGCGAGATGAATTTATAATTTTTTACTTAATTGCAATGAGATGATCTTTTTACCCAAGTTGGAAGTGCCTTTTGCAAACGTATATCACTCTCATCTCTTATTGGCTATATTGATTATATGAATAATTAATAATATGTCCTTGCATGTTAATTTCATAATTTTATTAAATTGCTGTTCCTTATTCAGGAATTACCATATTCTGTGATGTAATTAATGATTGTTAGTATTTCCCGGCCGATAGTAGAAAACACGCATTCAAGAGATACTGCTGAATTCCTTGCAAGTGTCCCCTTCATGTCACGAATAAACGAAACCTGTGGTGAATTATATTTCTAGTGCGAGATAATACCTGTGCTTATACCTACATGCACAATTATAAGTTAGTTTATAACTGTTATCACTCTGAAGTTGGTTTGATTTCGGTTATCGATAAGATCAAAGAGAGATTGCTAGTGTCACTCAAAATTTAATACATTTTTCCTCGTACTAGGTCGAAAATTAGGTTTAAGAAAAGGGGTATCATTCCTAGATGTATAATATATGGTCAACGATAAATTTATCAATGAATTTGACACCTGCAAAGAGCTTTAGAGTTTTGGTTGGACGATACCTTTAACGAAAAAGTAATAAATGTACGGCATATTTTATATTAGTAAGGATATGATTTCGGTTGCACGAAGAATCATGCATTGTTGAATCATGCATTGTTGCGAAAAATTACCTTAATATATTTTGCATAACTTTCTTAGCTTTCCGATTCGCTTCCCCTTTATTCTATACGATTGCTTCAACTTAATTCCATACGATTTTGAAAATCCTAGTTCGTAAAAAGCCAGTACAATAAGTCTTGTTAAGTTTCGAATGCAGTGAAGTTCTTCGTTAAGACATCGACTGATCACAGTTATTTCAGCCGACTTTACTGAATTATTTTATTTCCTCAGAATTCAATTTTATGTTCTGCGTTGAATCTCAATAACATGTCTTGAACTTTCGAAAATTTTAAGCAAAAAGGGAAATAAAACTGTCATAAACTGAACAAAACCGTAGAACATCGACAAAAAAGCTCAGTGATGAAAGGAAAAAATGAACAGTTTCCTGAAAAGCTCGAAGAATAATAGGATATATGTTAATTTAATTAAAGTGTTATTTACAAATACAAGGATCAGTATGAAATCAAAATAACGGAGAGTGCTCCATCAGCTGTTTTTTTTTTTTTTTTTACTAGAACGCATACAAAATTTGAGTGGTTGAAATTCATATATACTATTGTAATTCATAGGAATGAAAATATCCAAACCTTCGAGAAAAAAATAGCAAAGTACATTTTCGTTCGTCAAGCCTGAGAAATGAATGAAAATACACATTAAAAACGAAAATATTAGAGACAGTTGAAATTCGAAATTAGAATTTAAAAGAATTCAAAATATTTTGAAAGTGTCAAAAATGTTAAGAAACAATTACTGAATACTGTGCTCACCGCATGAAAGCAAAGGAAAAGTAATTGAATTTTGAACCTTCCTAAAAATATCGCATTTAAGTCAACTTCATCCACACAAGACTATGATTTCAGTACAACGGCTGCGATGAAAGTTCGTAATAACACTCTGATAAGTCAGCTACAAATCATAGATACATATATCAAACTGAAAGATCAAGGAAGATGGCAACAAAAAGTCGGGTTGTAGTAGTAGCGATAGCGTCTAATCAGAGCACTAACTCGAAGTGATTGTGCAGCACCCATTTCATTCGTCTCAACTCGGCCAACTCGTGATATAACTGCGCGTTACGAGTGCGTGCATCACGACGCTCACGGGCCTCGTCCACGAGTTGACGTACCTCTACACTTCTCAACTGGAAATCATTTCATTTTAACGCTGTTCACGAGACGCTGCTTAGTCACCTAATCCAAATCTTTCCACCAAACAGTGACAAATTTTGTTGTAGTACCAGTTAAATGTCGATTAGAGTTATCCATTAATTAAATTAGATAAACTTTAAACCACCGGAAAATATAGCTAATTTAATGCGAACTTCCAGCAATTCATTCTCAAAAATCGTCCAGCTTAATACAATGCAGTCAGAGGTTAGAGGATAATGGGAGCTTTATTGCAGGCCTTCAAGCTGAGAGAAAAACTGATTACCTGTAAATCAGCAATCTGCGCATCTAATTCTGTTAGGAAATCCAGCTCAACTTGTTCCAGATCGTTCGTTCGTAGAGGTGGTGGTGATGGTGGAGGAGGAGGATGAAATTCAGGTGGCGGTCTATAGTTAGCACAAGGAATATAGGTGAAACTGGATGCCACGTTTGGATATTCAGTCACTTGGTCCTCCTCACATCTTTCGTGCTGATAATGGCAATAATGTGGGTTATGATGATCATAATTTGGTTGCGTGTAAGTTGGTGATAAGCATCGGGAAGAATGCAGCGACCCATCTGATGAGCTAGCAATTTCCGAATCCGACGAACAGGACCGACTTCCCAACAGTAATGATAATTGACTGAAGGCCTTTAATTCAAACTCTAAGTTACTTCACATGGTTCCGGATATGAACATGTCTGCATTGAGACGATGATTTTCATTGCATCATACTCAGAACAGCAAAACACAGCTCGTATCCTAGCGAGAATGCGCAAAACTTAGCAAACCTGCTCCAAGCCCGGGGTTAGATACAGGTTTGCTAAATTCGATTATAGTATCGCTGCGAGACTCTGACTGTAATTATTCAAACAGGACTGTTGTGAAAATTTTCGTACTAAATAACATAATGAGTTAAGTGAATAGGAATTCTATGCAGCTATAAAGTTAGAATTAAGGTTGACATTATAGCTAGTAGAATTCATTATTAATTTCCAATTAACCGGGAAAGTAAGAGGCTTCAATATTGTCGGACTCCATAGGAGAATATATTTCTAACAAAAGTGTTAAAATAGACCTCTAGTTCATGATATATGTGCTCGTCATCTTTAAGAAATCGGTCCCTACTATCGATTGTTTTCAGATCCTCCATTTCCGATTTGTCTTCCAAATCTAGTCCCAAAGCTTCATCCACATCAATTGAATTGCATTCCACCGCTTTATCCTCTAATCGGCCACGTTTTCCAGTTGTGATGGATGGTTGCCAATCCGGCGAATGCACTGATGATTCCGGACTGAATGACAGAATTAGTAAAAACAATTCCATTCTCAACTCAAAAACTTGGGAAGTGGAGGAAATTATTTTCTTCTCCACATCTTACACGATATTTCAAACAGGAGTGAAAATCTTACTATGATTTTTTTCTATGAAAAGTCCATTTAACTTCCAATTATGAAATTCTGAATCTTAGGATATTCCTATACTTGTTTGAACTAAACGGAAATCTCTTCATTTTAAAAATAACTCGTTGAAAAACGGAAAGGTTTGACACCTGCTATCTTGACTGCCATAACCAGAACTGTAAATGCTTTCGTCCAGACTTTTGATACGGAAGGATGTTGTACGATCTATTGACGCATACATCAGTTCATCAACGGATTTTGGTTCCTGGTAAGTTATGGTCTGAATCACTGGGCGGTTACGCGAAATCCATGGATTTGTACGTATATTCTGAAAAGGTGTTTGAAATTTTTGAGAAGACAAAGTGATGCGTATGGAAAAAAAGCAAGGTAATACCAAGCAACTATACACTGAAATCAGTCCACTTCAAATCATTTGAAAATTGAATCAAATTAAATTAGATTAGGTCGGCTCACTTCAGTTCTCTTCGTTTTCTCATTATTCTGCGTTTAATTGAAAAACATTTGTAAGGCACACGTAAATTTAATAAACTTTGACATAGATTTTGCTTATAAATAAAATCTGAAGAGTATTGAAAGATACCTTTCGTCTAGAATTAATTGGTGTAGGGAATGATTGCAAGAAAGATGTGGCAAATTTGGAACCGTCGCGACATGAGTGAGTTACCGTTTCTTGCCTGTTCCAAGAAGACGGCATTATTACTGTAATGGACACAAGTGAAATGAAATGATTGAGTCTGCACATAGTTTTTAGCAACTAGAACATTGATTCTGTGCTGCTTTGTAAATCGTAGCACAACTTTCAAGCACATTAGCTGAATTCTAAAAAGTGAAATAATGATATCTGTTGGTCACTGTATGTAGATAAATGAGCGTAAGTTACAGTTGAACAGTCTGGAATCGATATTTCTAAAACTTTATAAACAATTTATGGTCATATTTTTATTTAAACTCTATTTTAAGATAGGAAATTATATACAAAAATGCTGCTAACCATGCAGCTGATCATTAATGACCAGAGATTGCGACAACGTATCAACAGAATGGTCTCGATGATTATGACTCTGTATCGCACTGACGCTGTAATGAAGTCGTGGTGCTGCTGATTTGGATTGCCTTTTGTGTGGGTGTGACCCCAAACCGGAATTTTCTGGTCTACGAGAAGATCCACGACGTCGCAAAGGCAACTGTTCGAACCATGAACTGATACGCTGCATCAGACCAAGCTCTGAATTATGAAAAGCGGTAATAAATTACCAATGAAAATAAACGTTACTTTACACTTGAAAGTGATTCGACCCCAGAAAGCGTACGTTGGAATCCTCAAAAAAATATACAACTCCTCGATAGCTTTTTTGGAACAATGCTCAAAATATTTGCCTAGTTGCGGAAACGATTGGAAATGATTTTTGAAAATGTTATTTCCATGGAAACAACAATTCTTGCTATTACAAAATGGCAGTAAATTTGATAAATTTTTATAACTGAAGCTTTCCCCATAAAATTCTCTCTACCACCTGATCAACAGTGAAAGTAGCTATAATATCTGTAGTAGAAAGTAGCGACAAACATGTAAATCAATCCTGAATAGTTTCCAAGTATACAGTGCATCAGCAGGATACGATGAAATGAATCCGTCATTCGAGAATTGCAGAATTTAATTCGTTCAACTTTAATGCACCTTACTGCAGTTCAGAAATTGGGTGGAACTAGATGGTATAGAAAATGAGTACATTTTAGAAGACATTACAACACTTCTTTCCCTTCTTGAAATTATGAACAACGTTTCGAGTCTTCAGTAAAATTTGTTGAATCAGGCGAGTGGATTGCTTTTTGCACCGAACCCTAATTGGAGGACGTCCTTACCGTTTCACCAATGGCTTATTCTGAGCCTAGTGGAGCGATGAATTTAATATTGTTAAATGCACTGCATTGGCCTTACGATTACATTGTGATGATTCCCTAATGAAAGGAAGAAGGAAAGGAAAAGCGTATCCATCCTGATGATTACAATTAGCTCACCAGCCCACCGATGATCAGCTAATATTTGTACATCACTTTGCTCACTATGTCAACATGTCTTCTTGATCCTTCACTTCAGCTCCCAAATTATAACAAGACAAAGATAGCTTGATTAATTCTCATTGGTCTGTGATTTCAAAATCATTGATGAAGCAATATGTTCGTAATGGAATAGGAGTAGAACATAATGATGAACATGTCAAAAAAAAAACAAACAAGAATTTCAAGAGAAGGGAAGGTAACGATCGGATATATTAGCAATATTCATTATCATCTCGAAATTCTGTCTAAGTCTCAATTTTCATAACAAATTAACGCCATAGAAAATTAGAAAAAAACTGTCGGAAACTTATCCCACTTTCAATAAGGAAGTAAATTTTGAAAATTGTTATTGGAATTTTTCGGCATGAAACTTCCCGATTTCGGAAATGATCTGAGAAAGAGGTCGGACGGGAGGAACCAATTAAATTTTACAAAAAGCAAAGTGGATCCTAAATTAAAAATAGCTTTCCGTTGAAGCATAAAGTCAAATCAGTAGATCATCATCGATCCATTGATACTAAACCAATATGTTACAGAAAATTTTCGCATACACCACATCTAGAAATGAAAACAAGTTGAGAAAAAGAAAGAGGCAGAGAATCTTCATCTCAGGGGAATATATTTTTGAAATCCAAAAATTTTTTATGATAAGAGGGATCGAGTAGTGACGACGAAAAATGTGTTTTTATTTATTGCAGATTTTGCTGAACAATATCGTTGATTTACTTGATATCTTCTCTGATTTTTATCATAAACTTCAGTATTTATTCATATAGATGGTGATATCCTGAAGTGTTACGTAAACTAACGCTGTAATAATTATGATGAATTAAAAGCATAAAAGATAAAAGAAATTTGTCACATTCATGTGATTTACAAACTTTTTGATTCTATGGCTTCTCCGCAGAGTGTTCTACCGATCGCTATAATTGTGAGCACGAATATAAGAATGTAGTAATCTGGAACGTACATCGTAGTGCACTAGAATTTTGAAATTCCATAACGTGTATTCATCTTCATTATAAGATTGCTGCATTAATTATTGGATATAATAATGAATTTTAATTGTTACAGTATAAATATATGCGATAAGATGAAATTTAGAATGTATTCGCAAATTCAAATAATTAACAAATAATAGGCATGAAGTTTTGGAACAACCAATACTTCCATTATCATTTCTGTTTTCTGTGATCTAACATTTTTCATTGAATGGAATAAATTTTTGAATAGAAACTAAAGTGGAAAAGAGAATACGGAGGAAAGGAAAAATGAAATGAAATAGAATGAAAGGATAGGATAGAGAAAAGTATAATAAAAGCTAAAGAATAGGACGATAAAGGTCCAGCTGGACATCCTTCAATTGGACATCACAATTACCACTACCATCCTAAAATCTCTACTACTATTGAATTCCATCAAGCAAACTCTATCCACAAATGTTCATTCACATCTTCCTTCATCTTAAATAATCCTCTCATTCTTCTTTACTTTCCTTCTGCCTTCACAATGAATCACTTCATATTACTTCATCTCTTAATACCGTTACTATTATAAATACAAATTGACAGGATTGCCTGATAAGAATGTCTAATAGTTGTGAATAGAAGAAAACATCACATCGGACATTAGTGACTAAGTATGAGTTCAATAGATATATGCAAAGGGTGGTAAACATAGATGACTGGCCAATGTCATCCATTACATGAGATCGAACTCACAAAGATTACTTGGAATAGTGTTAACTTTATTGGAGGACTTATGCGACATCAAAATGCATTTAAATATTTCATTTAAAAAAAAGAACAAACAAACATTTAAACGTTTATTATAAATATGCAAACGATGCCTTAGAGAGTTGAATTCAATGAAAGGCCGAATCCCGAAGATATAAGGAAGATATGGCTGTGTAACAATATAACGAGATATAAAGTTAGTAATTGAAAAAAAACGGTAATTCTTAATTATATCTAAAGAAAGGAGGAGGATACAAGATGATTGAAGGGAAGGATAGAAAGATTTGAAGCTTTTTCCACTTAGTAATTTTTGCGATAGAGCAAAAGCGCAAGATTTTTCGAAATATGGAACGCCTGCAGCAGAATATTTTAGATAATGCATGTGACGTACCAAATACAACTATCGTTGTTCATTCAAGAAAATACTGACCTCTTGCAATTAAAGGGTCAATACCTTCTATCCGATTCAAAAGCAAATTTGTACGCATTATCTACAATTGCAACATCTCAGCAAATATTAGCAATATCATATCGATTTTTGAGGTTGCAATCTTGACTTAAATAGTGAGACTACAGCGAAATTAATATAATTGTTTACTCGAAAACTTTTAAACAACAGAATGGATCTGTTTGTATGCGTTAGTTCCAAGATTCTTTCCAGGAAGTTAAAACAATTTTTGGAATTCCTTACAGAAATTGTCCTTACAGTAAATTACTTCATTAATGAATGAAAAAATTGTAAACTTGACTTTCTTCAATGCTTCACAGTTAATAATAAATTTTTTGTTTAGTTACAAATATATCTTCTAAATAAAGCATTGTGCTTGCAATATTCGAGAAAAAAAGCTATTCTTGATATACTTGGCATTAATGCTATTTGGTTGGTGAAAAAATGAAATAGTTTGAAGTCAATGCAAGATAATTACACATTTTAATATGTCTTCGTGTATGCTTCTGGGAATTGATATTAAACCTTTGACATTAAACTAAATCATAGTGGCGGGTAAAGTACGAAATTCCATACAATCATTAATCAAAATGGAAAATTATCTTTGACATAATTATAATGCTTACAATCTCGTTCAGAACTAGTTCGAACCCATTTAGTAGAAATGATCCAAATGTTTCGTCTCTTTCTCTGAGAAATAATTTGCTGTACCAAATAGAATTTCGTCATTTATATTTGTTGGTTTCAATTGGCCGACTAACAAGTTTTCATTCGGATTATGGGAAGATGATGTTAGGCCCAAGTGAAGCATTAGCTAGTGATCTTTTAACTGTTAGGAAATCAAATCCTCAAAGATGCCTTATTATTGATTATCGAGTAAAATCTTCCACGGCATTGGAAATATTACAGTTAAAGCTACGAAAAAGTAAGAAACATGGAAAGTCTTTAAAAGTTTTGTAATGCTGACATTTGAAAGAGCAAACCGCAAACTAATTTAATCTATCTATATATATATATATCTGTATGTGTATTAGTTTCAATTTTAAAGTTGCTAACGAAGCTTGATTATTTCAAACTTTATCTCTACGAGAAAACACTAGAGAAGGAAGGAGAATGAGTATATAATGATCGGATGGATGAGCGTCTTAAATTTAAAATTCTTATATTTTCCTCTTCCTTAGAACATTAATCATTAACACAACAAACACATATTTCAACTATGTGTAGCTTAAGTTGCGTGCTTACGTTGAATTTTCGGACAGCATAAAAAATTGGAGAAACTTTTTAAAATAAAATCATATAATCCGTAAATTTTATTTTAATGTCATACAGTAAAAGAAATAGATAAGATAAGCTCTTCGTTTCAAACCGAATCACAAGATTTTTTACATATTCGACGTTTCCAGAAATATTTTAGATAGAAGACTAAAAACAAGCTGCACTTCATAATAATGTTTTTGTGATACAGTTTAATAGTAATATCTAAAGTGACATGACTTATTTCTGAATATGAGCTTCATTTTTCATTTTCAAAAAAAGATTGGTATTAAATTTCGGAATTTTCGATCAACTTCCGGAATTCTTTTCGGAAAAAGTAACAAGTAAATAATTTATTTAAATAAGAATCAACAACTTTTTCGAAACCACTAAATCTTTCATCAAAATATGTCACTCATGCAGATGAAAACTTTTTCTGCGGAATAAAGTTTTCCAGAAGATTGGAGATGCAATACATCTTTCGTATCTTTAAGTCTTCCTTTCAATCTTTTTTGCTACTAGTAGGAACATTGAGATGAACAGATATGTAAAGTTGAGTAAGGAAGAAAATAGATAATCGTAGAAACAATTAATTTTTTTTCCTTCTGTAATACATATCGACTGATATATTTGCTTTTAAAAGTTCAATCAAAATGCATTTGAAATTGAATTCAATACTGACAAGCAATGAGCAAGGAGCCAAAAAGTTCGAGTATTCCCAGCCAAAAAATTTCATTTACTATATCTCGTTGGTATTATTTCATGACTAAATTAATTGCCAAACTGAATATATTTTGAGTTTCTTTGTAATAAACAGCAACATTAAATCTCAAGTAATGACAAAATGATTCCAATCAGAAACACGAAGAAAATAAACCATAAAGACTTTGGGCAAAATTTTTCTCTTTAAATAAATTTAAAAAATCATCTTTCATAACAATTCTAGCAAGCAAAACCAGTTTCTTCTATACTTTTGACGAAAATTTCTTATGAAAAGCTTTTTTATAAATTAATTCAAATCAAATTTCAAATAAAATTTGAAGAACAGCGTAGAATCATACTTTGCAGTTTGTTGCCTTATGCACATTAAAGTATATTTTGTTGGCATATTACGAGCTAAAAACCTGATTTAATTATGCTATAAAATAATGATTGAATGAACTGTAATTGATACAAATAATCACCATAGCTTGAAGTACAAAATTCACACCATATGCAAAGTTAGCTCATTTATCACAGCAAGTGGGACAGATTAATTTAAGTTTTCAACTTCAAATCTACATTTCAACTGAAAAGAATTTCTTTGATTGGGTTCATTTCAACAGTACTCAATTAGTAAATGAGATATTTGCGTCGCAATCATCGTTATTATAATTTTTTCACACTTAAAAATTTGCAGGAATGGTGTTGCGCTTTAAAAGTTAAGACTTATCCTACTAGTGGAAGCATATATACAAATATTAGTGTACAATTTAATTAGTGTAAATAAAACATTTTTGTAGACGTACGTTAGAGCAACGTTTTGACATATATGCATAAAGAATAAACATTTATCCCTTCTCTTGTCCTAAACCGTTTGGGAGTTTTAAACAAGTGCAAATTTGTGAAATGTGACAAGCGAAAAGAGAAGGAAGAGATAATATATGGGTAGATTAGGAGCCAAGCGGAGAATTCAATCAGTACTAATCAAGCTTCTCCTTCCCTCAGGACCTAGCAAATAGGCAGTTTTCATGCAGTATCCTTCACTGCACTTGCTAATTCAATATATGTCTGTATTTGGACATCTCGTGCTGTATGAGTCATTTCTCTGAAATTTTAGATAACTCAATTCAGAAGCCACTAGCCTGGATCCATTCAAGGAAAAGGATTCGGTTCGTCTAATTAGAAAGCTCTTAAAATAAGATTGAACGAAAGCGTATATTTTTTTATCGCTATCTGTTTCCTGAAACGATTTCCCACATGTTGCTTCACATTAAATAGTGAGCATACTTTTATGTACTTTTATGAAAATTTCCTTTCATCTACGGAGAAGGAGTTGTTCACCATATTATATGAGGTAATGGATAACTGTTGTAAAATAAAAAAGAATTTAATAAATTACCACAGGTCATCCAGATGTCTATTTACTTTAATTTCTATAAAAGCAATCAAAAATAAGTTTAATATGGATAGTTCCATCAGTGAAAGTTAATTAATGAGGAATTTGAAAGAAGAGCAAATACGTATGAAAGGAGAAAAAAAGCTGACAGAACAAAACGACTCAGTGCTAAGGAGATTATCTTTACCTTTCAGTTTTATTGATGACCAGGAACGAGTTGAATTCACTTTTGCGCCAATGATGACAAAAATAATCTCACAGGAAAAAATCTTCAAATCGTCATCAGTAAGTGTAGAAGAAAAAGCCTAACAAGTCATTAAGATAATTAGACGATCAATCGCCTCCCATTAAGACAACCATAATAAAAATAACTTCCTTCATAAATCTTCTGTTGAATTGATAGCCAAACGAGCCAATAGACTAAACTGAGTTAAACGCTGATATAGAGACCTCCTTAATATTCAGCAGTGGCACAACAAACGAAAGAGACATTACATTGAATTTATAAACAATACCTGTATTTGTACAAGTACAGAAAGAAAATAATGCTGACCTATCCATGATCTGGCTCACTGGTCCTAAAATTCTAAAAGGTAGGAAAATAGCTTATTTCTCTTTTCCAACCCATTACTACAAAAACTATTTTTGTGGGTCACTACAAAATTCGATGAAAAATTTGTTGGTGAAGGCCTTTCTCATTGACAATTCTCGCCCTTTAGGTAAACCATTATACGAGTGATAGGTAATAAGCTATGATATCTTAACACCGTATTAAAAGATTACTTTCATTATTGCGAACGAATCGATACTACCACATTAGGGGTTTGGAAGTAAAAATAAGCAATTTCGGCATTTCGCACAGAAAGATAATTCCAGTGATAATCACAATTTCCATGAACTTCATAATAGTAGCACAATTTTGAAAATGATTTATCCATGACGTTTTCAGTTTTATGTTTCACCAGAATAATGTTGTTATACTACGATATTGATAATCAAACCAAATACATCAAAATATATTCATAAATTAAAAAATGAAATAGTGAGAAGACAAACCCAAAATATGAATTAATTAAAATAAGTAAGTGGAAGAAAGAATCCATAAGGATTAGTAGGAAACTTAGCAACGAATTCATAAATGATTTTGTGAGACATTTTAAAACTGAGAGAATTAAAGTGAGAAGAAACTGCCACCCAGCTGGTCATCTAAAGCATTAATTTTTCAATTACTTGATATAAAATCAAAATTTCCTTTATTAAAACCAATTGTCTGTAAGTTAAAGCAATCATCACTTTTGGCTTTTGAGTTAATAACGTTAATAATTAATAAATTGCAATAAACGACGGTTCTGTTCAAGATAGCCTAATTTCGTCGCTTCACAGATCTCATCAAACCGATTTTACCTTTGTTAAATGCAAGTAACTCTTCCATTATATTTTAGACATTTAAGCAGATCATTAGAAAATTTTATATTAAATGCTAAATGTTTAATATGTATGTATCTAACCAGAACAACACCACAATTGGTGAAGGAATTATATCGATTCAGCGGTACCGTCCAACAGTATTTCTATTTCGATACTTAATTTATAAAAATTTATATGGAAAGTGTTTTTAATTACAATAGTTTCAAAGAGATCAATCATTTAAAGGATGAGAAACATGTAATAAATTCTACAAATGGAGTGATGACCATCCCAAAAATCCTAGTGAGAAAGCAAAGACGAATATACGTTCTTCAAAGTGGCCAAGATCTTACATCTAGAGCCTAACCAAATCAATTTAACATTTCATCAAATTTTCAAGGGTACATAGAAAAAAAAAGTAAATGAAAATTTCGAAAACTTACAGAATGCTAGTGAAAATCAAATTACGGAAATGAAATGTAGTGGTTTGAAAGTTCTAAATTGAAATAAACAAATTGGCATTGAGTAGTTTCTATATTTGTTAGAGGATACTAGAATCCTAAAAAATTCTAAATTTTTGAGATCTGAAAGAACAAATTTTCAAGTGAATTGCAATTAAAACTTCTTGTAGAAGAAGAAATGATGAGTTTGTATCTTCCTCATTTTTTCTTTTTTCAAGAATAGCTTCCATCAAAATCTTTTCATATTTAAATGGAGAAAGGAAAGCCCAAATTGTATTCTCTTGCCTTCAAAAATATTTTTCATTCTTTATCACTGCGCTTTATTCTTCCTTAATCAACCTCTCTAGATGAGATAATAATTTTGTTCAGGAAGATTTCCGCACTAATTATGCAAACTTCATCAACAAACAACATAAGTGCATTGAATTTTGAATATGATGTAAAGAAAGATGAAAAGAGAAGAAAGAAATGGCAGTGTTTTTAAGGATTTCAAATTCATTTTAACTTCTATTAAAGAGATAACTGTAATTAAAAAACCAACTTTTCTTTTTTTCTCCACGCATTATGCTTCACTTCACTTCAGCTTTTCTGTTGGAATAAGTTTATATCGCCATTACTAAAACAAATGTCAAACGTATTGCTTCAATAGCCAAATGCGCCCTTCATCAATGAAATCATTCAGCTGCTCTCATTGTTTGTGTCAGAGTTTGGATAATTCTTCCTGAAAATCTGGAAGAATGTTTCTGAATATATTTTGGAAAACAAGAAATGTTAGAAATAATTATTGACGCAAACCATATGTTAGTATATAAGAGGATAACAGCTGGTGAGGAAAATGGAAACGAGGAAAGGCAATGATGAAAAAGTTTTGGGCATTGAAGAAAAGCCACAGATAGTATCTAAGGTTGTTTCTAGTGCATTATTATTGTATTCAGAATTTAGAATACCATTTGAAACCTTTTATAACAATTTTAAATTCCTGCAATTATAACTTTTGAGAAAAATATTATGGCAAGAATTTTAGTTCGAATCAAATTTCAGGTAAACATTTTCTTACACAGATACCAAAGAATTGTTGAGAAATTATGCAAAATTTTGATGGTTCATACAGAACAGTCATTTGTAGTGCCAAATAGTTTAGCATTTTTTCTTTGTAAAGAGAGTTCCTTCTAGATTTTAATTTTTAATTTACAGATTTAAAATTCTAGTTATAACTGATAAAGGAATATTTGGTAATATTTAGAAATGATAGAAGTATAATGGGTTACTACTTGTGATAAGTAACAACAAGATATATCTCGTAGAAAAGATTACAATGAAAGATATCGACGAAGTTAATTATATTATATTCATTCGCCTTAGAAACTTGGAGGCAACCAGTGATTGTATTATTTCAAAGAAAGAAAGATATGTTTTTATCTAAGTGTTACACGGTGACAAAATACTGTCCAACATTATACCACAAAACTCCATGAACCAATGGTTTACTTCTTATCGTCAAAGTACAACGAACACTAAAGATAATATGAAAGGATACACTTACATTTAGAAATTACCTCTCAGATCTCCAAGAGCAAAGTAGACGATCGTAAACAACTACAGTTAAGTTAAGCAAATTTATTTCGTTTATTTGTGTGACTGAGAAGACATTTATGAGTTATAGTTAGGAAGTTAGACTACAAGTAACTAAAAAAAAAAAAATAAATGAAATATTTCCTCTGTTTACTCTCTGAGTGCTAAAATGGGTGTAAGGAAATGTTCGATCTTCGTTTTCGTTTTAGGAAGATTTGAAAGAAAAATATGTCTTTCTTTTACTTTATGTTTTCTCTTATTCTGAAACAGATAACTAACAATACTAATGGACTTTCATAAATAAATTTGGCTCTTTTGTTCTTTCCAAGAACAATCTAAGGAGAAATAAGGACAAAAGTGAAAGTTAAAATTATTTTTGTAGCAGAAAGTTAGCAAAACACAACAAAAAAGTCATCTAACCATATTTCATATGCTAAAATTTAAACTTTAATAAGTTTGTGAGACAAAACTGACATTGTCACAATTCATTGAGTTTCTCACGGTAATTAATAAATCATACCTCCTGCTGAGGTACTATCAATCTCAATTTCATTCATACCGAACATGCCATTTTCCATTGAAGTCAGAAGTTTTCATTATTAAGTTAAACGAAATTTTATGAAATCCCAAAAGAGATCCTCAAAGAAAGGGGAAGAAATGTGCCGAGGATTCTGAGATATTGAGAATAGAAAAGTGAATAAAGAAAGAAGCGATCTCTTAAATTTCACCTTTCGTGGGGGAGAAATGAGGATGGGTGAAGGGAGAGAGAGAGAGAGAGAGATGCTAGTTTTTTTGTGAAATTGCTTGCGAAAGCATTCCGATGGAAAGGGCAAGAGGGTAATGATGCTGCTTATCTTCAGAATTCGGAACTGTCAACAATTCGAGGAACATCTGAGATTACTCAAAAAATTTTTAATGATGTTTTTTTTTTTTTCTGTAGAAATGCTTGAATGGCAACAGTAAAGAAGTGTTTTATGACCTTTTACTGGCATTTCTGTCTAAGCAAATATTCTCAGAGATATTATTTTTTATGTATTGTTTCGCTTCATTAGTCTTATTAGATGATAGATTCATAGGTGTTTGATAATTTTTGAACAACCAGATTTCATCATTCCATCATGAATTGATATTTCCTTGAGATGTAATATGATTTGCTTTAGTGACCTTATACTGCACACTTCTACTTAAAGTCCAAAATGAAAGATTAAATTTTAATTTTTCTCGAAAATTCGCTTTTTTGCTAACATGCATAAATATTTTTCACAAATTAAAATTTGTGAAAGGTTAACGAAACTAGAGAGGGAGAGAGAGAGAGAGAGGAAAAAGCAGATAAAACTGAACCGCCATCGAATGATTCATATGATTAGGCATTTGTTATATCATAATGTATAATAAAAAAGAATTATGTGCACTAATCATGAGTATATCGGAAAATTCACTGCAATGAAATCAACAAAAAATAAAGTATAGGTTTAGTAATCATGCAGGATAGTATAATAATGTTACGGTTATTGTCATGATAATAATCGTAACAAGTGACAATTCAATTAATGGTTGTCACAAGGATAACTGTGATAGTAACAATAATAATGATGCTGATTCCGATGATAAAGATGATAGTAATTTAATTTTAAGGTGATGGTAAAGTCCCTAAAATAAGAATAAATACATGATCAATTATAATTTGAAATTGTGCATGCTTTATGGGAATCATGTGAAGAAAAAAGAAACCAGTTCCCTTCTTTGTCAAAATTCCCCTTAACATGTATAAGGAAGATTGTAGTAGTTTCTTGAATTCTCGAAGAGGATTCAGGATTTCCCGAACAACAACATATTATTATATTCCGTTGTTGTAATGACAATAGCTTGGGCATGCCATAATGTCGGATTACATTTGCAGTCAATCTCGCTACTATCCGCGCTTATTCCAATTGACCATAAAAGTGGAAATAATGGGAAAGAAGTGAAGCGGAAGCTTTAACGCAGTATAATGGACATAATTTACTACCAACCATACCCGAAGCGACTATTTACTCCGCTTTAAGCACTTATCACTCCCTGCCCTTTCTTTATTAACCACATTTTTCAATTTGCTTCATTTATTTTAATTTATAAACTAAGTCGTGAAAAACTTCACTTAGTAAAGAATGATCCTCTCTCTCTCTCTCTCTCTCTGTTAAATGAATTATCACTTTGCTGCACTTGTTTTACATAAATGTTTGCTGTGCATGTAGTGATGTTGAGTAAGGTCAAGTCTGCGCAAACGTATATATTTAAAATTCAAAAATCCAATGCTTTAAGTTAGTTTTTAAGCTTTGTAAATAACTACGCAAATTTGGCATGCGTTTGAAAAATGCATTGAAGAAGTGCAAATGATTATTTCACACCTAGCCTAAATCATGTGATTTTTGAGATAACAGCGCAGAATTTGATATTAAAATTCACCGCCCTTTTCCTCTTTATCTTTTCCAAGGAGAGCTATGGCTCATAAAATTGAATTATTGTTTTTAAATTTAAATAAGTGATAAAACAAGTAATTCCAGTTACTGGATTTATCCAGTGCATCACAAAAAAATTTTAATAAAAATATCAAATTTTCAGTTTTCTGGTTAACTTTCTTGATGGCATTTGACAAGAAAATCAAATTAATAGGAATGTGAAGTTCCTGAGGTATCCAAATCTTACGCTCAATCTTTAGAGTTATATTATTTTAATAATCCATATAACTGATCAAGCAAAATTTCACTGAATTAATTAATGTAATGTGAACAGTAACAGATAAGGCTGCAGAAAGAGGGGATGAAATTACTTGCAAGCAAACATTAAGTATCGATGAAATAATCTCAATAGAAAAATTGCATCCTTCTTTTCGTTATTGTTCAATACCAAGATATGCGGAAAGAAAAATCAAAGAGTTGCATTACCATTTCAGGTAGGTAGTGAAAGGTAATTCATAAATTAAGGTAATACAGCAGGAAAGATTCGTATCAATTTGATTTATAGCCACAAAAGAAACTGCGAGAATGCAAGATTTTAGCTCTTCATAAAACAATGATTTGTTAATTTCTCTGTAAGGGCGGATGTTTCAAAGAGAGCAAGAAAAAAAAAATCACATAAAAGGATTTAAAACAACTGAAAGGATAAGCCTATGAAAGGACTGGCATAAAAAAATATTTTAAGTAGAAAGTTATTTTGATCAGAGAAGATTATGGATGTAAGCGACCGTCGAAACAGGGACAATATTTGATTGGCATTAGGACAGAGCATTCCTGACAGATTGTTTGCTATCCTTCAGAGCTAATCAGTTTTGACTTGAAGCTAAGCAGATCTATTCAAATAAACATGACTGAGATGATAGCGAAATGTTATTCTTACTCATCGTTTGTTTTGTCACTGTCTTGATTTATGCAAATTAAGAAAGATTTAATGTACTATAATAAAGTCTGATAACATCGAAATGATATGATATGTGAGATGATGATGGCACTAACACACTAACTCCATGCAATATTAAATATATCCAACCCTTTAATTTGTTTCAAATTTTGATGATAATAATCAAAAATCTTCTGCGGCTAATCGAGTAATATATTATGAGTGATTTATACGACTCTTCCTTCATTTTATTCTTTAGTATTCTTCGCTGCACTCAGACTACAGGCAATCTAAATGATTTATTGCCGAAGTTAATCTTTACTAATTAAAGATTTGATTTTTTACGACTCTAATGAATTTTTATTGGAATTTTCAAACTCCACTAAGAACCATTAAAAAATTCAGTAAAAGTAAGAACAGGACCTCTCAATTCCCCTCAAATTAAGCTTTTCAAATATTTTGAAAACTGAAGATGAACAGAATTTTGAAATAACAAAACAACTGTATGTGCAGTTGGACTGTAAAAAACTGTCTTCTTCTCATCCATTTTGTGAAAATTTAAATTTTTGAATATTTGCAAATAATGAATTGAGGAAAACTGTAAAAAAGAAGAAATCTTAAAAAAATAAAATTATTCTAAATTTTCGTTAGGGAAATGTGTATCTGTTAAAGTGAAACAGTGTTCAAGAAATGATATATCAATAAAATTTGTATTAGAATTGCTTCCATTTTTACCTCTTCTTGTAAGTATTGTACTATTCAATGTTCTATTACATAGAAAAAAAGCGAATTTAAATATGAAGCTTAGTGATTCGAACTGAAAGTAATGAAAAACGAGAAACTAAAAGAGTAAGAAGTGAACTCAGCCGAGAATAAATAAAGCAGTAAATAAACTGAATAATGAATAGATTAATTAATTAACAATGAGTGAAGTGAAGGAAAAAAAAATGAAATGATAAAGGTATACGTACTGTTGTTTATTCTTTTAAAAGTAATGAATTTTTAAAGTATAACAACCGCTATCCATTCTTACTCCTTTCATTTTAACAAAAACAATTCACTTGTTATAGCAAGATATTAACACCATAAAATTATGTATCTGTGGTAGAGAGGCAGCAGTGAAAGTATATTACCTGGTTTACTTTAGCCAAAATGAAGTCAAATTAATTCGAAATGTTTCAAAGATGGCATAACAACTATAATAAAAAGAAAATCTATTTGTTATAGCAATTAGTCATCGAATAAGAGATATCAATGGTATTATCGTTCTCCAAAGAATTCAAACCAATTGTTAATCCCGAATTTCGATCGCCTCTGATAGTTCTGGGTACAGTTGGATTCAGATAAGCTCGTGTAGGGTAAATTGCAACGTGGAAGCAAAGTGCAAACAATGCATGCAAAACTTGATCTCATCTATTGATAATTTGTTGCTAAGCTATGCTCGTGATCTTTGCATGAAACTAAAATGTCCATATTAATCCTATGATGCTGGAAGAATTTAAATATTTTCAAACATAGTAAAAACAATCTCCTAAAATTTTCAACTTGACGGCTCTTCCTAAATAATCAGATTTCATTTGACAAGAATCTAAGTATTCCAAATCATACAATTGAACAATAAGAGAATAATTTTTTGCTTTGTTAGATGTAAGATTAAAGATCAGTAATTGAAGCTTGGGTAAAAAATGAAGGATAAAAAATTTTACCTAAAATATGCTCAGAATAATTAGCAGTGAGGGGAAATAAATGCATGAGAGTAAACCTCCTTTCGGCTTAGATCAATGCCGAATTTTAAAATCATAAACTTTCAAACGCTAAAGAAACTTAAAGAAGTTTCGAAACATGGAGGAACTAATAATCGAATTTGAATTTAACAAAGAAAAGAGAGTGAAAGAGAATATTGAAAATTGACCATGAGGTTTCACTGGTAAATCTATGCTGTGAAACTATCAAGCTAGACTTATGGTGGTAATGCTGCTCCTGCCAAATAAGACTCATAGTAATTAGCAACTCGAAGTGTGTGGCAGATTAGCTTATTGTCTGCATGACCCCTGAACCCTTTTAGGTTCTTGAAAAGATATGAGATGATGACATAATGGAAATTGACAGTAGGCACTCAAAGACGTAAACAACTAAAAATTGATGAGTTGTTTACAGCGAAAGGTCAGAAAGGCAGTCGAAATAGGCCCCTCCGTTTAATTCTTCTTTATTAATGAAAGCTATAGGTGTTATCCATCGCTTTAAGCCTAACTTAAACCTCATTTTCGAAGAAGAGAAGAAAAGAAAGATATTTTACGGAAGAATGGGCAATTGTGTTAAATACTTTAATTAGAAGAAAACGAAGGGATTCAAATGTGGGCAACGTAGAGTGTAAACTGTATTCAAATTTATTAAATGTAAGCAAATTTTTGAAGTATCTCTTCTATCACGTAAGCTCACGCTTTTTTTTCAAATTTTAGATGAAACTGAATGAGCAGAAGTTTTCACAAAATCTTTACTATTTATTTCTATCAATTTTGATTTAATCAGAAGTATATCTTTTCGAACACAAATATTATGTTACGCTTCGAAATTTGAAGAAAAGTCATTGTGTGAGTTATTTGTTATTAAATAATGATGGATAGAAAAGATGTATGAAAATGATTAGTTATGAAGATCCTGTTATTGTCACACAGTAATTCCTTCATTTTGCCAATAGATGATAGGGCTAAAATCTGCGTTAGATGAAAAATTCATTGAAATTTGACGATAAATTAAATTCAATAATTAATTGAACAACTTTGAAGACAAGTAGTTGAAGAATGTTTCTAACGCTATGGACAAAATGATTTTTTTCTGCTGACATCGCTAAAGCATTTGACGTCATAAGTTGTTTTTGCCGTATGTTATCTCAAAGTAACAACTTCTATTAAAAATTCATTTTCAACACAAAAGCGTTTGGTCTCTATTTCAGATTATAAAATTATTTAGAAGTAATAAGTTGACAGGTTATTTGTAAACATTGAGTTCCTAATGAGGCTATTTTCAAAAAAATTAAAACAAATCCATCTCCTCAATTGCTCATTCTTAACTTTCAAATAAAATTCAGTGATAGCGATGAAAATTTTGCCATTTCAGATATTGTCAAGGTTGCTAAAATCAGATTGGTTATTTATCGAGAATTTTAACAGAATTTAAATATCGAAAATATCCATTTATCATTAACAATAAATAATAAAGAATTTTCCTGCGTCGCACCAAAAACAATGCAACTAATTATAATATTTTTGACACATTGCAAAAAGATTTTAGCTACTTAAAAATTATTTGTAAATATTTCTTAAATATATAAGTATAATGAAGCAAAAAAATATATGAATGACTGTACTGAATCGATTTCCTTGCTTTGAGATATCAGAGGTCACTATGATCATATTTTACTATTAACATTTTTTTGGTTCCTTATATATTCAAATTATTAAGAAAGAAACAGTAGAAAGTACTAAGATCAATTTGAGCCTTAACGATTGCCTCATTCTATAAAATAGAAGCAAATTTGATAAGCTTGAAATTATTACGCACTTTTCTTGCCACTCTCCAAATAAAATTGCTGGTCTAAATTTTGAAAAATCCGTAAAAATAGCAAATATTTTTAGTCAATTAACATTTATTGAAATATAATATAATATAAGTTAACCATATGAGGAAGAAGTAAGGCTTTGCATCTATAATTGACTAAAAATACTTGTTATTTTTATGAACCTATAATAATGCTTTCTTGAATGATTTTTTCTTTAGTCTCTCGGAATTTCTAAGGGAATAAATAGTACAAATCATCACCTGTGGAAATTATATGAGAATAAAAAAATTTTAATTATGCAAAGTAGAAAGGGTTGAGAAGTATTAAGCGAAAGCATTGAATTGGAAAGAGTTGTTGTCAAAAAATGACTATTTATCATTGCTTTCAACAATATTTTTGCATGCCACAACCAGAAGCGTAGGCCTTTCTAACTTGAAAAGATCTCCTCCCCTTCCTAACACATTCATCTTTTCAGGTCCTTAACACTTTATTTGATTTTGCAAGATTTTTTTTTAAGACTTCATGAAATAACCTTTGCTATTGCCATCCAAAATATTTCAAAAAAGTCGAAATGTTATTGCTTTCTTTCTACTGGTAGATTTTACATACTTTTACTCTATTCCTTTTATCCTACCAAGCAGGAGTTGGTTATCATTTCCACTTGCTAGGATGAAAAGAGCAAAGTAAAAGTATGTCAAGTATAGTTATCAAGTTGTTCAACATTCGTTTACTCTCTTAAACTTCAATTTTAGTTAAAATTTAACTCAGGCTATAAAAATATTTAAAGGAAACTTGGACTCTAATTCAATCAACAGCAAATATGGGTCTTAAATAAGCGGTAGTGTTAAAATTTCTGAATGACATCATCACCTTTTCATTAAATGCCTCGAGCAACAAGTCAACAAAAAGTAAATCCTAGTTGCTCATCCAAATGACAGATGATCCGACAATTGCAACTGATGTATGCAAAGATAGAAATAGAGTTATAGAAGCTAGAATGTTGAAAAAAAAATTGAACCAACACAGGTGTTAGTTATCTGAAGAGTTAGAGAAAAACTGATACAGCGAAATAGAAAATTTTATAAAACTCTTAACATATGACCACCTTTCATATCAATGAGTGATTACCAAATGATTCTTAAGCTTTCTTTTATACCTTTTTTACTCCACATATAATGAGTCGAACTAAACGAACTTTTTGAAAGTGTTTATCAGAAACAAAGCGATGATTTCCTCTTACAGCAACAAGCCTTGCGTTATTGTTACTTTGGATGGGCCGAGGAATCCAACCATCATATTCCTCCTTTTTCATCCATCCTTCCACTGAATCTAAAATTCTTCTTATGAAGAAGTTCTAAATATCAACAAAAAAAAAGGCATGGACGACCCTTGAATATTTCAATCACATTTATTTACTAATACACCTCTTTCCTCCTCATCGATATTTAAAATGAGTCCATGCCGTCTTTTTACATGAAATCATTGAAATTTTTAATAAAATAACAAATATAAATCAATTTTTTCTTTATTTTGAAAACAATGCTGCTAACTTTTTATATTACTTTAATTTAATTCAAATTGATGTGATTATCCTTTATTTCTTTCCCTGCATTCCACAAAATTTGTGGTAAGGACTTAAATTTCCCAGCTATCCCCTCTTTTGATTTGCTTTTTCAATGTTGTAGTTATCATTTGAAATAAGGATGAAGTTGAGATCTAACAGAGTCGAATTTGAATTATTTGGATTGAAAATAGATGTTACACAGCACCAAAAAAACGAGGATGATTTCACCTGGCAACAGGTTTTGTATTGGCTTTTTAAGGGAAAGCCTGTAATGCCAACCATAATTAATCATTAGAAAAGAAAAATTAATTTAGAATATGCATTCTTGCCAAGAAATTATGTTTGAAATAATTAATCTGGAACACATTTCATTGAGAATATGACAAATATTTTGTAGAAAGATAAAAAGGATAGATGGGAAATTGAAACGAATAAATTTTTATCGGAGAAAGGTTCCATGTCAACCACGTCCTAAACCAATTTGCAACGGTTGACAGACGGATAAAATACTGCCAGTAATTTATATATGAATAATGACATTTTACAGATAATTATGCCTCCTCCACTACACTATTACTTCCTTCAAATCCGGAAATAACTATCGTTAATAGTCACCGTGGAATCGTCCCATTCCGTACCTTTGCCATCAAAGTAATTTAAAGTTATTCCCTCCTTTAAGTTTTTGTTGTCACTCATGAGAACTTTTAAAGGAGAAAGCGAACAATGAGTAGAGTGGTGCGGATTCGCACCGTAATTCTTCATGACACTTATGTCATCACTGCGAAAATTTACTCCTTCCGAAACAAATGTTCACGACAGATATCTATAGAATATGAACATGAGTAGAATTAAATATATTCTTGTAATCCTTTCTGATCATTCCCAAACAGAATTTGATGTAAAGAGAAATTTTTATTTTCTCAGCAAATTTTAAATTCAGGCAGAATCTCATCGAAATCTTGAATACTTCGAGATTCGAAAAGAAGATTGGAGAATGAGAAACGGTACTGTAAGAATATAAATTAGTATTATAAATTATTATAAATGCAAAGTTTGTGCCAGAAGGGAGAAAGGATAAAGATTGAGGGGAGTTGGAAATGAAAGCGGTAAGGAATTAGGTGCTTGAAGCTATTAGGACTATTTCTGAGATGAATTTCAATTAGCACCTGCTATCAGGGAAGTAATCTTTCGATGAGCATGAATTCTTTATAAAAGAGCAGGTGAGGAATAGGTAAATTGCGTACCTTTTTACTTAAGTTGTAGAACAAATGTTACATTCAATTGCTGATCTAAGACATATAAAAAATTCAGTATGAATAATGTTGGGAAGAAACTCACTAATATTTCTTGAAATTTTTGACCGAATTGGCTCATCAAATGCAGTAAATCTTATGTTACGGCCATTCAATAACGAAAAGTTTTTTTGTATATTGTCGACAGCTCAAATGCTTCAGAAAAATGTAATGTATTATGAAAGAAATTTTGTTTTATTTGTAGAAAGAAATGAACTCGAATGGATAGAAAATTCTCTAAGCAAATTGATTTCATTCTCCTCCTCTCTTTCTAAATTTATTCTATGTTCCTGATTTTAGTTTGCGGAAAATTTTCAGCTAAGAAAGAGAAATCGCACAGAAGAATAAATTAACTGTCTAGAAGAAATCAATTTGCAATTAATGAGTAATGAATAATCTTGATGACCACTGTTTTGAATCATTCTAGGAATAATCAGAATGCTTTCTTTTTTTTAGTTTCGGAAAGAGATTTCAGAGATGTATTCATAAATCAATATGTGAAGATCATTACCGTTAGTGGATATTATTTTTACTTAGCAATGAAGTAAGTCGCTTTAATTAAGGTAGAGAAATCCCGGTCGAAACCACTTCATTTAAGCGTTAAGTATTAAAAATAGAGCAGTGTTGAAGTATTAGGGGGATAGATATTGGTTAGATACGGAGAAAGAATAAAAAGGGAAGAAAGCAGAATTCAGTTCGGAAATCCAAACAAGTCAGAAAAGAACCATACGTTTTTCGGCTAAGGCCACGTGTTCCAAACGACTGACAATATGGCCAGTGTGAATGGATAAAAACAAGTGCCTAAGCGGTTAATATCGCAAATTCCTTTTGGGAGATCGCTTTTCGGCTTATTCATATGAATTGCATCACCACAAGGAGATGTCTAGCACTGAATATTTTAATTTATATAATAATATGTGAATTAATTAGGCCTAATGCATAATGAATCAGACTTTCTGTCCTTTTTGTAGTGAAAGAAAACATACAGTTTTATGGGAATTATAGAAAAGACAGCAGCTTAACAAACATTACTTTTAACTAAATTCTCATGATGCTATGATCAACTACTATAAATCCAAAACTGACATTCATAGATCATCGAGTGAGCAGAAATTTAATTACTCGAATAAAAACTATTAAGGTTGTTCTCTCACGAATATCACCGAGTGAATTTGTATTTCTTTTTCACGGATCTTGATGATTGCTCTCTCAGATTTACATAGTGTTTACTCAGAATCATTAGAGCTACGGTGACACATAAAAACTTTCTCTTCATCGCAGAATAATTTTATTTCCATTAGGGATTGAAAGAGGGAGAAATTGTAGAAAATTTCTCACTTTATTATTATCTTCAAGTTTCTGAACAACAACAACACATATTTTTCAGTTAAAAAGAACTCTTCGAAAAACTATTGTATAAAATATTTAATGATTGTTTTCACTCGGTAGGGAATCATAGGTTAAAGGTTGATAGTTAAAGCACAGAGAGCAAGTGGTCTAAAAATGCTGGAAGAATATATGGCATGATTTTTTTCTTTTCTATATCTATATTAATTTTTAAAGGACATTAGAATTTCAAAATAACTCAAAAGCAAAAATGGCATAAACTGGTCCAAATATTGAAATAGGTCATAAGCGGTGATTGAATGACGGTAATATCTACTAATGGCACACATTACGTTTTTTAATTGATTATTACCGGATTTACTTCATCATTCGATATTGTCTCATCAATGCAGTTACGTTGTATCATTGTGTGATCCGCAGATAATTTCAAAAAATATTGAGTAAAATTAATTGCGAGAAAAAAACCATAGGAAGATAAAAACAATATTTGAGAAATTAAATTGAGTATCAGTAACGAAATTTGAAAGGTCACAGAAATTTAAGTCATTATGAACTATAGACAACAAATGATGATCAAATTTTTTAAGAGATTATTTCTCCAAGAATTTCTCCATAACCAGACATTATACCGAAATCCTACAGTGGTTACAATTCTCTCTTTCCGTTATTTGTTTTTTCTCTCAAACTCAATCTTGTGGAAAAAATAGGATAATGTGGACGATTGAGTAAATTTTAATGTAAGAAGTACTAAAAGATCCTCAAATTCTACATCATCGCAAATTCACACAAAACATGAAATGAGATTAATCCATGAAGTGATAAAACATATCTCAAAACTGTTTGATATTTTCGGGAAGTTTATTCTTGCAACTGCTCTTTTTAAGATATTCTATAAAACAAGCAATATTATTGATTCAGGAGAAGATAGAAGTGAGATGATACGACGATCAGGATTTATTCTATACGGCTAGCCATGGCACATTAGAACAATTTCCTGAAACTGTAACATACTCACATTACCAATACATTTAATATTGATATGGCAGTGACACTCTGTAGTGATATATTTGCTATATGACCTCAGGGTAATATTGCAAGTCTAGTAGAACTTGTTTGATTTGAGAATAGCTAAGGAATTTCCATGCATTATTTTGAAATTAACAGTTCTCGGGATAAATTTGATATTAGAATGGAAAAGAAATATTCACTCAGCATACGACTGAATGCAATAGAGAGAAACAGCTGCAACGATACCTTCTTCCAGGCCTAAAAGTGCACCTGTCATTTCATCATTTAAGCACTCATTTCTTTTATAACTCAATTTTTGCAATGTGCAAAAACATTAATAGCAAATGTGATGCGCTTACTCTCAATTTCCATCCGAGCAGGTTGCATAAAAGCAGCCTCCTTTAAGCCTGAGTAAATTTGATCTTATCCGTTCATTGATCTCACTCCATTATAAATTTATTTCGAAAAGGAGGAAAAAAACTCGAGTTGATTAGATGATAGCTCGGGTCAGATGGGATTAAGTAGGACACTGATCATAACATTCAATATTAAATAGATTATAAGATCCCGTAACTTTTATTGAGGGTCAAGGTAGACAACTACGATCAGGCAATAACACGCAGTATCTGATATGAACAAAACGGTTTAGGAATGCTCATCAGAGTAAACAGACACGAATTTGCACTATCTGAAATGAAATGTATACCGAATAAACATAAATAAATATCTCTGTCTAAGTGATAGGGTAGGTAAAGCGTAGGTTGACATTTTTCAAGCCTTGAAAGAGAGGAGTCAATTGAAGAGCTTGAAGGCGGGATAGTGTGAAAAGTCAATAACATATTGGAAATCAAGCAGAAAGAATAGCCGGTGTGGAATAATATATTTCTTGTAATTAAAGTAATTAATGTTTGGTTTAGTAATGAACCAGTTCATTTCATTGTTAACATAAATCATTTAACTCATTAACAACTTTGTTTAAGATTAAGGATTTATCACATATTAATTCGGCAGTTCTTTGTCTAATTTACTTTGTTTATGATTTATCACATTTCATTCTGACAATTCTTTGTCTAAATTACTCACTTACAACCTTGTTTACGATTAAGGATTTATCACATTTCAATTTGGCAATTCTTTATCTAAATTAATCTTGTTAACATTTCAATTTGGTAGTTCTTAGTCTAAATTAACCTTGTTTATGATTTATCACACTTTAATTTGGTAATCCTTTGTTTAAACTCTATTTATGTTGGTAAATCCCTCCTACTTCTCGCACCTATATATATGTCATAAAAAACCCAAAAAAAAATCTGACTCCAGCGATCGGTCAACTTCATCTACTACTAAAATCTATCATATTTTCTACTAGCTGTTCGTATTATTCATCTGTTATTCCAATAAATTCTACGTTAACGCTTAATTTCGAACACAAAAAGGGAAAGAACTCTTCTTCCAAACTCATACTCAACAAGAAGGAAAACTTTCACAACAGCCGGATAGGGTGAATGAAACGGGAGAATTAATCAAACAAATATATATGAATCAGTAGTGACTCAATCTCAAAATAATCAACAACAATTTCAAAACTCTGAATGATGAACAGAGCATATTCGGATAAAGATAGAGTGCAAAAGGAATATTCAAATTGGACTAAAGTAACGGAGGAGAAGCTGAAAAATATGTCAGATATGAGTAAAACTCTAAATCACAGGCCAAGAAGACTAATAAGCAGACAAAATTAGTTTTGTATTTACATCTTGAAATTAAAGTCCCTCAGAGATGACTGAAATGATACCTGGTGGACAACTTTTATGATGAAGGATGAAAGTAAAGAGATAAAGTTGAATATTTAATGTTTAATTGTTAATGGAGATTATGGCCAATAAAGGAATACAATGATCTCTAAGAAATATCTTTCCAGAAAAAAAGGAAGAGACGGAAGATAACAACAAGTTGATAAAGTGATAATAAAGTACTGTAAGGGAGAATTGCTCCATTGAAAAGAATGGAGTCCCATAAGAAAAGTATCCTTATAATTGATAAGTCAAATCTTTCTGTCAGAAGTACGAATATCAATTGTGGAGAAGTGGTAAGAGTAAGGAATATAGTAAAAAGCGAAAATAGAAATTTTAGGATTTCCTGACCTTTTGGAAAACGAAGTGACCCAAGCAACAATACTTCTTTCTGTAATAATAATAATGACAGGTAATAGTAATATTATAACGATAATAGCAATAAGAACAAACGATATTTTGCATAATACGGAAGGTAAGTTCGTTGAAATGAATATATTTTTGCCGGGAGAATAAGGTTAAGATGAACTGTCAAGATGGTGCTGATCATTATTAGTAATATTTCATTACTGAAATAATAATCTAAGCAGTGGGATCCTGACTCACCATGTGAAATTTACAACATACCACAGGTCACTAATCCTACATAACTTCTCATTAACAGATTAGTGGTATTCCAAGAAAGTTTAATTTAGGTACTGTTGCCATACATTTGACACAGAAGTTTAAAATAAAGTAATAAATTATATGAGAGAAAAGGTTAAAGAATATGAAACTTCATAAATAACAGCCAATTTTATACATTCCAGTTGTTATTGAAGAGGAAATTGCTCGATAAGAAAAAAAGCGACACGGATTGCAAGAAAAGCATGGACGGATATTATTGATGCCTAATTAATCAGTTAATTATCAGTTACCTCGAACACATAGGTGTAATAATTAGGATTTTTTGCTCTCACATGCCTTATTTGCTTCAAAAATGATTTGCTGTTAATATTCTGCATCGCTTCGTCCTATCATCCCCAACTTATCTTCACTGATAGCATCTCTGATACCATCCCTTCCTTCTATCACTCATCTTTTCAGGCATGTACGAATATCAATGTAAGGTTTGAATGAATAAGAGTGTGCATTGTCAAAACAAACAATTACAAATAAGGCAATTGTTGAATGATTCATGAAAAAGCAACCAAAATTTTGCTGTTCGATGAAATGATGAATTCAGCGAACGAAACAGAAACAGAATTGTGATGAGAAGGAATTCATAAGTAACAAAATGAAACTTTTATTTTATCATTTCTAAAATTAGGAAGAATCTTTCTACAACTACGAACGCCGGAACACAACTTGTGTATAAGTTAATAATTGTTTAGTCGCTTGGATCAACTTTTTTTTAAACATCGGTTATCCGCTCGTTGTAATGTTTACATCATCGATGAAAATGAAAGAATTCAAATGGCCATCAATAGATTCAGATAAGTGGTGAACTGTTCATCGATTCATTAAATTTCAACTATTGCATAACTTATAGTTGAGATTTGAGACTTTTTACTGAACATTAGAACATCGAAAGTTCATCTATCAACTCTTTTAAGCAATGTGATGCAACGATAGTTCTACTTGAGAAACTATCTAATTTTGATCTTTTCTTGGTTAAACTGATTATTTTTACCATGGAGATCTTTTTGCGAAAGATGAAATGTAAATCATTGACAATCTTGAAACTTCATGAAAAGTTAAAATGAAATGATCTAGCGGCTATTTCAATAAATGCATTTAATTACTGAAGATTTTAGGATTGGAAAATTGCAAAGAATTTATTTAAAAAATTGTAATCAGTTCTTTGAAAAAACATAAGTGACAGTGAGAAGAATAGTGAGGAGTTGGTAACAATTTGGCCAGAGATCAAACTAATTAAATTAAATTCTTACTTATTCCATTCGAATCTAATGATGAAATTTTGCTTCTGGTAATCACTTTTTCTTAAGAAAATTGTATTATTATGTTAGCTTTTTTTAGTGTTATAAGGACTTAGTGAATTTATGATTTTTGATGTAATGGAATTCTTGGTGTTTTTTGAGGAATTTGTAGAAATTTTCAATTGAATTTTTATCGATATGTAATATTTTGCTTTTGCTTTCTTTTCATGGCTTTGGAAAGTTTAAAAAATTATACTCCAACAGATTTCGGGTTTTTTATTAACATATAATTTTATTTTCATCCTTTTTTCCCACCTACTTTACTTTCAGACCAGTTCTTTTGTAAAATACTTCAAATAAGATAATTAGAGTACAAAAAAGTAAATGTGAAGGAAAAGAAATTTTGAGCAAATTTGCACGTGGAACTATGAGGAAAAGGCAAAAGCAAATTGCGTAATTTCATTTTTACCGAAAAAATGCGGTAGAGGGTAGTTGATTGTTGGCCACGTAAATATAGAAATTGAAAGAAAGAAATGCATTAATTTTTCATCCCCATTTTTCTGAATGTGAACGAAGAATGTATAAAAAGCCTGGCTGATTAATAGGCTCAATTCTACCTCATAAGCTGATTTATGTGGTGATATCTGTTAATATATAATTGGATATGAAATATGTAACATTTCACATTTTCTTTTTTTCAATTATTCAGATATCTTATTTCTCTTTTCTCTTAACACTTCGAAATCTGAAAATAGTTCGAAAAAAGCAGCAAAAATTTGCATAGTTTTTTAGGAGAATGAATGGTACTTCTAGAAATGTGTGAAGCGTTAAAATACCACAATATTTTCAACATAAGTAATCCTGAGTATTTATTATTTTAATTTTACTTAGTGATTCATTACACGACTTTAATAATAAGAATTTTACATATTTCATCTCTTATTTTGATGAATTCTCTTCTCTAAATAATAATGAAAGAAATACCAATATGCTTTCTTATTTTAGATATTATTCATTTTAGATAAATATTAAGAACTATAACATTCTCGCCGGTATCCTTGTTAAGTTAATTACTTAAAGTTTCTTATTATTATTTTAAATACTAGCCAAAAATTACACGTTGACAATAATTACTTGTTGAATTTCTTCTAATTGCATGATCTTAAGTTATAATGATTCAAGAAGTGAGCTTGAAATCTGAGTGAAAAACACTGAAAAACACTTTAGGATTCTCCTTGACATTCTAATTTTTTTCAAACAAAACAGTTTTGTAGCATTTCAATATAAATTGATCAGATAAACCAATAACTTGATTTTACTATAGAACATATACTTCTAGTTACCCGCAGAAGTATACGCTTTATAGAGCCGTGATCAAAAATCAGAAATAAAATGATGTAAACAATTGTAAGCAATTTTAACAAACATTTAGCATTATTAATTATATCACCGCAAGTTTAAAGTTATCACAAAAAAGAGTGACCTTTCATGATTAATTACAGTAAAAGGAAAGTCTTTTGTCTTCGACACGTTTTCATCGGCTTTTGCAGTTCAACAATCATTTAAGCGTTTTCAGGCTTATTGTATGGAGTTGATTTGGCATAGAAATTCTGCAACCTTGGCCCATTGTACTGTGTATTGATTGCTTAAGTAAAACAGAAATTTTAAAACAATTCAAATTAGGATTGTTTTCAAGACGTTTCATAAGTTTGTTAATAGAGTTTGGATTCGTTGCATTGCTAGAGCTTATAAAATATCCTGACAGAAATTTAGTGATCGAATCACTGAAAAACTCAATTCTTTGGAGAAAGAAATGTTAATATTAAACTTGAAAACTTTTCTTGTTTCATGGGAAAAATTATGTGAGATGAGGAATGTAAAGGAAGAAAGAACTGCAAGGAAGCCTGTGATAAGAACTGACTTTAAATCACACAAATTGGTCGCTCCATTTCACTTTACCCTTTTCTTAGGATTGCTGGTTGGAAAATGCTGAATATGGCGAAAACTAGAACTGGTTACCGATTTCTTTTAATTCATTCCCCTCATATTTGAATACATAATGGCTATCGCTTCAACTTGGATTACTGGAATGGAATGAGGACGATGGCGGTGATTATCTTTAATCTTCTTTTCTTTCCCTCATTTCTTTTCTCCAAAATTCCCAAAGTTGATTTTCTTATTTACATGAGAGAGGAATAGGAATTGAAAGAAGGATTATGGTAAATTAACTAGTTCAATTTCACTTTTTGGGTAATTTACGTAGCACTAACAAATAATACTTTTATCCCTCACATATCACGCTTTTTCCTCTCTGTTTTCATTTCTGGCTTTATGGAATATATTTTACAACTGAAGTGATTTTACATTTATTGTTACTTAATATTTAAATTCCAGAAATTTCGTCTGATACATCTCACACCAATATAAATTGTTTCTTCTTATTGGTTGCTTCGCCTCGCTATGAAATCTCAATTAAACCGCTCCAAGTATTCTAGATCTTAGCAACTTTGATTATCTTTGATGATGGAGATATGGCAACTTTATATTTTTTACTCACTACTCCTTTCTGTTCTACAAATCGGCGAGTTTCATTTTTTCTTAATATATGACTTAATTTAATTTAATGCTAATATGACTTCCAAAACTGGAATTTATTTGGATTAAAATAAGCTGCATTTTAATCTACTCCTCATATTATAACGTAAGTAAAGAATGCTAGGCTGATTATGTGCCGATTTTTAAGATTGCGATGCGAAGATGATGTGCATCCGAAAATTCCACACTATCCAGAATGGTTTATTTTTTCAAAGAATTGAAGTACCATCACCATTGGGTTGTGCGGAACGATGCATTGACAATATTGAACATTGTAAAGCTGCGTTGTTTATTCCTGAAGAAAATAAGGTACATCGGATATAAATAATAGGAACAATTTTTGAATTAGCTTAAAAAAATCTTGCGGATCATTAATCAATATTGCTACTCTTCAACAATGCAATACTTTGGATATTATTGCAGATTGTAGATTTCCAGCAAACTGTATCATTTTTGGCATTCAAAAGGTCATTCCTCTAAAAAATGGTCAAATAATGAGACTGCTGTATTTTTTTGATTTTAGAATAGAGGTTTTTGTCAGCTCTATGGTGCAAATTCGAATTCAAGCGACCACGGTATCACATTAGATAGTTCTTTAAATCCGCGAAGTACAGTATTCGAAATTCTTGATAATTGTCCGAAAAAAAATGGTTCCACAAGTTCGGAAAGTGATTTGATGGCGATGATAAAATTAGAACTAAAGCAGAAACTTGAATCATGGTCTGATCCGGAATCGCCGCCTTTATTATTGCCACCACGAACAGTGCAGCGTTCTAAAAATGATGGGTCGACCAAAAAAAGAACGAGCAATGATACTTCAGATGATGAAAAAAAGCTAAGTAGAAAAGGTCGTTTTGATAAATTCGATCAGGGAGAGTATCGCGGATGGCCGGTCAACGTAGGAGAGCGGTCTGAAAACTCGAACTACGGTTATTGTTCATAGATAATTAAATCCGCTTAAAAGATACAGAAGAAAAGAATTTAATTAATTTATTCAACTAAGTACCTTTAACTTAAAAATTTTTTAAATTTTGTTTTGATTTTTGGCATCACTTTTATTCAATACCATTATTGAAAGGCTAACGAAAAGCGTATAATTGAATAAGGGCTGATTTAAAGTTACTTTAGTGTCGTTATATTTTGTTTTGTTCATCTTACTGTTAACAAATATTTTTGTTTAATTATTTATAAATAGACGATTGATTTCTTTTAATATTTTACTTTCTTCATTGCTTTTGTATTATTGTTAGAGTCAAACATTTAAATATGTTTTAGTCAGGTATTTTTAAGAAGTTAGCCGCTCTATGTTTGCATAAAATTTGGCTTAAAAACTTGTTTTCTTCAGGACCAATCACACCAGTAATTAATGGGTTGGTGTCAATGGCTCAAGGTGTTTCTAATCCTTCGTCTTCCTCTTATATCAACAAACGATTACCATTTGCAAATCATTACCCATCAACTTTACTGCAAAATTTCAACACCAACAATAATTATTTACCAAAACAGGTTTACTACAAATTATCGTCTGGTAATACTAGACTAGTAGTATTCAGGTCAGCATATTCTAAGAAATACACTTCACTTGAAAGAACAAGACAAAATTTAAAAATCTTCTGAATAAAAGAGGAAAAGCATCAAATATACTTAAGTTGTAAGCAAAAATATAAGTTGAAATTGTATGTTTAAAATCCTAGCATAACCTAAAGATTTATACTTGTTCCGTTTAGAATCATCAAAAGCTATTATAATATAACATTAATGACTCGTACAGTTTGCCATTTATTTGTATTATAATAATTTGAAAGTTATAGGGTTATTCACTTCCAACCAATGGAATACCACTTCCACCACCTATTAAACCGGTCTCTGTAAATCACGGTCGACAAGAAACAATTTATAATAGATGCCGAGGTTTTGTGTTTTCAGTTCTTTGATAATATTTAAATCTGATAATTGTCTGATGCATCCATTTCAGGTTGTAATCACCATTAAATACCACTTTCAGGATCAAATTGTTATGCACCATCATTAGCTTACCTTCAAAAGTTGGGCTACAATTGGTCATGTCCAACTTACTCATTTCTCTGTGAACCAAAAAGACTTGATCCTTGCTTTACTGTAAGTTGATTCTTGATCATAATCTGAAGAAAAATTTATCAAAATCAAAACTGGATAATATTATTTTTTTGGATTATATGCATAGAATTTTTTTGCTTAATCTTAAACTTACAAAATTCTTATAAACAAATCATTCTATTGCGGATTGAATTGCTGTCTCAATAAATCTAATTCATAAAAGGTTGGTAGACAGACATTCATTCTTATAGCATTCTCCATCATTTTCAGGCATGTCCGCAAGTAACCATTGCTTCCCTTAATTCAATTCCTAAAACGACATTGTTAAATGAAGAATGGTCCGGCAGCTATATCAACAAACAACAACAATTCAATGAACCTGAACAAAATAAAGAACTTCTACAACCGCAAGATGTATCACATGGTCCGATACAATCACTATCAACGCCAGTGCAACCTACGGAAAGTATGATAATTTCCTGGTCAGAATGGTCACCGAAAACTCCATGTTCGGTTACCTGTGGGATAGGTGTCACTGCACAGAAACGATTTTGCTCAGTCGATGGACAATGTTCAGGTAGGTGCTTTTAATTTAAATTGAGAACTAATAATTGTATTAACAAGAAATCAACAATAAATACATTTGTCTTTTATCTCAGCTTCAGTAAGTACCCAAAAATGCCATTAATTTCTCAAAAAAGATTTTCAACAAATTTCTATTCATTTTTCCACTTGTTTATTTCTTAAATTTTCCTTTTTTGATATTTTCAACTGGCTTCACCAGGTGAATCCGTGAAAGAAGAACTATGTAGTAATGGACCATGTCCAGAATGGAGACCTTGGTCAGAATGGACCAAATGTTCGAGGAGTTGTGATGGTGGTGAACGATCGCGTTCACGTATCTGTTCTGTTGATCATCAATGTGATGGACCCTCAGTGGTAAAGTTTCATTTTTAAAAAAAATGAAAAATTTCGAAAATTTGTTTACAATCCAATGTAGTATGCTTCTTTTTTTTCTTCTTCTTCTTCTTCCAGCCTTTCTCAATGAATGTTCTTCAAGATATTTAGAGCATTGAAGCGTGTAATGTCGAGAAGTGTGCGCAGTGGTCTATGTGGGGCAATTGGGAAGTATGTTCTGTGACCTGTGGAACTGGACAACAAATAAGACAAAGGTAAGCCTTAAAATCAATCACTGACCGGACTTATTAGTTCTAGCATTACTTTATAATCGGAATGAATACTTTTTTTATAAAATGTAAATTTATATTATCGTAGTAGTAACTTTGGTATTTAAATAATTTTAATTTAATTTCAAAATCTTTCAAACTTTAAAAGCTTTAGGCAATGTGTGAGCGGTAATGGATGTATTGGTGAATCCTTTGAGAAGAAGACATGCGAACAACCGCTTTGTCCTTCTTGGTCCACTTGGGAATCATGGAGTACATGTAGTGTCAGCTGCGGCAATGGACATAGGGTATTCTGTTTAAATAGATTTTCAGAAGTATTAAACGAGTAAATTTCTCTACTTAACTGTGTTGAAATACAATTTACAATATTAAAGGAACTGATAAAAATTGATGGTTTAGAGAAAGTAAAAGGAATGAAAAACTTTCTTTATCTTCCAATTATTATTCTTTCTAACCTCTCTGAAACTATTCTTCCTTACAAACTTGTTTTAACTGATAGTGGTACTTTCTAATCGTTGATTAAAGTTCATTACGGACAGAATTTCCTATTACTTTCCGCTCTCAGAAGTTCTTTTGCATTCATTTTGATTTCATTGTAGCATCGAACAAGAATTTGTTATGGGAGAAATAACTGTATTGGTGATACTGAAGAACATGAAGTATGTAGCAGAAATTCATGCCCGGAGTGGACTGTTTGGTCTTCTTGGACACAGTGTACTGAAACCTGCGGTACAAAGGGAAATAAACTCCGCGTAAGGTAAAGTGCGGGTGTGTGTGTGTGTCATTGAAATAAAGTGAGCTTCATTTGATAGCTGATAATATTAGCTTTTATCAAAGTTATGAATTACTATGATAAATTTTTTCCTTTTTTTAAAATTTCCTTGCAAATACAAATTTTAAATTTTTTTTTAACACAAATATTTTACTATAAGTTGGTAGCATTATTTAGTGCTGAGCCTTGCAGGACTTGCATAAAGGATAATTTGAGAAGTTCGCTTTGTGATGGTGCAGCACAAGATCAAATGGCATGCAAAGATCTTCCGGAATGTCCTAGTTGGATTTCATGGAGTTCCTGGTCAATATGTAGTGCCACTTGTGGACATGGCCAGCAAAACAGGTCATCCGCAAACATCTTTTTGTGTATGAGTTAATGACCTCACTGATGGTGACTACGTGGCTTATTTCACCCCTAATTCTACTTGTCAGCTTTATTTAATACCTTAAATCTGTTAGTTCTTTTTTCTCGTCATGCAATACCAATCCAAATGCTTTAGCATGCAGCCAAGTACTATTAATTTCTATTCATTTTACTGAAATTTTATTCTAGACAACGATCCTGCCATCCGACCAGTATGAAATGCGCCGGTGCCGAGCGCGAGTTTCGATTTTGTCAGGAGTCGGTATGTCCATACTGGGATGAATGGTCATCATGGAGTACCTGCTCTGTCACTTGTGGTTCCGGTACTCGTGAACGACGGAGAAAGTAAGTGATGCATCGTTTAGAGCTAAGATCAAGGGAATGATCCATTTGTAACAACTGTGACTTATAAAATTGCAATTAATTAGAAGCACTTGATACATAGCAGGATACATACAGGTCATAAAGATCTTTTGACCTCTGTCAACAAATATCAGTTGAAGATTTCATCGATTACCAGATATTTATAGTTATATTTTTGGAGAATTTTAACTGGAAATTAGGATAAGTAATCATTTTCTTAGTAAATTTGCAATACTCACTTGACATTTCTATCTTTCGCGCATTAATTTATCATACTTGGTGCTTGAAAATAAGTTTTGTTTGTTTTCAGATGTATGAAAGATTATGTAACTAAAAATATCACCAAAGAAGGCTCCTCTTTAGAAGGTTGTCAACATTCAATGTTTATTTACTCCTTAATATAACTATTTTACCAGCCTTTATGAAGGAGAGTGAGTGTAAAAGAGAAGAAAATTAGCATCGTTAGGTAAACGGATTGTAATATCCTGAAAAAAAAAAAAAAAAAGATCGATTTCATTATTTTCAGATGTAACGAAGAATGCGGCATCAACAAAGAGTATCAAACAAGAAGTTATCCCCCTTTATAAAAGTGAGCTAGCCGCAGCTGGTCAACATGATATTAGGATGGCGAATAATATTACGTCAACTGTGTCCTTCGTAAGTTGCACATCGGATTCAAAAGGATAGAGGTAGAAAAAGGACTGATGAGAGAACGAAAATCAGCCCTGATAAACCGAAATATGTGAAACTTTCAGGATGACAGAAATCTTCCAGTAACTAGGATTATTCAAGAAAATAACAGTTGCAATGGAAATGCTATCGACAGAGAACGGTGTGATGAAGGTTAATCATATTTACGGATTGATTGTTGTGATTGGCAATTTTAGTTATTTTAGTTAACATTCGGTATGAAATGAAAACCATTAGAGAATACTAAGGAATGCTTCAAGTTTATTGTTGCGTGATTTGTGTTGTCCGGTCGAAGATAGACAGGACAGTCGAACGATTACCACCGCAAACGTCTTTCGCAAGGCCAATGCATGACCGTAAGAAGACGCTTCAAAATAAATCTTAGAAAAAGTTAGCGATATTGGTAATATCGAATTCACATAAAAATCAAAAAGTTTGTATTATTTTCCTTCCAGTATATCAATACATACAAACAGTTCGATAATTAGTACAGTTATTCCATTTTTTTTTTTTTTTTTTTTTACAACAAACGTTTGAGCCATCGGTTGTCGTTATCATCAAAGTAAGCGATATCTGCTGAATGATTGTGACATATTAAGTTTCTAATGAGATGTTTTTAGGCCTTTGTTGTAAGCTCTCCGAATGGACAATGTGGACCGCTTGCAGTGTAAGTTGTGGTGGCGGAACTCGTGAAAGGTTTTGCATTTATTGAATGTAATGTAAGAGATAATACGCATTCATTTTTTGATAAGATATTCTAATTTTAATTTTCCTCTCTGCAAAAAGTGAAATTGATGTAAAAAACATTCAAATTGACTTTCTTCCGGAAGTTTTGTAAGCAAAAATAACGCATTAATTATGACGACATTCATCAAAGATTCTTTTGCATTTATCGCATGTAGTATATAAGTACGAATTTTGACGACCAATAAATCTTCAGATCGCAGACATCTGAAGAATCACTGAATTAAGAACTTCTGTGATGCAAACATAATTTTAGATACCGCGATTGTTGCTAATTTATTTCCCGGCATTGATTACCAGATTCTGTTATTTGTAGTGTTACTTACTTATGTTCAAATATTTCTCCAACATTTCTTCACTTCTTTCAAGTTTACAAATATTTAACATGAAGTGAGATTTTCAGATCTCAATAAAACATGTATAAGGTTTTCTTTTAGGTACCGGATATGCTCGTCTCAGGATAGGTCACAAAGTTATGAATCTGGAAGATTTCCATATTATTCAAAAGTAGCAGGAAAGCAGATACCAGTAGAAGCTGATATGCGACATGGTCCTGCTGTCTTCGGACATGATGGGAGGTCAAATTATGAGAGACAAGGCATGCTTCTTTCCTATCTGGATTAAGTTTAAATTTAATTTTAACACGATATTACAAATCCTAAGCCATTGGCTACAAATGGTTAGCTATAACTATAACTTCCTAAAATTGTCATTAATGTTTACATTGAACAGCAATTTTCAAATATTTTATAATTTGTGGAAATAGTAGACATGTTGAAGCATAAGTACCTATTTAAGTTTTTGAAGGTTTGCAACCGATCGTTCCGTTAAGAGAAAATTTAATGCGAGTGAGTCGGCGAGCAGCAAATGTTCATAATTTTGGATTGTACGAAGAAGGTAATCTGATAATTCATCTCTGATATGGATTTGTTTAGAAACATGCTATGATTTTTAGCTTGTTATTTTTGGCGAAAAAATCTATTCGGATTAATTTTAGGATTTTTTGAAGTTTTAATTTTAATTTTTACATTGGTTTGTCTAAAAGAACTAGAAAACTGTAGGATTTTGAATTTGAACGAGTTTCAGATAATTTTGTACGGAGACTTGATGAATCTCTTTGTCGTTGTGATGATAGAGAATTACGTGAGGAGAATAACTGTGCTCAAATACCATGTCCTGAAATAAGCAATGCTCGTAACTGTGGCTGGTCTCAATGGACCGAATGGTGTGATTGTATAGGGCTATGTAATCAGGTAACCAGTTTTCAAAGCCGGATAGGTAAAGGAAATTCGAGAATTTAATTAAGATTCAGCTTTTCTTAGTATTGATATAATACGAATTTGTAGCGTTTTTTTTGTTTGTTTTTTTTTTTCCTTTTTTTTTACCGCATCAATTTGAATGTAAATATCTGAATTTGAATTGAAATCTTCAACATTTTCCGATTTAGGGTAATCGGATACGGACTCGGTACTGCGTTGATGGTATCCCAGCAAGTGATGATACATCAAATAGCAACATTGAACATGATCCTTGCATTCTGCCGGTACTTTCTATCTTTCAAAAGTCTTTAATGTTTCATAAATTTGTAATTCTGTCATATAAAAGTTATAGGATATGTTTTAAGGAATGCTCCATAAGACAAGAATCACGGGTACCTATAACAGAACAGAATATAGCACTTCGTCAGTATCCAACTCGGCCGGATTCCCGTAACCCTTCTCAGTACAACTGCCGTCAAATAGTGTCAACCATTAAACGTGATATTGAGATGGGCTGTTTGTGGTCTTCGTGGAATTCAGAGAATACCTGTGCGGGAGGTTTCAAAACGAGGACACGATCCTGCATTGGAATGAGTTGTTGGTTTCTATGCTCTTTTATTGCTTATGTTTAATCATCAGAAGCCAATTGATGATGCCATTTTTTAACGTTGCATTTTCGACGTGAGGTGGAATCACTAGGAACGACTGCACTGCTCAGTTTTTCAGCAGCAAAAATCAGATGTCACTGTGATGATAAGCTTATGGAACAGATTGAGTGCTTTTGTCCACGAATGGAAGTGATAAGATCAAACCAGAGTGTCGATGCAACAACAAAATTCACACCACAATCATCAGCAATGACGCCGAGAGGTACTGCAATAGCTGAAGAACGAATGACCGCTTATCGCAGAAATTCCAGCATGTCTTCTTGTTCATGGTCACAGTGGGGAATATGGAGCGCTTGTTCTGAGACCTGTGGTGCAGGCAAGACTGTACGAAAACGTTCCTGTCCTTGCAGGTATGATTTCTTTGGTAACATACAGGAAGTAAGTGTTGCTGTTCTGTGCAGTTTACTTAAAAATCAAGCAAGATTATTATCTACTGTCGAAATTCGAGAAGGACGGTGCATGTGTATGTATTGTGAAAAATCCATCATTTAAAGTATGAATTTTTTTAGATCCTGCAGTTTTGGAGAAGCTAGCGAAGTACAATCCTGTGAGTTAATGAGTTGTTAACTTCCACTTGAATTGTACGGAAATTTTTCTAGAATTTGTCAAGCTGCCACAAATACACCAAATTTCGACAGCTTACTAAGTAGATAAGATTAAATGGTGTGGTTTGACGGTTTGATTTTCATCTTTTTTAAGAGGTCCAAGAAATTCATACCTTTGGGATATATCATTCATTGAGCAATGGATTCTTAATTGTCTAGGCATCATTTTTAAGGCCTTAATGAATTTTCTCCGACTACTTTTCGATTTATTTCCAGAATCACTTCTTAAGTCACTAATTCCAAGATATGTTGGATTTCATAAGAATTTCGATGTAATTTAAAAAGCTGGTTTTACAATCTTAGTTTTTACAAATTATGTTAAGCATTTAATGATATTAATTTTGATTACATTAATATTTCTGAATGCATACTAATTGATACAAGCAATAATTTTTTGATTTGCCCACTTTTATAGAAAGATGCATTGTAAACGATAAAGAAGTACGATTTATACCGGTGTTGAAACTTGAAAACTTGTTCAAACTTATGCAGAGGAACTCTCGAACTTCTAAACTTCTTGATTTTTTGTAGATTTCAGGTTTTATATTTATATTCCGGCAAGCCATTAAAATTTAAGCTTCGAATTTACTCAGATATTCAAACTTGGGGATTTTCCTTTCACAACAATTAGTGAAAGAGATGCCATATCCATAAAATGAAGGTTCGACAAATTTAATGGAATCAGTGGATAGCAGTGGGAAGCCAGAAGAAAGGGAGAGAGAAACTAAATAGGCATAATAGGAAAGCACTTTGATACAGCAGTGGGACAGAACAAGGATCGATCGGGGAAACCGGATTTGTAGTAACTGCAGCATCTTATCAGCTATAAATCTAGTTCACTTTTATTTGCAAACAAATCCGTAAGCACTGCGTTATACAATTTGAAATGATTTGGTAGTTTCCACAGATTACTTATGCCTTGGATCTTTTGCTACTCTCATTACTTCCATATACTTCAGCATATTTAGGTAAAATTAGAAGGAATTAGGAACGATGACATTCCTAATAAGAAAACCAATATTTTTAAATTACACTGCGGTTGCGCCAAAAATGATGAATATTTGTAGAGCGTAGAATATGACCGTTTCGGGATCGATGGATAAAGATGCAAAAAGCGTTATTAATGTTTTTATTACTTGCATTCAATAGCAAAATAATGTCACGGTATTACCCGAGTAAATGAAATACAGGAAATAGAGTAGATGAAATCGATAGCATTGATATTCAAAGTATCACAGCCTCACGCTAAAACAGATCCATAATGTTGGATGTTAAATAGTTTTTTCTAATTCTTTCGATGGTTGGTTATCAATTCAAACTGAACGATCTATTTATTATCAATCAGAGTGTTGAAATATCCTCCACTTTCGCCTGAGCTTCCTTTGCAGTTCGAAATTACCCTCTTGTTATCACCCAAATTCAATATCATGAAAGATTTCATGAATAGGTAATTGAAACAATGAGGTAGAAAAGTTTATTACTCTTGTCAAAAGTAAAAAGAGTAGGACGAAATTTTGAGTATCATCATTTTGAACGATATCATTGGGTTCTTTTATGTTTAAGAGTGAAACTGAACCCAAATATCCTACTTTCATTTTGATTACGATACATTTATTTCCACTGCGAATGCTCATTATCATTTAGGTAATTACTCTCATTACCACTATCATCAAAAATCTCTATGTAATGCACGGGTGAGAGCCAATCAATATTATAGGTATCGTGAATACTGTATATCGAGACTACTGTTGCATAATCCTTTCTTGAAGCTTATCTCATTTCTTTTTCAACCGGAAAGAAGACATTCTTTAGTTAGCACACAACGGAACATTGTCGAATAACAAAAGTCGTGTGATTGCGATTTAGAGATGACATTCATGAAATGATGATACGATTGAAGTCATAAATATGGCATGTTCCTACGATCATCAACGGATACATTCGATCACATATGTAGCGTATGCAATATCTGTCTTACAAGGCAATCTTTTGTTTGGTGTATAATTCAAATGATACTTTTTGCATCGATAATTTGAATAGTCGGAATGTATCAATTCATATTTACTTCTTTTGTTTGCATTTCAGTAAAAAGATTTGTAAATAAGCCAAATATTTACTTAATTTAAACAATAAAAGCTCTAAAATTAAAATTTTAAAGTAGTAAAACGACAGCGAGGATATGAGGCCTCTAATAACTGACTCTGACTACAGAAAGTATGCCTGCACAATCCGAACAAAATTTGATATTGTAAGAGGAAATTTATTTCATAACCGATCATTTTTCTTATTCCAGCAACAAAAACTTACAGTATTAATGCGTCTTCATTAAAACTGTGATTTAATTTTGCAAAAAAAAAGAATTATATTTGAAAAATTCGAGAAAATACGTTGCCATAACTGAATGATATGCAATATTTAAAAAGTAATCACATCCACCAGCTCCATTTAAAATTTATAGGTATTCTGCAATATTTCAAAATCTTTTTAAAAATGAAGTTTAGATATAGAAGACGCTGTTCAAGAGAACTCAAAATGACAGAAGAGAAGTTTTACTACAGTGACTTTAATTAACTTTTTTTAAAAGGGAGTATAGCTGCTCTTGAGCGATGTTCTGCGACATTTCTATCATCTTCTTAATTCTGGAAAAATATGTGATTGATGTGAAAACTTCTTGACAGATACTCTAAAAAAGGTTTAAAAAAAGAACGAATTGAAGTCAGAACAATTCGTTGATATTGGAAATTTGTTCTTATGAGGAAATTAAAAATTAAAATAAAAGCATGATTTTGTGAATCATATTTAACAATTATCTTGTCTTTCTCTTCCGACTCAGTGTATTTAACAACTGATAATGGAAGAAAACTTTCACTGAGGGATTAACAAACAAATCTGTCTGGAAATATCTGTTTTTTTTTTGCTAGAATTCCAGGAAGTTTTTTTTTGGAACTTCGTTTTCGTACTTTTGTTTCTTACCTTTTTGTTGAGGAAAATGTTTATGCAGCAGTGGTACTTGGTAAAAGATCTCTACTACAAAGATTACCACTACTACACTACAAATATTGCAGCCACTAACATCTCTTCCATACCATTAACGTTTGCCCGTTTTGAGCTGCCAGCCGCAGGGCATCCGGTTCTATGAGTCGCGATAGCAACCGCACCGCGGCTACTACCAACCCAATGCACTATTCCTTTCTACCCGCATTCGAGTGAAGAGGTACTTTTCTACCTACTCACTTATCCCATCTCCACTACTCCATCCCCTCGTTATCGTCCATCTTACTGCGGTTATAGTAGATTTCCAGACATTTCACTGCTTGATTAGATGTAACACGAACGTTATGCTGCGCCGATCTTACCGCTACGATCAGCCATTCCACTCTTCATTATTATTTTGATCCTTTCTTCATTTTCAAACAGTATCTTCCCCGTTTGTTTCTCTTCGTTCATTATTCATTCATTCATCTTCTCCTTCCCACCATCACTCCCACAGGACGACATTTTGTTCATTGAAGTGTGATACTGACGTATCGTGATACATATAAAGCAGCTACATCTTTACTTACGTGATGTTCAATGCCAGACCGTATTTAAAGAAAGAATTAGGTACCGTTGGTATCTCTAATTTTTTTTGAATCGCTCAACATTTGTAGATCAATGAAGATGATAAATTACTCTCTCCACTGTCATCATTTTCTATTTTCATTCCCTTCTCCTTTTTATTTCCCCTTCAATATCCTCGCGTAAAAAAATATAAATCTATTTTTATATGAAAAAGTGACAAAATACCATAAAAAGTATTGCTATTGATTGAATGATATGTTCGAATTCTTGAATTTGAAATAGGATCCTCAGTGGAAATCAAGTCGTGAACCTGTATCATATTAAGTGTAGTGAAAGTAGTAGTATCGGTATTGGTAAACGAATGTGGTATCAACGGAGCTATCCTGCGGAACTATTGCGGTTTTCATCTTTAATTCATCTGTGAATTTCCATTAAAATTTTATTTCGACAGCTTTTCATCAATTTTAAATTATAGTCAGACTTTTCGAAGGCAAACTTCATGAAATTTGCTTCAACAATCGCCCTTCATTTAAATGAAGGAAAAAAGAACTGTAAAACAAGACGACTTATATTTGTCTTTTTTGGAGGAAAGGAAGGAAAGAAAGGAGATAAAATTTCGGAAAAAAAAAGATGGCATAATAAATAGCACCATAATCAACAATAAGAGCTCCAAATCTTGTTTGCTGATTATTTACCACAGAGGGATTTGAACCTGTTTTTTGGAAGATGAGAAAAATGAGGTTTTCTTTTTTTTCTTTCATTTTTCAAAATCGCTACTACTTCCGACTTCCTTTTTGGCAGTGGAAGTCGAGAAATCGCTTCCTTTTGGATTAAACTAGAACAAAATTGTTCGGATATCATAAGCTTGTGCAGGTTGTATGCAAATTCATAACCTAATGCTTAGTCTTTTTGAAACGTTAGGGTCCGTATAATGTTGTAAACGCTGTAAATCTTTCACATTTTTCCATAGATTCCTTAATTCATAATTTTGCATATAGTTGTTTTATGATTTTGAATTTTTCAAATCCAACAATCAAATCAAAAGCGTCGAAAAGTTTATGACTTTCTTTCAGCAAACAGCCGATAGAAATCGAAATTTGTTCATACTTTATTAAGTAATATTACATTTCCATCAAATCTTTATAATTATTTGGGTATCGTCTAGTTTCTAATAATTTATTGTTATTTATTTCGGTTTTACAACTTAAAAAAAGAAAAACGCTTTTTAGAATACTTGGTCATATTTGACTAATTCTTGATTAATGAGCTTCAAAATGAATTATCGATTCCTTGCTGTGTAATGCAAAAATACAAAGTCGTTTTAATCAGTAATAGGGCATTCACCTTCATTTATGACGTAGAAATCAAGAATAATTGAAAAAGACATTCTGCGCTTATCCATTTTCTCGATGACCATTATCCTTCTCTTCATATTCTCAAAGGAATATGGGCACTAGCACCTTCTAAACTCAAGAATTTAATGGACAAGTAACTTTGTTATCATCTACTCCTCTTGCTTTTTGGCGATCTAAGTCATGATTCTTGTTCTGTTAATTCTCGAATCGGCATGCGAAGAAACAAGGAAGATGGTCGATCATATAAATTAAGCTTTCTAACTTATGCAGTGAGAATCGCAGTGAAGAGGGAATCTATTTCTTATTGTCGCGAAACGGTTTAATTCATTCTTGATAGAATATGGAGACCAAAGGATCTAGGAAGATTTCAGATCCGCAGGATGTTTTCATATGGGAAAAGAAAGGTTCGAAATTATATTTATATTAATTTAGGGAATAGTGTTTTAAGATTAATCACATAGATAGATCCAATAAGAAAAATTCTATAAAACTAAGATTAGAAAAAATCACAAATTATCGATTATTCTAAACACTCTCATACGATTGTTCTGGGCCTTAAGATTATGTCCATTTGTTGATCTTTCTGACCACTACTGTAAAATCGAAAGAGAAGCTGAGTGACTGAGGAAATGATTAATGTTGAGTAACATAGGAGTGGATCGCCAAAAATGGTACAGCGGAAAGTGCGGAATTAGTCTTTATTAGAAATCTGAAAAGACTATAAAAGACTATGAACGTTGAATTTGAGAAGGATCATCAAATTTAATGATTTAGTGACCCGGTAATTTCGTTTGAATTTTGATTCATTTTTCCGCGAAATATTAGAAATACATAAGAAAGATTCATTATAGGAATACTAAGATTATGTATCTTTTTTTGCAAATGGTAGAATTTATAAAACGAGTTAATTTTTACCACTTCTAAATTTCTTCTCAGTAAATACTTTCAAATGCTTGACCCACGATCCTTGATTCTGTTGAAATTGTCATTTTCATTCCCTAAAACTTTTTCCTCAGTGAAATGACTCAAAGTAAATTAACAAAATTTTGCAGAAAGATTCGTTAACTGCTATTTATTTATTCGATTCGTATGCAAATAATTAACTTCCGAAATCCAACCTATTTTATTAATGAAGCGAAGGATTGTTTTTCAAATTTGTTTCAGGCTATGTTTTCACGAAATTCATTTTGCCCAGCAAACAGGCTTTATTTTCTTAACAAGTAACACAATAATTAGCTTGCTCAGGTTTACAAAACTTGCCATCTGAATAAACGTCACAGAACCATTAACAGGATCAGGATAATTAAGGTATGATTTTTAACATTTATTAATATACTGATTAGGAACATACATTCTTTGCTTGGATATCAATGTTTCGGGTCAAATTTCCTGAGATGTTCGAATTTTCGGCTCCACTTTTCCTGCAATCTCTTTTGGCAAAAAAGAAGACTAACTCGTTTCATTATTTAGTTAGTTGTTTTTTCAACATGATTATATTTATTTTGTTTTACCGATCTGCTTTCATTTGATCAACGTTCTGTTCCTGAGCACAGAATAGTTCCCAAGATGTATCTGTATGATAGGTAGGAATTTGTTGAATATTCCTAAAAGAAGGAATGAGCGCTAATGCTTTTTATCCTTTTCCCCAGGTTATTAGATGATTTTGTTGAATGTTCGTTTCAACGACGATGTTTATTTAGTATACTTTATAAACTTCTTCAATGTTGACATCTCTTTCTACCAAGTTATGTCAATTTTTCTCCTGGATTGATTGTTTCGAGGGGAACGAATTTCTCCCATTTAGGCATTTCGTCCAGTCCTATTCTCATTATCACTATTATTATCTATCTTAATCATTATCATTCTCCTCATCACTTGCAATAACTAGGTTGGTTATCAAGGATTCAATCATTGCAGCATTGCCTTTCATCATCATCATCACTATCGCTAATATCATTGTCAATATCATCAATACTATCATTATCATCTTCTAAAAAAAGTTGCCCGCTAAAAAGATCTGGATTACAAAAGCGCCAAAGGAGTGACGCTTTCGGCCTTCCTTCCTTACTACGGCTGAAAAAGCAGTATGATTTTACGGCTGATAGTTGTTTCATTGCAACTATGCGTCCTCACAAATTCGCAGTCTTTAGCAAGTAAGTCTTTTTATTTCATTTTCCTTTTTCATAGTAAGTGTGGTACTTACCAAAATTATATTATTCCTTTATGTCAGCTTCTGTTATTACTTTAAAAAAAGAGAGACAGAGTTTTTTTATTACTTTTTTTTCCTGAAAACTGTTGGACCATTCGTGAATGAATGGATAGGTGATAAGATCGGTGACATATCTGTTCCAAACATCACCACGGTCCCAGTGAATTCAAATTCTTGTTTTCCTCATTGCACCGGCGGTATATTCTGGTAGTATCGATGACCTAACAGCACCATCATTCGATTTCTGTCTGGAATTAAGTATGAATGTGCAGAAAGCATGTATAAAATTTATCATGTGTGCGAAGGCTATTTGGTCAACTTGTGGCAGTGACCTCTAAAATAAACGGAGGAATGAAGTGATGAAGATAAAATTTGAAATAAGATTGTCTTCAGATAGTTTCTTCACGAAGTCAGATACGAATGCGGGTTTTATAACACGAATCAATCAGAGAGCTTTGGATTTGTTGGCTGATTATCTAAAAGAACGCGTTAATAGGTTTATGCATCACGGCGAAATTATTTTCAACTTTTCTGCACCACTTACAAACGAGGTCTTTAGTGAAATTACTTCCCCTATTTAAATTTAAATCTAAATTTCATTTCTGTTTATCTGATTATTTCAATTTTTTGTGGTTTTTTCTCTGAATTCCTTACAGAAAATGAAAATACTAAGGATGATTAAGAACTAAAGAAACTTAGAAATTTTAATGAGCTAATTGTTATATTCGAAATTTCATTTATTTAATGGATTACTAAATGCAATAAATAGTACGCGCATTAGTGGTCTACCTTTATGTAGACTGAATACAGTTTGCACAAGTTAATTTTGTGTCCACATTCATCTTCCATCTATTTGTTATAATTTGAACATCTAAAAAGAATTTTAGGTAACATTTGGTCTCATATCAACGAAAGCTATTGGTTATGATTCGAAAATATTCAAATCACGATTGTTTATTATCCCTGGTCAAGGCATCATCTGGATGGTAAACTTTTCTTGGAAGATCATCGAATAAAACATTCTGCAATATTTCTTTTTCAAAAATTGCTTTTTTAAATTATTCAATCAAATATTTAACACAAAATCACAACTTCAACATAATAAGTTAATTTACACTCAGAAATAGCGAAGATTAAAGGAATCAACTTCAAGTGAATTTCTGGAATTAAGACAAAAGATTTTTCAGGGTTCCCATCTGAACCTCTCAATTGGTACATTTTTCAAATTTTCCAGTCCTACTGGTGACTTTTATGGATCTGCTATACTTCAAATTGACAGGTGAAAAAATCTTGACTTTATAAATTGCTACAAATTTTTTTATATTTATTTCCCAGTCTTCTATCTTTTTAAAGCGAAAAGATTCGATAATTATCAATTTTCTGTGCTAACAGTTTTTAATTGAATTTCATTACGACAATATCCATTCTTTTTGAAACAATAACAGTTAACAACATGCTTAAATGGAATATAAAAATCTATTTTGCTTTTTCCAATTATTTCTTCCATTGAGAAAATATTGTGAATTAAAGAGATCCAGGAATTATTAATTTGATAACTATTGAAACCTTCACCTTATTCTGTTATTGAAATTTCAACCGATTAATTTTTTTCGGTATGAAATAAATTGCCCCGTAACTTTTTTGTCTGATAAATATTTTTGTGTAAAAATAGGCTTAGATAGGATAAAAGAACTGTCAAAAATAAGTTTGGAATATATCATGCAGGATTTTAATTAAATTCCATAAATGCTATTATAGCTTTAAAAATGAAAATTGGTTAATTGCAGTGCAAAGGTGAAATCGTTTTTTGTGGCGGCTATTAATTTGGATGGTCATCTTCGGACGGATCTACAAAAATGTACACTCTCACCAGGGAACGTTGTAATGAACTTCAGTGAGACAGATCCTTTACTTTTAGTCAATTATTACCCACAAATCGATCGTTTCATCAGTGAGAGAATCGAACTGGTTAGCCTTTACAAAGAACTTTCAAAAATTTCAATCTTTTAATTAGCTTGACACAACTGGATACTGATGTTAAAATAAGAATATATTAAGAGAAGTTAAAATTGAGTATGTTACCAACATTGAAATAAGGCAAGTTTCAGATAATATGTTCATGTTTCAATACTGAACTTGTACCTATCATTTCGAATCGTCTAATGAATACTCCGATGAGTGCAGCTTTATTTGATCAGTACTTCCTGAATTACGGCTTTGTTGAACAGATACAATATTTGCCCAATGCAATTGAACTAAAGCATCGAGGCAATGCATTCAGTATCGTAAAACAAGGTAAGTCAAAATAATTAATGATTAGGTTCAAATTTTGCCTTAGATTCAAGCTTGAATTTACTATGACATTTACAGTTGAGATGGGATATGCAAGTTTTATTTATTATATTTACGGTTTTCACGTTTCAGTAATTCCATTCAGGTCTTAATAGGCTCAACGATTTCCGATTACCTTTCTCATCAGCACCAATAACAGTGGATAATCCGGGAAATCAGGCAATGCTTGAATTTACGATATCCAACTATACGCTAGCTAGCTTGTTATATTGGATGGATCAGTATCAGAATTTTGATTATGAAATAAGTAAAGAAAGCATCAACAACACAGTTTTGGTCGGATACTTAAGGACCGAATGTGGGACCGAGGATGTTTGTGCTGGCACTTTGTTTCCCGGTAAGTTTGTAGATTCTCTTGGTTAGGTCAAAGTTAATCGTGCCGGTCACTTTCTGCTTCCTTCACCTGTAACAGTATTAACATTTCTAAAAGTGTTCTCCTGTTAAATTTTCTGTACTGTAAGCAGCAGTTTAAACATAATGAGCTATATCCCGGAACATTTAAAGTTCAAAATTCTTTCATTTCTTAGTTTCAGTTTTCATGATCAAGTTGGAGTCATATTTTTCCAACAAATATAGGCCTAGGTTTCAGCTTTAAGTGTTCAGTATCCGGGCGGTATGGTTCAAATTAAATCGCATACAACCACTTATCCGAGAGTTCGCTTTGAAAAGAATAAAGGAGTAATTGTGATTTGGAGTCAAGTGGATGCGTTTGTGCAAGTGAGTTTCTAAACTGCCGCTTTATTCTTTTATTATAACTTTCTTGTCCAAACAACTTTTGCATTTTTAATAGTTTCTTCAATCATAGTTGTACTTTGAAAGAAAGTGAAGGAAAGAAATATTATTGCCATTTATATTTATGAGACAATCTGTTATGAAGTATGAGTTTGTCTATTATATAAATAAGCTTTCGAAAATTGCAGCAAGGTGAACATACGCGTCGCTTCTTAACATCCGGAATGATGGCCGAATTGAAACTCGAAAAAAGCATCTTTCAAAACTATTCTTTAACATCAGAAATGCGTATCGATAAATTCAAAATCTTCGATGTCATAAGTCTGATTGATGGCATTGACGAAACTAGCCTGGAATTCCTCGTCAGCGCTCTTAATGAATTGTTGATTGGCGATGATGTAGCAAAGAAACTTAGTAAAGGTAAAAATGATAACGATTTTTCCGTGTTTTTAGATATGTTATACATTTAACATTTACTATAGCCCGAAGCATACTGTATTTGAGGTATTTTTCTTCATTTCGTGGGGCATTATTAACATACAGTATCTGTTATTTGTCATTATAATCTGACTTGAATGCGGAGTTGAATTTTCCGTGAATTTATTTTATGCGACATCTCTCTGAATAAGTTTTTCCTTCATAAAAGTTTTAGAACGCATCACTTTTAACGAAATATTTGTGCATACTTTAAATATTTTTGTTCATTTTCAGGCATAAAATTGCCGATTTTGTTCGATTTTGCTCAAAAATCAGCAGATGTTATATTTGAAAAGGATCGAATGAGGATAACAATGGATTTTTGTTTCGATCAGCATTGTTCTAAGAATTCGATTGCAGAAAGCAATGATTTTGACTATTACGACAGCGTCAATTCAACATCAACGTTATTGTAATAGATTTGAAAATGAAATGATTATCAAGCCTAACATTTGATTTGTGGACTTGTTCTGAAATGTCATCCGGAATTCAATTTTTAATAGCCTTAAAACTAAACACGAGTTATCAGTATTTCTCTATCAAGCCACGATTCTAACTTACTTAATACATTAGTTTAACTTATAATGGATGTATCAGTTGGCAAAGTAGCTCTAGTCAATCAGTCAACAAGTAATCAGTTAAGCTTTATTGAATGATATCATGGAAGTTAAATTTTCGAAGAATGTTAATCAATTTGAGAAATCATTGGGAATGAAATATGTTACAACATCTTTGTCAGAAGACTTGCTTATTTATCGATATAATGTAGAATACTGTTTTGCGGTACATAACCTATTTCTTTTAAAAAACGACTCATTCAATTGTTTTCGATTGGGTAGGTGCAGTTCCCAGGAAGTAATTAAGATAATTAATTCGAAAAACTGCGATTAAAACGATAATCACATGAAAATATTCCCACACTCTTTGTAACCTACGATTCAGTGATGAAAATACATGGAGGTCAGAAAAACTGTTATTCTTATTATGAAGCTGAATATTTATGAAACAAAAAGATTTTTTTTTTTTGATTTTGCAAATAGAAAAAAAGTGAGAGAGAAGGTTGCCGAATTCTGAAATCAAAAATTATACATTTATAATATTTGAATTCATCTAGAATTTTGAGCTGATAACGGCTCTGACTTGATGATATCCAATGCAGAGTATCCTTATATCTGCGGTTTTTCTCTTCTTATTTTTTGAAGTATTATGTACAATATAACAGGTAGTCTAGTCTTTACTTAGTTCAATTCATCCATTTACTGTACTTTTCTTCATCTTTTTCTTTTCATTAGTTGTTTGTTTTACTGTTTCTTGAAAGATATCAAAATCTTTGAAAAGTTTTCAGATGATTTAATATCATGCATTATATGTTATGAAGCTTATTCCCATAATCTTTAATGCTCATTATATTCATATATATATATATATATATATATAAGAACACTGATTTCAAGAACTGTAAATTTGGAATTCATTGTTACTGTAACAGAATCCTCCAATTTCTAGTGGTACTGGAATATTTGCATATTTGGCAATCTTCTCTTCTCTTCTCTTAGGTATCAGAAATAGTTACTGGAGAGTACTTGTGAATTTGAGGTATGGCTATTGTTTTAAGTCTCCAATTATCATATTTTATGCAAATAATTGACATTCTGTTTAAATTTATAAAACGATAGTTTTTGTTAATTTGAATAGAATATTAAGTTTGAGCGATGAAGAAAAAGAAAAAGTGTGGGGTAATTACACGATAAGTTGATTTTTCCGCAAAGTTATCATCTTCTTTTTTATTTATAGTTTGATTAATTTGGCACTTTATCGTTGGACCAATTAAATCTAAAAAAATTCGTGACCTAATCTGACCCGAAGTCAACACAAACAACTGGTTGAGAGTGCATGATCAAACTATAAATACTATATATTTTGTTATAGAGAAGATCTATGAGTTTATCATTTATTTAAGAAATATCGCAATGAATTGTTTTTTTGCTAACATCCTTTCTAATTGTTTCTTATTCTTTTTTATGTTATATTTTTGTAAATTCACCGAAGCTTCCGATTGTAATGCAATGTTGAAAACTTCTGGCGATTCTACCTACCATATATCTTTCGTAAGTCATAAAAAATTTACTCTCGATAATAGCATTTAATGAATATAAAAGCTCCAAATGTATATTTCACGTCGTAAGAATTTATTGCAGCAATCGCAGATTCAGTTTGCATTAGATGAACAAAAGATAATTTGTCATCTCGGAGTATTTCAACTGATGGCAAAAAGTTAAAATTTCTTTAATGTTATTTAGAAATTAGTAGAAAAACTGGCTAGCTATGAAAAGTCGTGAAGTGAGAAATAGCACTAAAATACCGCCAAAAAGTTATTTCACTTTACTAAGGATCAAGAAAGAACCTAATGAATTCCGTGGGTTTAGGGTAAGGTTGTGTTTTAAGAGACATTGCGGACTGCTGAAGGTTGGGAAGAAAGCGTCATCAGAAATTTGGGAAAAGTGATGGAGATCAATGCGATGGTTAATCAATACGATGGTGATCATTGAGATTAGAGCTCTTTTCGAGTATTATACAAATATCTTTTAATGTTGTTCCTTGTACTGCACTAGCAAATAATTTATATTAGTTAAAAGGTAATTCGATCAGTTGTCTACTTGAGCTACAAAATTATATTGAAAAGTACAACTCGTTTTTTTAAATTCAGCAGCTCCCTCCTGGATATTCATCTGTAGCTCGATATCAATATTTGCTTGCTGTTCCGTATCATTTCATCTGCATCATTCACAGAACAGAACTTATGTCACATTCCTTGATTTGCCGTGATGCTTCCAGAAACTTCTGGAATAACTTAAACAACTTAAAATCTGAAGAGCAAGCCAAATTAGGCACCTCATGCCTGATAAATATTTATTTGTGGTAAGGCCGTTGAACAAAGGAAGCTAATCTCTTAGCATCAGCCTCAATACTCGATTGTCGCCTGGTATCAATATCGCTGCTATATAGTCTAATCATAGTTTGTCACCGTTATGTCAATAAATCATTTGATTTACCTCAGCTACTCGATCCTCACGGTCATATTATCACCAGCATTACTGGAGGAAACTAATTACCTTCTTGTGCGGTCACAGTTCAGTATCTTACTTTTTGTAAAATCATTCCGCAAAACATTTCGGGACTGAAGCAGTGGCTTACGGTTATGAGCAGTATTTTTCCGCGTTCCTCGTTGCCTTATACATTCTGGTAATAACTGCAGGAAAGCAGCACGTAATTGCAAATTTAGAGCTGCATAAAGCAATGGATTCCATACCTACAAAGTTGAAATATTTTTGTTATCTTGTAAAAGTGAGTAGTTCAGGACTTCAGCAACTTTAAGAATAAAAATTTCACGAAGAGTCTCGAATATCTTTATAATTCGATAAGTTTCTAAAAAAAGAATATATCTGAAAAAACAATTCATTAAATTTCATTTAGTATTTCGTTCAACAATTAGAAATTATTTCGCTAGTAGCATTAACAGAAACACACTGACAGTTGAGGACATAGCGATGCAATGTGTTGCAATTCCGAAAAAGTATTCTTGATTTTGGCACCATTTCGGTAAACAGTCGTAGTCCCTGAGAACATTAAATAATACACTAAAGAACCAGCTTGCAGAAAATGCAACTACCATTCCAATTAACATTCGATTTGTCCGTTGTCTACGTTTTATGGCTGCCCGTTGCTGAAAATACCGCGACGTTTTATATTATACGCTGACTGTATCGACTTTGACTAAGGTTTTTACGGCATGAAAGAATTCCTTTTAAATCTTAACAAGTAATAGAAAGTAAGACCGCAGCCAGCTAAAAGTATCATGATACTTTTATTCTTCTTCAGACAAAAAGAATTGTTGCTCTTTTCTTTTTTGCGCTTGCAAAACGATCGTAATGATAAATTGACATTGATTGATTGGATCAGCCTAATCTCAATAAATTTAGATCTAAACATGCCCCAATGAAAAAGCAGTTCTTATCGGCAGATCCCATAACATATCCATAGATAATAATCTATACGCCGGGCTCAATCATTCTGTTTACCAACGCCCTGATTCAGTCAGAAGATACGCTTAAAATTTCATCTCTATAATAGTGTAAACAATAGTAGTCTTTTAAATAAAAAAGTAAATTCTTTCCACTAAAACTTCAAATTCATTTTTGGAAAAGCTGAACGAAAAATAAACGAACCTGATCAGTCATTCCTAATTGCCATTCATTACGCTGTTTCCGATTTCTTTGTAGTATACCCTACAATATTTTATTTTAATATCATTCCTTTTTATTTTACATCTCATCCTCAATCAGTGGAAATGTAAGAAAAAAGAATTAATTTACGCTTTAAAATATTCCTATCAAATTATTAAATGTATTATTTTTATGCAAACATATAACTGAGTGTTTTTTGCAATGACCTCTTGCTAAACGTAATGGATAATAACGTCATAGACATGGAAACATAATTTGTTAAGCAATTATAAAATTGAAGACAAGGCTGAATGTTATGGTATGGTACTATCTTTTCACGTGAAATATGCGCAGACTAAACCGTAGTGTACAAGAAAGTCGGCGTCAACTATTTCTGAATATTAAACTGCCGAATAATTGAATAGTATCCATCACCTTGCCTAATTTGAAGAAGATAGCAGTGTAGCAAAAAGTGATGATCACAAGAGGTACGATGAATTGTACGATGAGCATTATGGATCCATAAACTCGCCTACCGCTTTGGTCGATACCCCATTCTTCAGTGCAGAATTGGCCACAGTAATTACCGAATCTTTTAAGCTTTTGTTTGAATATTACTGGTGCTGATAATGACGTAGATAATATACATATTATCTGTAAATTTTATTTGCCTGTTAAAGTATTAATTTGAAATTCATTTGAGTGAAATATGCAGATATTACACATTTCTTCCATATTTATTTCTATTCCTTAATATGAAAGTCTTTAACTTTGGCAATAAATAGCAATGAATTCCTGAGAAGTTGAAAATTTAATAAGAATTTCAAAGAAATTAGAAAGATCTCTACTGTAGTTTAAATCGTGATCAATTGACAACTTCAGCGTAAACGTGGAAATTACTCAATAATAGTAAGCAAGAAAGTAGAAGATTTGCTGTTTGTTTAATATGTTCAAGCATTTAGCATCAGAAATTTGATCTGTTCATATGTAACGTTTATTGACTGAGTAATTTTAACAAAACCGTATGATTTGCCAACATTTTCTTTTTACTCTCTCTCTAATGATATTTTTAAAAACATTTGTTAACAAGCTGTAAGCTAGCAATTCAATTTGTTCAAAAATTGAAGAAAAAAAAATTTTGATTGCATCCCACTTACCATAATTACGATTAATGCTTGAAGCCTGGATAAAGCTTTTTTAGTTGGAAAATAGATGAGCAAAAAACGATCCACTGAGATTGCTGATAGGGTGAAAGTGGAGAAGCACAATGAAGCGCCCTAAAAATTCATCCTTTGCCATTTCAAGATAGCTTTTTCAAATTTCAAGAGAGTTATATCATATATCCATATTTATATTTTGATTCAAATTCTAAACAACCAATAGTTCTTGATGGATCAACAAAGTACTGAGCTTCTGACAATATTAGATATTCAAACATCGACACTTTAAAATTACTTCCTACTAGTAAAACATAATTGCTCAAGAAAAGGATGTCCGAAAGATACATATCGAATAGTGATTCAGTTGAAGAAGCATGGTAAAATTCTTAGAGGAAATGAAAAACGTATCAAAGTCTGTTGCGTGAAAGAAAGTTTATAGAAATGTCCAATTTGTCTTTTTTTTTTTGAATTTAGGCTTGTTCCCCGCTGTTAATTTTATTTTAGTTTTCAAGCTGTTCTTATGTTGCAATATTCCGAAATGTCCCGACGAGTGAGATAAATTGATCATAAAGAGGAGAAGATAATATCACCATGAATAATAACTTCCTCAAAAAAAAAAAAAAGAAACTAACAGCAATAAAGGGTGCTATCGAGCATAGCACAGCACCAAATATCCATTCCTTTTTAAATGCTGTAATCGGTGTTATTGTTGCTGAAGTAAAACATACAACAAGATCTGAACAACTCAACGAAAAAATGAACATATTGGGTACTGTTTGCAGCGTCCTGAAACATTGCATAGGTAAAGTCTGATTAATTTGTCAACAAAATATACTGCTGTCATTCCTGGATCACAGATGCTGAAAATCCTTCATTGACTTATTGAATCTTACTGTTCTCTTTACAATAAATACAAGTATTGCTTTATGATAATTACAATTAATCGTTGTTGCTTTATATCCGTGTTAATAACGCATTATAATAATAAAATACGGTCAACTGTATTTGGTCATTTGTTAGGGAAAGTTGTTCTCCAAATATGCAGAATATATGTGTGTCCATTAAGATCTGAAGTTTTTAGCTGCTAAAATCTTAATTAATGAGTTCACCTATGTCCACCAGAATCTGATGCAGCGCGTTACTTTCTTGATCAAATCAGATACTTGCACTAACAGTGCCAATAATGCGTTTGATATCAGACCTGTATATAATATCTTTTGAAATCCACATCAAGATTTGCAAACTATTAAGTTATTATTAAGGATTAGATACAGGAAATGAAGTGATACCTGGTCCTGGATATGGCCAATATGACACATAAGTTGCCCACGATACCAATGAGAATAATTGCTGCATAAAAAAAGACGAAGATAAATATAGTAGATGACTGAGTGCTCCAATCACGCCTATTCCGCCATAGTTCCGCATTTATGTCCAGGCAGGTATTATTGTCCATCTTGCCAAAACCTGAGCTGTCAACTAAACACTAAGGTATGGAACCATATTTTAACGCATCGTATAGCAATTCTTTTTAAAAACGCGTAGTGTAACAACAGATATGTTCCTCATCAATCTTTTGATGTGACATTTAGGATTTGAAATTAAATCGATTGAGTACTTTTGAGCAAAGTCTACAAGTGACTCTTGCAATCATATATTCATATGTTTTACTGTGGTTGGGGTGTATTCTCGAGAGAATAAGGCCGAAGATGAGTTCAAAAACAAGGCCTATGAAAAAGTTTGCAGAGATTTGAACGATATCTTAACTTGAAGCTACATTTTAATCTTTACAGAATTTGTCAACAAATCTTTCTTTCAAGATAATATGCTTTTAAATTTGGAATTTAAACAAAACATATTAATTTTATTTTAATCAAGTCATCATTTTCCTATTTATATGAATACAAAGATTAGCAACAAACAAGAATATGGAAGGTATGAAAAAATGTGGTATCATATAAAAGTACTCGTAGTGACTTACTGTTTATGTCAGCCTGAACAATAATAGGGTACTAATTAAATGAAGTAATTTTTTGTAATCAAGTATAACTGATGAGTCGTTCACTGCCAAAATAATCAGTAAGTAATGGTTTGATAATTTGATGAATTGCGAGTTTATTTAAGAAGTGCGTGTCCTAAATTTAAAGTATGTGTTATACGACATTTTGGGAAGAACACATAATCTTGATAAGAAACAGTTATAGTTATGATTGAATTGTTTATTCTATTAAAAGGAACCGTAGTGGTGATACACCCAAATATCAAATACAGAAATTTGTATATTTTGTAAATCAATACATTTCATAAGTTATCTGTTCACTTTGAGCCGCATGAGCGTAATTACTCTCGTGGTGACATATATGATGGTATCATCTAATGATACAATAATGATTATAACTTGTATGAGTCACTAAGTTTTGGGACATAGCGGTTAGGTTCTTTGTACAAGAAATATGTTCATGGTGAGAAATCATGATTACTAAGCTGATAGTGAAGAATTATCATAAAAATACGAAAAAAAAAACAAACTGAGGAAGAGAGAGTATTCAAATCATTCACCTTCTAATCAATATCTTATCACATTCACACACATTTACAGCTTCATTCACTTCTACCCTTTTTAAATGAAGTTCTATTTATAACTGATAGTTCTGTGAAATACAAATATACGCCATCTCGTCATTTTCTGCGATGAAGCGTAAAAGGTTAACTATGTTAATGATAAATGATATTTTGGTACTGCTATGATGATATAATATTAAGGGAAGTATCAGTGAGTGATAATCCGCGATTCTTGAACCTCTTAGCTTACCCAAGTATCTATTTGCTCTAGTATCACTACTAAGATATACGGAAAATTTTTCTAGTAGATTTCTTTTTTTTCTCAGCAGTACTATATATATATTTCTTTTTTTTGAATAAGATTCATCAAAGGGAAAAAGAAGTAAAGGATATGAAACCTGCTGAAGAGGAATATATTCTTGAACTTAGACACTTCATTCCACCTTCACTTATCCTATTTTTCTCACTTTTCCTCCTTTTTTCTTTAAAATGATAAAAAGTAGAATGTACGACGAAGTATGGCATAAAATACAAGATTACCATAATTGAATTACAAACTCATTGAGTTTTGTGGGAGTTGTCAGGCGGATAACTTTAAAAACAGCAATATATCGTGAGGTTCCCATAGAGCAGAATAAAGATTTAAATTCTGTTTCTTTCTCTTTCTCTTTAGATTTTTCGATATGTCGTAAAAGCATTTATAACAATATGAAAGAAAAGTATTCTGGCAGAATCAGAGGACAAAGCTTAAAATAACTTAAACATTACCTCTATGATTTTCATCATCAATTTAATTTCTAACTTGTTCTACATACTCTTTTCTTGAATAATACAAAGAAAGAAATAAAATGTTAAATGGATCGTTCTCTACTACACTCCTAAACTTATCCCTCACCGATATCCAGAAATTAATTTTGATTCCCACGGCAACTTTTGAATTGCTGCTATCATTAAATCTTTTACATTTTTTATTTCTCCCATCATTACTAACAAAATCAATTTGTTTACGAGAAATAACAAGTCATACTGTGTTTCGAACATCAATTATAATCTCTAATATAAAGTATTATCAGAGCACTTCTATAAGATGCCATTTCTTTTTCAACTGATAAGCGAACATTGATTCATTGATTTGTTTATTATCAAAAATATTAGTCTAATGCAGAAAAGTGTGAGATCTGACATACCAGACACTAAAGGCCAATTTCAGAAACCACTTGGCTCACATTTCGAATACATATGTAGTCGACTTCTAATAAACATACAATACTTGCGCATACCTTTGGCAAAAATTTTGTACTTAGAGTCAGAATTGAATAATAACAAAGATATTGAAAGAAATAATAGATATCTGAGTTACTCACAGGTATTTAGCAAAGTCATACAGTTTTTCTGGATTCTTTATTCTTCTCGCTGAAACTTTATCAAATCATAATCATTCAAGTAAGCTTAGCTTATTAAGTTAACATACAGTTAGTCCGTCTTGAATACTATCGTAAAAACTATAAATCTCTAATTAATGGATTTCAATAAGTTATATGGCAAATTGTTCTTAGTATATAAGGAAACATATGATCGAGTGCATCTTTCCGGACTGGTGATCGTTTGACCAATTCATTAAATCGGTAGTTTGGAAGTCTAAAATATTACAAGTTAGTAACGACGCGAGGCAGGATATCCAGAATACGGAAATTATTTTGAGTTAGTGACTTTTTTCAAAATTGGTAAATGTTTAGCTTTTTTTTTGTGTCTTATAAACTGAGCCTTTTTACAATGATAGGTAAACAGATTTTCTGCGCATTTCCTGTTAGTCTATAGAATATTTCAGGCATTTCGTTTTATCAAATGATAAGTACTAATTTATCATCGTCTTAATGAACTTAAATGACTCCATTTTTGCCATTTCCTTTACGACGTAGTCATCTGAGTAAGCCGAATTCGATGGAAAAGATAACATAAAAATAAGTTTACCATTTTTCAGATAGTGGTACATTGAAGTATTCAGTAACGCTTCAATAACATAAGTGACTGAATCATCTGCTGTGTTTATTATAAATAAATTCAAAATCATTTGTAATTGAAAACACCAAATAATATTGTTTAAAATATCGTAAAGGTCAGTTATTTGATCCATTCATTTGGTCTACTGATCTTGTGTCACTGAGAGCATTAAAATATTGAATAAGACAAAAACTTTTGGTATGGAAGTTCGATGTGTGCTCAACATAACCTCAATATAATTGGTAATCACAAAATGGCAAAACCAAAACTACTATCATTTAGGTATGAACTACCTCTCTTAACTAAAAATTTATCAGGTTCAGGGGAACAAGAAAATATGAGGAAGAGACAGGAAGACAGGTTACGGTAAATGTAAAAGGTCACTCTGAAGAGTAATTCGTTTTCTGGCTAAAACATACAATGAATAACCTCATAATTAGTCAATAATAATTATGAATAGTTTCTCTTTCCCACATTCATGTAAACAAAGAAAGTTTTCCAAGCACTTAACAATTAGTTCATGTAGGAAGTTTAGTGATCTGTTTGTCGAATGGGTAGAAGTGACAAATGGTTATCAAAAGGATTCTCGAGGTCAATTCAAGGTTAGTAAAGGTTTTCTAGTGGTTCATTTTGCCATCTTATGTTTAAGGTTGTTTATTTCAAAATGTTTTTTCATGGAGCGAAGAGTCAATAAAAAGAAACTGATCAAATGAGTCATATTATTTTCATATGTTTCTCTATAATTTAACATTTTTTGAACAATAATATTTTAATAATTAATGACACATTTCAGTAATTAAAGTGTATTTCTCACTTCTAATGATTTGGAAACTTTTCAGAGTTTTGCAGGATATTCACTTTAGTAAATATATATTATATACAACCTGTTGATCTCACACTGATAAACGAAGGAAGGAACGGAGGAGAATCTGTTGAAGAAAATGTTGTTGATTCAGAATTACAAACTGTATTTGAAATTTTGCTTCAAAATATTTCAATTTGTCTGTTGGAGAGAACTGGGATAGTTTTACACCGTTTTACAACTTTCATATGAACTATTTTTGAACGGATAGTCTTTAGTATTTCTTTAACACAATATATCATATTGGGAAGTGAGCAAGAATATTGCTAAGGATTCTGTAAAATTGTAACAAAACTGTAAAGTGTAAACAATTAAACTTTGGAAACAGTTAGAACAACTTCTGCGATGATAAACTATTTTTCTCCTTTTGTTTCAATTTTCTGGCAAGACATGACTTAACGTATTATTTTATATTTCAGTCTTCAAAAGTAAAGATAAAATTCTCCGTTCCATTATGTGGTGAAAAATTTCAAATATGAATTAAAAAAAAAACTTAAACAAGTTTTTTATTAATGCATAAACTGAGATGATTTGTTTTAAATTTGTATTTTGAATTTAATTTTGAAAAGAAACAATGAGAGGTGCAGTATGAACAAAGAGAAAGATTCAAATTCTTTCGAGCTCTGTCCATAAACTCATAATATGTATGAAAAACAATTAAAGCAAAAAACAATAGTTCTATTTGAGGTAAACAGATACATCGTTTCTAGCCTTTAAACTCTTTTTATATTATTTCATTTGGACAGCAATATCAAATGACTTTCAAACTACTTCATTTGAAGATACAAATTTTAGGAAATGTTAACGGTGGATAAGCTAACATAAAACAGCTATAGAGAAGCCCATTAGAAAGTTGTCATAAGTATGCCTCATTAGTTTAATAGAAACTACTGTTAAACATAACAATGATGTGTAACCAACATAGCAACCGGAAATGCAAGCAATGCAAGCAATTGTTTTAATCCTCAAATGGTTCATTTAGCTAAGAGATAAAAAAGTAAGTGGTCAACTTTTAACTGGCAATGATGACCCTTCTTTGAGTGGTGTGATACTTGTCGGGAAGGAAGTAAATTTACTGCTTTTCAACAGAATGTGTTATAAAGCAATAAGCGAATGACTTTTCGATTATGGCGCTGCTACGATAGAAAGATAAGAGAGAGACCTATTCAAAAGGAAGTTATTAAAAATTTTGTGTGAGGGTCTATTTGACTTTCTTCATATGTTTGTGACAGGTATTTTGATGTCCTTTGCACCTTGTTGAAGTGGTGGACAGTGTAGGAAATGTATATTTAGAAGAAGCAAAACAAGTAAATAGGTGCATATTTAAGAAAGAACCATAACCTTATGTAACAACAGTACTTTTTTGAGGCATCAAGAATAATTAGGACTGGTATTGAAGTATGAATAATGTTATCATTCTTAACATTAGCATTTCTGAATCAGTGATAGAGCAACAAAATATCGTTTATGTTATCAGAATGCCTTGAAAGAATTTAACCGACCTCATATTGTTCTCTCTGAAAATGCCGTTGAATATCGTTGTTCAAGGTATGAATAAAATTCTTTTCAGAATGCGAAAAGAGAGAATTTTATACAAATTCTTTCAAATGCTATCTGAAATCACTGAGGTTAGGATCTTTAGGACAAAAATAATTCTAAGTGAACTGTTCAGCAATGAAGTGAAGCAAATAATCTTTTGCTTGAAGTGCTTTCCCTAATTTTCAAATGAAATTTTTGAGTGAAAACTTCTGGATAAAGATTTCATCGTCTGAAAGCAGTTCATTTATCCCACTTGAATACAAAGCGTTTAAATGCATAGTCCGAAATGAAGCAGAAAAATAAGCAAATTAATTTGATTCACTCAAATTCAAAACTAAGCAGCCTTAGAGCATGTAAAAAATAAGATTGGGAATCTTTACACTCATTAATCGTCAATTTTTATTAACTTTTTGAAGTATTCCTATTTCCTACCATTACACAGAAGAATATTTTCAAGTTATAAGTGAACTGTTAGCAACCGTAAAATGAATTAGTATTGTTTGGCTTCTTCAAAATAAATGAAAGTAAAAAAGCATTAGTTCCCCATAAATTTAAATTTCTCAAATTTCTGTTGCAACAAAAATTTCACCGTAGTTCAATAATTTTTATGGATGTTATCTGCAAAAAAAAAAAAAAAAATTCAAAGGGAAGGAACAAGTAACAAATGAATTTTACCATTTTTATCGAATTCTCATCTTCTATCTCAACTAAGATAGAAAAGTAATGAGGTGATGACATTGCCATTGTTTGTGATGACATCGCCACTGCTTTCTCGGAAAGGATTTGAATTCCGCCCCAATCAGAGGATGACACTTAGTATTTGCTTTAGCTTTCAAATTTATCTCTTGATTAGACAGAACAGAGTAATTCGTTTGAACTTTTCATCGATGAAAACATTCAAGTAAGAAGATCAAAATTTTTTTAATTTCATTAAATGTAAGTCCGAAAAAATGCTGAAATAACAAGGCTTCTCTCATCCCAAAATTTCCAATTAAAATTTTGAGAGCTCAATTTAGACTCACAATGATACTTTGATGATAAATAAAGATATTCAAATTAACAAAAATTGAGTGAAACAGCATGCATTGAAACCGACCATTTTCATCAAATCATGAATTACTACTACAAATTACAATCAAAATTTTTGGAATGAAACCAAGATGGTAAGAAAAATATTAAAAGAAGCGACCACTTGGCGTATGTCGTTAATTCGAGTTTTTATATTAATTTCCGTAAAATGATGATTACGATTCTGATTAGAAGATACGGTAATAGCTTTTAATTTTTGGATTTACGAATTCTTAGGCCTAAAAATCTTTTCCTTCTAATAGAATTGCATTTTCCTCTTTCGTCCGACAACTATAACGAGAAACTTAAAGGATACGGATAACTCATCAAATTTTCCTCAGTAATAAAAATTTTAAGCCCATTTTAAATGAATGTCAGTGTTTTATTTACGACCTGAACAGCAATTGGGAAAACTTTTCTCATCATGACTGGATGCAAATTTAAAAATTAAAGCTGTTGAGAAAATTAAAGCTGTGCTTCTTCGTTTTCAGTAATTCCCTCAATGCTATCTATAAACTAATTGTTATTTATACTAACAGGAACCATCGGATTCCTGACATTTTCTTATTATGAAAACAAAGAATTATCAGTTAGTGTTACTCGGCTCTTTTCTTGCAATCAAGCAATTAAAATCTTCAATCCGACCAGATGGTTTCATGAAAGAGATAAGAATTCCCATTCCTTTGCATATGTTTTTTGCTTCAGTCTCATACTTTGTGTCAAATCATCGAAATGTACTTAATTGAAGTAACAATTAGGAAGAATTTAGTATAATTAAGTGTTAGTACATTTTTGTATCATTCTTATGACTCTTCCTTAATTACTGACCATTTAATGACCGTGAATCATTGCAATGTGGAATGAAAGTAAGGGATAGGGCGGGGAGAAATGTAAAATTCAAAAGAATTAATTAGAATTGCTGAAATTGAAATAATTGAGTTTAGGCGAGGATGAAAATCTAGAGCGAGGAAAAAAAAAAGAGAGTTGTAAAGAAACTACGATGTCTGAGAGAAAGAAAGCTTAAGGTTCTTCAATACTACAAATTTTCTCCTCTAGGAAACAATGCAAAGATCAGTTAACAATAAAATATTAAAATTTTCCTCAACCAAATGCACTGCGCAATCAAAACACAACGCATTGGAGAATAAGTATCATTTGAGGATCGAATTAATGATTTAACGGGTATAATGGATCCTACTGCTGTTATCATAATCTTTATGTTATCGATTAACAGATCAAAAAATATCTTGAAGTACTTCAATCATATCGAAAAGAATTAGAATTTTAGATGATAAATTCACAACTGAAGCGTTACTTTGAAAATTTAATAATATTTACTGATTCGTCATCACTTTTCATAACTCGTTTTTCAAGAAACATGCTCTTTTGTGACCTTTCAAAGGTTTCTTTTTTGTACTACTATATCATAAATAAGAGAATTAATTAGTTAATTCTTCAAGATGAATGACTAGAAGTGAATAAATAATATTTTTTTTTTTTTCTAGGAAGTAGTAAAATACGTGGATTTTAGATTGACTTATTATCCTTTCTTAGTTTAGTAGTCATTATTTATAGGTGCTGCTTAAAAAGGAAATCCTTGAATGCTGTAAATCTTTCATTTATGTAACACCTAAAAACTTGTTTACCTATGCTGATTACCTGCGTTGTAGGTTATAAATATATGTACGAAAGAATAACTGGCCTATTAGTTTATAAAGGAAAATAGAATGAAGTCGCATATGACTTTGAGACTTTTTCAATAAAATGAATGTAAATGTCGTCATATTTCGTATGGAAAAGACTTTGCTAATGACATGACATCAAGTTCATTCGTTCACTATTACAATGCAGTAGCAGTTCTCGAGCTGTTAAATGTTATTTCGCACATGAATAATTATTGCATGCTTAGTGCACTTATAGCAATCGTTTTAGAAAGTGAAGGCTTTTCTTATCTCTTTTTACCCTGTCTTCAGATATGATAAAAGAATGAAAATCACTGAAGTGTTAGAAAAATGGATTAAAGAGAAATAGAGATTGAGAAAGTATTGAGTTTATATTAAAAATGTATTTTATAATGTATTTTTTAAATTCCGTATTGTCCTTATTTCATTCGTTTGAACAGACAAAATGATAGAAATAAAAGGAAGAAATGACCGAAAAAATGGAAGAAAAAAGAAGGAGACAATGATGATTCTGATGATTGAAAACTGCCATCTAATTAGGATTTGATGGACAATTGAGACCATATCGATAAAAGAGTAGAAATGAGACACGACCAGATGGGACTTGGGCTCTCAAGCTTTTTTGTGACCAGAGATTATTAACAGTAGCCCTATGACAAGATAGATTCTAAGGAAAAGTGTGGAGAAGTTAATTCTGACAAGCAATAATTTATTGCAGAGGAGCTGAATGATAAAATGCATTACAAGTAAGAAGAATTTCTGTCCTAAGAGGCTTATGGAAAACGAGAAAATTGTTCTGAAATCAAGTGGAAAAAAGGCAATTCTTAACTGCGAGTTATATAAATTGGAAAAATTTATTTTCCAATTTGCAAATACACAAAAAATCCATTGCATGGACCGGAAGCAATTCACCCAAATTTTTAAGCTTAAGCAATTTTCTCGAAAAAAAGCTTTCGAATAACATTGTTTGTTGACTTGAAGATGACTGACCTTTTCGCAAAGTCTTAATTTACCGCATTAAATTTCTCAAAATTGGCTAAAATTGTTAACATGTTTGAAAATTTCAATTAACAAAAATTCCCACTAAAATAATCCATGAACATTTGAAGGAAATTCTTTTTTGCTAAATTTTGACCCACATAAGTAACCCAGGTATTAGATTGCGCTTTCTTTGATATACATAGTTATAATAAGTAATAAATTATTATGCATTATGATTTCATCGATTTAATTACGATCTGTACTTAATTCTCTCCAGCTTTATAGACAAAAAAAAGAAAAATAAAAGTGACGATCTGCCGTGAAAATCATTTCGAAAGACTGAAATTCATACTAAGCTATTAATTTCATGTCAACATAAAAGATTTCCATTATTAAATTCTAATTGGAACAGCCTTACGGATAATATATAAAGAGGAATTAGTAAAATCTATTAAGTATGAATAAAAGAAGTAAAAACAAACAGTTTCTTTGTATATTAGATTGATTAGATCATAGATTTTGCATCAAATTGCGAGTAGTAAACTATTCAAATATAACAATTTTTTTTTTGCAGCAAATATTTTCTTTCTCTTAATTTGTGCTTATAACAACAAAATATCACCTCAAAAATAAACTTGTCAATAGAGAGAGAGAAAGAGAGAGAGAGAGGGAGAGATCAGAAGCCTAAATTAATAAATAAATGGCGACAGGAATGAATGCAGGAAGATGTGAAATACAGCCCCTGGCAATTTCCTTCATTCACTTCATTTAAATTTGTGTTATCCAAACCGAACAACTAGTTACTTAAAAAAAAAAAAGAGAAATTCATCATTAAAGAATGCTGCACGCTTGCAATCCCAACACATACCAATCTCTCATGATCTACCATATATTATAATAAAAGCATTATTGATAAGCTGCTTGCAATATATTAATTATAAATAACTCATACTTTATTTTTTGCATGTGTCGGAACTTATTCCTTGATTTAGACTTCTTTCTTATCCGTTCTGAAGTGTACTTCAACATTTTGTAGATCATAAGAATAATTTTAAAAACAAGGCATTTATTGCGAAGAGAAAACTTATGAATAATTTATAATTAAAGTCACTGATTGCATACACAACCTATCTAATCCCTCAATCTGTACGGAAATTCCTCGTATTTTTTGATTTGTTTAAACACTGTCAAATTTCTGCTAATTTCTTCCCTAAATTGCCATAAAAACATTCCTTCTAGAACTTATCAGTAAGTATCTTTTCATTGATGTAAAACAAAACTACTCCTCTAATATGGCGATCACCACTGGCATGCATATCTTCACGTGCATAAGGTTGATAAAGCCAATAACAATATATTTCATTTCAAAACGATATACATATGACAGTTGAATCAATTAAATCGCAGGAACACATCGTTGTCTTCCAATATCGTCGTCTTATGCTGTTCAAATATTATGCATCTCGTTCTCGTTCTCGTTCATTGTACAAGATTCTTTATCTTCCAACTGCCACAAATTCAAGGCACTTTCATTATCTAACGTTGCAAATGACGGTTTTATTGGATGCCATCTAAATTGCTTTAATTTGGTGAGGATACTCTTCAAACATTCATATTCTGAAGGAAACTAATCGGTATACATGTGATGTTTCACCTACACCTCCCTTTATCCATGTCAAAGATATCAACAAACTTGAGGACAATGCATTTCCTGGTGCAATTTGCAACAATTGATGATTCAGGCATTTGAAACACATCTCGTAAATCACATAGACTGATTCTGAAATTGATTATAAAGAAGGAAGGGGAGAGAAAAATAAATAAATAGCAACAATTAGTGAAAATTGATAGGAAAGAGGAAAAAGAAAATCCTCACGAATTAATTACAGTTGAGTTGAATTCGAAAACAATAATCGAAAACACAAGATGATAGATCAGTACTGTTAATTTTCATTTGAATTTGATTTTCAAAGCATTACAACCTTTTTTCATCAGCAACAGCCATAAACCGTTGTGAGTTAGCAATACGAAGGCATGAAATTGGTAGCGTGGAAATCCGCTTGGTTATAATTTTCTTAGTTGATGATGTATCATATACATGCGCTTCACCGCTTCCATCACCACGTATCAAAATTCGACCGTTACCATCCACGTGAAAAGCACCCGCTGCTTGATAATTAACAAATAATCAATAATTTTCAGGACTTGATGCACAACATAACATAAAACTCTGTCAATATATGTTGTATGGGAAGATGCAAAGATTATTTTTACAAAAGTAAGGATTAGAAAAAACGTCCTTAACTTAATCCTTGAGACCATTTCGTATCACAGTTCAAGAAAGAGATTTAAATTAGGTATCGGCAGCAACTTTACTGCTTCTTTAATGAAGACATGGGAAATATGAAAAGGTATGAGAACTGTAATATGCTTCGTACTGCCTTGTTGCTCCCCGAAACCGTACATCACAAAAAATATACTTCCAGGTTTTGTAAGTGGATCGAATACTCTGACAGCTTCAGTGACACGCGTATCCCAGATACGGATCGTTTTATCGGTCGATGAACTCGCGAATAGACAACCACCCCACGTGCAAAGTGCTGTTACCATACCTATAGCATAAGCTGGAATTTTGAGGAGCCAACCAAATTTCCTTCCCCTACTGATTTAAAATCAGCTTCAATTCATCAATTCTAGACCATATTTTAATCATTTCTAGCTTTTATTTCACAGTGTACTCAGCGAAATTTGACATTTACAATAACTTTAAAGTGTTGCAATTTAATTATGGCTATGACTTATAAAGCATTCATTTCCGCGATCCTTTACCTTAACTTATATTGATCCACAGTTGGTGATACCTGAAGAGTTCTTTTTTGCCTAAATCACTATCTGTTATCAATATCCTCCTAATTGAGATAACTTACCTTTATGGCCCTTCAAGACACGAAATGTAGTGCCCGAAGAGCAGTCGGTAATACAAATTTGACGACCCGTACCGGAAAACAAGATGTTGGAATGATTGGCTAAATCTTCCATAAAAGTAAGTGCCCGCACGGGTTCGTTCATCGACATACTAATTCTCCGGCTTCCTGAATTTATTTTAACTCATTTTAAGGCACTCGCCACTTATGATAATAGGATCCATAGGCATAAAGGCCTCCTTGTTTCTACTTGACTACTAGATATCTGAATACTAGTTACTGTCTTATTACTGATTTACTGCTAACTAGAAAACACAAATGCTGTTGAAACTCATTATTGGAACAGAGCAAAACATTGAAAATGAGAACTAAATAGAGAGAATTTCATAGCAATACCTACTTCATGGAAAAACAAATATACGAGTATTTGAATTAAAATAAACCATTTTAAAGTTAAAACTACTGTTTCATTTAGACCTGATTTAGATAGATCAGCTCGAAATGAGGATAACTCAATTTTATTCTCATTGGAACAGGTAGCAATCAAATCGGCCGTTGGATTGAATGCAATATCGGTGATTCTGGACTGGTGCCGTTCGCATGAATCTGATACCACCAGTTCTCCATCCCTTAATACTCAGCCAATAAAATGCAAATTTTGTAACTAATGAGTAGGTTAGAATTTTAATCATACAGTTAAAAAAGCTGGAATTTGCAGTGTGTATTAATAACTCCTGTCACATGCCCTCTCCATTTTTCATTTCCAAAAACATGACAATTTTTTTCTAATTCCCTCAGATATTAGCCTTCTCTCTCCACATCTGACAGATTAAGCATTCAATTACAAATAAGGAAAAGGTACAGACTACGAATTATATCTCATACAATCAATACAGAGAAGTCAGTAATACATCATTAGTAATAAACAACAGTAAACAAATGACACACGAAATGCATAAGGTAACGAGTTGACCGTTAACTTCACCGATCAAAAATGAAGAACCATCAGGACTGATATCGAAACATGATGCCCTCTGACTTAGGCAATATCTTGTACTCTTCCATTTTGACTTGTCTGAAGTCTGCAAATTATGCTTCACCTTGAGGTAAATTATACATCTCATTCATCATTCTGTTTTCATTTCTCAAATACATATGAGCAAAAAATTTTGAAGGTCACAAATTTTCTAATATTACGCTCAAATCTCAAGGATTTGTTAGTAGAGTTTATTGAAAACTTTTTATATTCCTTATTAAATTATTTCCGTCACGCTTTTTTTTTCACTACCAAACTGTGGTACTGCTTATTTTTCCATACAGGTTTGATTATCTAGTTGTTAACGCTAATTTACTGCCATAACTAAATAATGATATAATTACATAACTTCAAACATAATTTAACTATAATTACTTAACTAAGATTATGAGAATTTCAAATGCATAAAAAGAATTGCTCACGTAGAAAAGGAAAGTTACCTGAGAGAAAAGAGTACCAAAGATACTAAAATCAGAAGACGACATGTTTTTTTTTGAACCGCTTTTATGCAGTTTATCAATAAAACAGTTCTTTCAATTTTTGATCATCCATCTCATCTCTGAAACGAAAAGAAAGAGTGAAACGATGAATTCAGAATGAAAATAGAAAAGAAACAATGATTTCTTTTAAATAGTTCAATCCATTTCACTTTAGCACTTCATATAGTTTGAAGTAATTTAATAATACTACCACGATTTTTCTTTTTAATTTCATTGCTACATCATATTATTAAAAAGTAAATCCTCATTCTCCCTCTTTACGTTATCTCTTCCTCCTCACATAATCTTCGATTACAAAATTTCTCCTTCTACAGCATATATAAATATACGTCCCTTGGGAGCATCGAAGTTTCTATTAAGTTAATTAGCGAATCACATAAAGGATAAAAGATTGTCCGGTCAGTCAATGCCGTTCTCCGAAATCAACAGTAAGGATAAAATAGGCCAATTAGCAACCCAGGCTAAGAAGTTAAAGCCAATAAAAACTACTATCGTTAGAGATTTATTTCTTGCTGCAGTCTGAGCACTGCCACAATTAGTTTGGATTTTGATGATCTAAGGCGAAACTGCACTTTGTTTGATCTTTCCAGCAAATAACTCTTAATTATAGCCTCATACGTTATTGCTCTTATTGAATTCTAAAACGCAAACGTGCTCTGTCACGCTTCAGAATACGCTGATTTTAACATTGAGAACAATTTATAGGTGAAAAAGAAAAGAAATAGGAAAGAAAAGTTTTCACTGTCGTAAATTTCGGGAAAAAGAAGGAAAGAGCAAAAGGAAGTACAGAAAGAACGATTTTTCTACAAGAAAAAATCGATAGAGAAAAAAGGAAAAGTAGTAGTGATTTATAGAGGTTTCAAAGGTATGTTATGAATCTATCAATATAGCTTGTTTCATTTATGGCTGATATGCAAATCATTTGTACTAAATTTTGATAAGCAACTTTCACAAATGTGTAAATAAAGCTATTTCTCATCATGTTTTACTAATTCTCTTAGTATTTCTTCAATGGCGCAAAATTCTTCGATGAAGTTAAGTTACAATAATTGTACTCAAATGATCTTTCCACTTAAACTGTTGAAGTTTGAGTGGAAAGAACACTGAAAGAATTATCTTTTTTTTTTTTTTTTATTTAGACAATCCTATGAAATCTATGAAAGCAAATGATGAAATAAGTGACAGTTATGACATCAATATGATAGATAATAATTTAGTGGAATATAAAAAGTGCAATTTTCATTATAAGACGAGTCTATGAATCATCCTAAGAGTACAAATAGCAAACTCATTAACAATTTACTAATACACTTGAAGATTACAATGGAAATAATTAAGAGATGATAGAAAGGGTATAGGTTACAAATAGCCAAATGAATGTATACTTAATACCAATAAGGAAATAAATTTAAAATGGATATGATTGAAGAGAGATATAAAAGAGAGATAAAAAGAAGAGAAATGATGCTTCATGCTATCATAGAGACTTCAGGAAAGTGTCAAAATATGGTAGTATTCCACACCTATACTGTTGAAGGTCTGTGAATGAGCAAAGGATGTCTACTGCTTTCCCTTATCCATCATCCATTATTATAAAGTATCGTTAAGTACACTTTTTTACACACTACAACCTATTACACACTCCCGAAGTCGAACAGCCGTTGCGCACAGAGATTAGTTGGAACAGAGATTGAAGATTGTGCTATTTATCGTTTACTTCTTTACTTCTAACCAAACAAAATACCTATTTCTATTTACGGTAAAGAATGAAAATTAATCTCTATCAGCAATTAGCAAAGTTGTTCAGGAATAAGTAAGTAAATAACAAACCTACAAAATCACTTCCTTCCACTTCCATTCAATTCTTCATCTCCTTCTCTCTTCCAAGTTTAAATCCTTAAACCTTAACCTTCTGAAACTTCAGTTCACGGACAGAGCAACTTGCAATAAGGCAGATATAGGTCGCGTAAAAACGACTCCACGCACCGAAGCAACACAAAAATGCAAACTTATTGCAGCACAAGTACTAGCTTATATAACAAATGGTCATTTTGTTCCTATGCTTTTCCATTTGAATCTTTCACACAATTTCCGTCTTACATCACGAATAAACTGTTCTATTACACTCAGCACCAACAAGAAAAAACACTGCATAGCCCAGTAATTTAAAAACATCAGCGCTCAACTCACGGCTAATCTATTCATTATATTTCCTGATTCTTTCATCCGCTCTTAATTCATCCAATTCGTTCACTGAAATTGATTTTATTTTCTGAAGAATTAGAACTAACTCCAAGTCTAACACCAAATAGCTAAATCTGATTACTTGAAAAATTTTTTGAAACAGCATCTTTAAGCGATTATGCAGTATCTTTATTTGGTTCAGGTCCATGAAAACGCAGGACGAGCTTGCAATAAAAAATTAGAGCAACTATAAAACGCGAAATAGAATGTGAAACAAGAAACAAACCGATATCTCCGAAAGTTTAAAAAAAGCGCATCATGAATCACCCTCAAAATTATTTCCTTGCACTCACTTCTCCTCGGCTAAATTTTATCTTCAATTTATCTGATGCTACACGAATAAACTGAATACAAAATCTGAGAATCAAAACAAATTGGTCAAAAAAGTTCATAAGTACCTAAATCTTAAACTTCAATCCGTAAAATTGTCAAAATTCAAACATTTCACCCCATTCGTGATCTTCTTCTGTTCCCACATAAAAAAATTTTTGATGACCCAAAGATAATTTACCTGATAAAATGAAAATTACAACAGCGCAAATAGTTAATATAATTATTGGCAAAGACGTAGCAATGATAAAAGTAAAATTGAAAGCTGATTAAATTGGAAAACTCACCGTTCGAAACAGTAAAATATTGTATAAATTATCAAAACAAACGAAGCACGGAAAAAGAATAGGAGGAGGCTACTACAAAATTAAAAAGGAAAATAACGAAATACAATTGAGAGGCAGACTACTAGCAATTCACAAAGTTATGGCCACGAACTGAAGACAATTTAACCGAAACGGTGGTATAGTGACTGGGAGAATTAGTCGTTATTATGCACATAATATTTTCATTTCCCAGCTTTTCATGGTAGGTTCTTAAATATATTTTCCGATTCGTGACCATCTGCCTATTCAGTGATAATCAAACTCATGAATAATAATGGTAAACTAAAAAATTCTAACGAGAGGTGTTAACAAATAAAGTAAGTTCACCAGATTTCACCTGTTTTAAAAACATGAATGAGCTCAAATTCCAACCGAAACCTAAGGGAGATATGAGATACAAAACTGGCAGAAATATGTCTCCTTTTTTTAACAATCCTATAACACATTTTACGAAAAACCCTCATTTCGATAAATCGCAAATTGTTCAAATAACATAAATGGCTAGTGATGAATTTATGATCCCAGCTAACAACTATCAAAAACTTCATAACAATCGATTCTTGATGTGTCGTACATCCAGTATGATTACCTAAAATGCACAATGTGTAATGGATCCTGAACGGTAAATATTTAGTTCTTATTCAATTCATAAACGATACCGCAAATCAGCTAAATTCAAATATAAAACAACTCACTGTAACAGATCCCAAGAAAGCTTACAAAACATTCTAAAAAAGATGAGAGGAATACTAAAACGAGTAACACTGGTCTAATTGCCAAACTCTAACCGTTCCGTCGCTTGCTGATGCACCAACTTTGTCGCCCCGAAAGTTCCAACCCACTTCGAAGATTCCACCATCACTTAAACTTCCCGTATGGCTTTGAATTAATTTCCCTGACTGAAAATTGAAGCAGATTTCAAACCCCTTCAGTTCAAAACATTAGCAAAAATAGCTTTCAACAATAATTTCAAATAGGTCTCCGTCAACAGTAACGATAAAACAAACAAAAATTAAAGTTTATAAATCGACAAAACCAGACAAAATGATCTTCCTTTCCTTTTTTTTCTGGTATTCACTTCTTCAGTAACTAGTTCATTGACTGACCATACTAGAAATGTAATTTTGGGGGACAAAAAATGTGGATTAGGAGAGATACCCAAAATACATCGAGATTATCAGAACTTCTGAAGAACATATAGGAATATGTGGTATTTCGTAATCCTAGCAAAAAGTCTTACCTGTACATCCCAAATGTAGACAGAACGATCGAATGAGCCGGATGCGATATACTTTCCATCTGGTGAAAAACCAACAGAATAAACTGGCTCCGTATGTTTCGTCAGCGTTCGAACGCACATTCCTCGTTCGATATCCCACAATCGAACTGTATGATCGAAAGATGCACTACAAGTATTAGTCTTTTCAGAAAATGATTTAGATTTTAAATAAATTATAAAAGGATGCAAAGCAAGTTCGAAAACTAGCATTTCATTGGGGTCCTATAATTGCCACAATTTTCTGAAAATTAATTCATTGTTACAAAAATAAAAAACTACCTTGCAAGCGTATAACCAACTGGCGACCAGCGTATTGTATAAATCTCTTTGTCATGTGCTTTTAAATTGTGCACCACATTTTCGTAATTCATTGACCATACCTGAGACAAATTTTGAGTTGAAATGTATTTTGACAAGAATAAAAGTATACTTTTCTGTTAAGGAGTCATCATAATTGTTTCTGCAGTTCTGTCATATTAAATATCCGTGAAATTACTCAGATGAAAAACACTTACCTTCAATGTCATGTCGTCGGAGCATGAAGCCAAAAGTCGTGAATATACATCATACTTCACAGCATTCACTTCATTTGTATGGCCCTGGAATGTATTTATTTTGACTTGAGGAATCTCGAAGGAAAAAAACTTCCACGAGTGGAAATCTTCTTTAGCAGAATACAATTAATGATTCGATGCACTGACTAAAATTTCAAACTTCGACTAATTCGGCAGTAAAGTGTCAGCAAGAGACACAAAACTAGCGAAAATGAAGGGTTAATTGATTGCAAGCTCCACACTTCCTGCCCTGCATTACAAAACCTGATAAATCAAATTAATTTAGAAAATTGAGATTACCTGGAATGTTTTCAACGGCTTCTCGCAACCTAGTTTGCATACATGAATGCACATGTCGGTACTACAAGATGCAAATGTATCATCAGACATCCAATCAACATCCAGTGCTGAACTGCTGTGAAATTGAAACACTTGCACTTGTATACCTTTAAGTGGATCCCAAACAATAGTTGTCTGAAATTCCCCTTAACATAAAGATAACTAATTGATGAGTCTAAACTCAAAGATTTACATATTAATGAAACTTAAGCATGTATAAATAAAGACAAAAATTACACACTTTATCAACTCCGGCACTAAGAATCTTATCGCCTTTTTGGTTCCACTTCAGTGCAAAAATTGGTCCTTTATGCGCTCCCAGCGTATATCGCAGCCTTCCTGAAATAAAGGCTAAATATGAATTGCCTCATTCATCAAAATAATAAAAAACGTAATGAAATGACAATAAATACCAAAACCCACCATCGGTAGCCCAAACGCGCGCATAACCATCATAACATCCCGTTGCAAGTAAATCACCGGTACACTGAAAAATGATGACGTAAAATAGCATGCATGAATTGTGATAACATTGAAATCACTCTTAATGATGATATAAACATGCTGTCTGAAGAGACTTTTCAAAATATTTCACCAAGACTAGACGTCTTGGTATTCTCTAAAGATCTTAATGCTCCTGTAATTTTGATTTCACAGCAGTTTTTCGCATCAATCTCCTAAAGCCAACATTAAAATCTGTGAAACCTAAGAGAGCGTTTTATTTTTATGTAAGTCACACAAAGATCACACGAAATTTGAGAAACTTTAAATTAAAATTTTGAGATATTAGCACGCTCAGATGACCACAACCAGCAGAGCAGCACTTAAGTACTTATTGTTGGTAAAAGAACAAATAGTATCTCTAGAACTCAAATCTGGAACGCTTGGTACCATGGAAACTACGCAAAAAAGTTCTTTTATTCCAAAACATATCGAGTCACAAGTCAGTTCAACTAAACGTGTTCTAACCCAATTAAGGCTTGTTTCGTGCCAAGTCAGAAAATGATTAATACTACTTAAACAATGCCACAGATGACACATGTACAAGTGGACAAATACGATCTCCGCAGAATGCAACATTTCGAAAAAATTCATCAAGAAATGCTAACGAACATTCCAATCAAGAGAAGTCACGTCCTTATTTGTAGGAGGATTTTTGTCATCTTTTTGCATACAATGTTTGAGCACTATTGAATTATCATGGATAGCTTGACATGACGTTGTTGCTAGCTCTGAACCATGTACATTCCATATACGTGCCGTACTATCACCGGACCTACAATGTTAAAGTTTACACTAACTAATAAGGTGCAAAATAATGTCCGTGTTATGTAAATCCACATTCAGATGAATCTTAATACTCAATGAATGCTTTAAATGTTGATCATGATAATAAGAAAAGTGGAGAGTCGTATTTCGGTTAGAAAATGATATTACCTAGCATCACAAATTCAGCTCTTACTAACAGGGCAGTTTGGTTCATTTCAATGAATATCATTTTTATCGTGGCTCTTTTTAAGCCAACAAAAGCAATAAGAGAGCTTCCCATTCCTTAAGATTCCTGGCAGGGCTAAGAACACAAAATATCCGTCCTCACATGGCAGAATCTATGCTTGTTCATTCGATTTTTTTTTTTTTTTTTTTTTTTTTTTTTTTTTTTTTTTTTTGTAGCTTTCTTTTACAACTAGATTCGATTAAGTCAACTGAGCAATTTCTGACAATTTTCCCGGAAGTTGGATAATTGTTGGAGAGGAAACGCGAATGACATTGCTTAACATTTAGACATTTCGTCCCTATTAGCTGGTTTAAGCTTAAATCTGAAGAATTTCAAAGTTTACCCAGAAGCTATGAGATCATTTTTTGGATTCCACGTACAAATAAATACCTCGCTATCGTGTCCCTTCAGATACCGTACCTTAAATAAACAAATCCTGAAAAGATAAAACTTGGAGAGGACAGCTCAATAGTTCACTGAATCTTTTGCTCTGCAACGTCCTTTTTGTTTCCTCCTCTAAAAGCAGCCATGTTGAGTTGCGAGCATTTATTTAATCACCTTATCCCTGCTAATTTCATACGGTCGATTTTCTAGCTGCGCAGTTGAAAGAATACCATTACCATTGTTCACGCGTGGTTTTAAACCATCAAGTTCCATCGGTGTTCCATTGAAGTCGCTGCAAATTTTGCATCGTCATTATCGGTTAGATTAACAAAAAATATCACCGCATGACTAGTTGAAGTGTTGCAATTGCATGGAAACGAAATGGATTAAGAAGCTCAATCATTCTCATGCCTAACTCAAAGTTTTGTGGTTAAAAAAATTGTAGAACGAGCATTTCTTAGTGTCAATATTTGGATTCAGTCAATCAATCACCCACTCCTATTTTTCACAATATAACCATATCATCGAATCAGTGTAGTCATAAAATTTACACAGATGTAATTACATGAAAGCAACATAAGAAACCTATTCTTAACAGAAACACATTGCTCCTGAAACTGATTTTTTCAGCATTTATTCTTGTGAGAAGCCTAAATTTTCAAGCGAGGAACTATAACGGTTGCTAACTTCTCAAAAGTATTCAATTCCAATAAAAGGAAATCTATTAAATCTAATAGGGTATTTTATACCCAAACTAATTTATAGTCGTGTCTGGTCAAGGTAATGAAGTTTTCCATTATAGAAAGTAACACACGTCCAAACAATCAATAAATAGAAAACATTAATAAACCATGTGCATCGCAATCAAGAATCTAGGTGCCAATAATTATAATCAATTCAAAAATTTTTCAGAACGAGAAACAAAATGAGAGTTTAAAAAACATACCCGTTGTTCGCCTGGGCAGCACGAAACTCAGCCGCAGCAACTTTAGCTTTGCCCATTAATCCATTTTGTGACCGATCTCGTGATTCCCTTTCCCGTTCCAGAAAAAACTGCTTCCCATGATGTGGAAAAGTGATTGTCGGTTGTCCAGTAATACTAGCGGTGGCAGGATGGAACTGCTGGTGATTGTTGGGCAATAACGCTGATGTACTGGTTGTAGGTACTCCCATAATAGTTGGATTTGAACCGTTACCATTACCACCACTTACACCGGAGGGCTGGCCAACGCTGCCGAAAGGTAACAAGGTTGCCGATGTTGAAGGAACAACCTGAAAGCAATTCTGCAACTTTACAAAATACAATGTATGCCACTTCCTCGTACTAGCTTCTTCTACTTCCTGGTCTTTTCCCATAAAGTTTACTTGCACATAGATAATCGCGAAACCCTCCTTTCCACCTAATTCTTATCCTTTATTAAAATTATACATCATTCCGGAAAAGATTTATCAACTCTAAAACGGTAACCAATCCATTCCGGTTCACCATAACAGTTATGTACAAAATAAATGTCATTTGCAAATTGTCAAACTATAAACCTTTAACTCTCTCGACTTTGAGATCGAATAGTTTTGTTTTTCACTATGAGCTTCGCGCATTTCCCGATCTCTCGATTGTTGTTGCTGCCTATCATCCTTAACGGTTGGGTTCATCACCACCAACTTATCCTGTTGTTTCTCCTTGATTTTACTATTCGGCACTTCATTCAGAACTGAAACAGGCGGATGTGTTGCACACTCAGTAGAAGGATGAAAAAACCATTTCGTACATGAAAGTCTTTTTTTCACAAAACCAATCTAATATGAAAAGTAATTGTCAGCATCTACTCACCCAGCATGGAATACTCCACTTTTCGTATAACGTCATCAAAGTCTGTTTAGTGCTACTTATCACAAAAACATACCTGATGGACCAGATAACGATATCGAGAATTTGTATCTCAATTCTAATTTCGTAAGATAAAACTCTCAATTGTGAATGAAAGTAAAGAGAAAACTACCCGTTAATTTCTTTATGGCGTTTTTCCTCTAAATTCAAATTTTTATATTTAACATAGAAGGTAAATTTATTAGTCAGCAGCTTTTGGAAACGAATATTCTGGTCATAAACAATAGCACAGACCAACTTTCGTGAGCTAATTTATTTGCTGTTCCGGATATTTCTACTTCAAGTGATGGTTTTTGTTATTTCTTACCTCCACTGCAAACACCAGTATTTGCTACTTTGTAAAAGTTAATGCTTCAAATTTAGTCACAACAATTAACAGTGGAAACATATCAAGTTTTCATACAGTCTGGGTTTCCATCAATAACTTTAATATAAGTTTATCTCATCACTTCACTTAATTGCTTTTTAGAGTGAAGATCAGTGGAAGCCATGAAAAAACTGCAATTGATAAGAGAACTCGGAGGTGCTGAATTAATTTCAAATCTTGTTACTGAAAGATGTGAAGAAATGACTCCCTTGCTATTGAGCTCAGGTCAATCAGTGCAGTCCTGTGGTTAAATACAACCTTTAGCTTTTTTTGGCAAAGAAATTATAAATTCTTATTCTTTCTTGGATTTTGACTAAGACTTTAACATCTCTTTTTTTGCACAGCAGCTTTTTTGTATCCCAAACATGAGTTTGCTTTAAAACAAACATGGCTTGCTTCAAAACGGAGACAAGCGGCGTATCTAATAACATTCTAAACAGTTCCTCTTCGATAACACTTAAATTCTTATCAACGTGAAATAATTACCTGCTTCAAGCAGAGACAAATTTTCCACCATCGTTTTTTCAGTTCGTGGCTCACCGACTGCACTCGTGCTTGCCACAGCACATGCTTCAGCCTCCGTGTAATAAATACCCTTCTGCAAAGTTCCCGAATTTAGTTTAATTTCAATGGCAGTCAAGATTTTTATCAAAATTATTGCCCCAAAAATTTAAAATGCAGATCCCCGACTTGTAACTTATCTCATGGATCTCTTTCATAAATTTGATAAGTAACAAAATTTAACACTGGGAGTAAATTTAAAGGAGTAACAAAAGAAAACCTGTATGATGTTAATTAATGCACCCATGGGCACATCGTTACCCGCAGCTCCAGATTCGAGAACACGTGATTCATTGGCAAATGTGTAAGCCGTATGCACAAAACCTGTATTTAAAAAACTATATCGCAAAAAAATTCTCACTCGCAATTGATATTTGCTAATGATTTAATAAAATAAAATCTTTTTGAATATGCGTTATAATATCCAGGGAATATCCTTGTTTTGGGATGTTTGAAGAGAAGCTCATGATTACGGCAAGGGTTTCAAAAACCGAAGAGTTTTTGAAAAAAGACCCTAAGGAGCATGGGCATCTGTGAAATTGTCAAGCAGATATCCATCATTTATTGATGATGCTTGAATTCATTTAACATCCAAAGTTATAACCTACTACCTATAATTTGCAACAAACAAAAATTGACATCCTACCACACAGACAAAATACAAATAATGACACATGCACAATTAAAAACTGATAACCACTATCCAACCCTCAATATAACCACCAGCGCTGAAGACCATATATGTTTTAGATACCACCAATCCATTCATTTTTATAGGTTTGCTAACGCATATTTCACAATCTTCTGATGGATGGAAATATAATCTTACGAGCTCATTTCGATGAAATCCAATTCAAACCAACAAAGTCTATATGAATACCGTCCCTTTCTCCGTCCTTACAGCACTGTCCGGTCATGCTAAAATGACATCGAGTGCAGCAACTGAAAATGCCTTCAATAAATCTATTTTGCACTTTTGCACAAAGATGCAAAGAAGAATGCAACAAGTTCAATATAAGAATAAAAAAACAGGCTCCCATTCGCTGAGTAATCCTTTGCTGTTTGCCAAGCGGCTCCGACATTATTTGTTTCGTAACGAACGGTTTCACTGAAGCTCTATGATTGACAAATTAAAAAAAAGACTAAACATAAACGAACCCGACTCATGTAGATATCTATAGATGATAAAATTGACGTCGTCACTAGTAAATGTCATCTTCCAATAGTGACACCGGCTGTAGCAACCTCAGAAATAGAAACAAATTAAAACCAGTAAAATAGGGTAACGATACGCCAAGAAAAGACAACCCCAGGAAGATTGTCGTGCACGGATGGTGCATGCCAGCGTGCACCACAAGGAATGCCTAGGATTACAGCAGCACAGCAATAGCCAGCAATGATCACCAACAATTTACGGAGTAAAATACGGTTCTATCAGGGGAAGATGTCTTCTGCACAGCAACAACTGTCTAGATTGTCTGCCCCTGCGATACACTTCGTATATGCAAATTCCTGAAACCTTTTTTCAAAATTCGATAACAAGTACCGGAAATTCAGATAAGTCGCGATGCAAACGTTGACATAAATATAATAATCATATCAGTGAGTGAGGAAAACCACCTCAACGAATCTAAATTCCTTCTAATTTAGCTCGAGGTGTAAATTAGGAGGATTAAAAATTCTGAAACCTAAAGCCTAAGCTGAGATGCTCTATGCAAAAGCATACCACATAATAATAACTCTCGTGATTCCTCCGATCTTTAATCTACTCTTCACCTGATCAATTCAACAAACGTTAGGAACTGTAAAAGCATTTGGTATATATCATCATCGTATATATAAGTATCAAACGGTACAGAAGCGAAGAGGAGGATATAGAGAACGGCTAGACCGCGACGTCAGTTTCTCTTGTACTAGTAATCGATATTAAAAGATTACGATATTTGGAAGATTGCCGAAGTCTTTGGTGATGATGAACATCAGATTGATTTATAATAGTCACAAAGGGTACCATCACTCACAGGATCTCCTTTTCTTCAGTTTTGCTAAATTTGGTAAAACAATCGATAGTTTGGAGCGAAATAAAACTAGCTAAGGAAATTAAAAAAAAGATAATCTATTCTAAAAGATAATAATAATATCGGCAATAATAATCACACTAGGTCACAATAAGAATGTCGTAATAACAACCCAAACACCAGCTAGACCGAAAAATACATCCCCTTGAAAAACATTAAACATACATATGCCATTCATAATCGTAATCACATCGAAACAGATCCTCGGACATATTCAACATCGAAATTCATATTGTGAACGAATATATTGTCCCGCGCTATGTCAATCCCTCCCAAACACTTATCAGTGTCCTCACTTTATATCATCTCTCCAAAATTATGTTTCCGTGAACTACGCTAAAATAAATTTGCTGTCATTGTAGGTAAGTGATGTGCACAAATGGATCCATTACATTTCGAGTTAATCGAAATTCAGAGTTCCTCTCCTCCTGAAAGTTCGACCTTTTTCTAGCTCCTGAAATAACCAGAATTGTGAAACAACAACAGCCAATAGTTTTTTCCCAACAAAAAAAGAAAAGTTGAAAACTGCCCCTCCACTATTTGTTCAAAACGACCTTGAACGAATAAAAAAATTAATGACGATGAAAAATGTTCTATCCACTTCGTCTCCCACAAACTGCTTTCGAGGACCTGCCAGCTGTCACCCTGTTCCCTCTTCATCATTATTTCACAAGCAAGAATGCCATTTGTTCTATTCTATAAAGATTTAGAAGTGATTTGTTCCATACTATGAAAAATCTAAGACTACTTTTCTAGGGCTAAAAAAAGTCTTACCATAAATACTTGCAAATCACCCTCGACTGGCCCAGCTTTAACAGTATGATACCTGCAATGCACCACAGAGATAAACAAGACTCCTTCCAAACTGTGGGGAGTTCTGGATCGTACAAGATCGTTTCATTACAAACCTAAGGTAAACTACCCATTCAGTCTAATGCCACATTTCTTATCAACTACTAGAGAATATGGTGGCCATAAAGTCACTTTGGAAAATGAATTTTCAAAGTCTTCCACTCGCATTTTTAAAAATCACATGACACACATCTCTAAAACTCTAAAATTACAGAGCCCAAACTTTCAGACGACTTAGCAGTTTATGGCCTTCGTCAAAAAGATTGCATTTTTGAGGTGTTGTGCTGATTTTCCATAATTTCCTACTTTATCATAAATTTTTATAATTATCTTAAAGCTGCAGTGCCATCACTGCAGCTTTAATAGGAAGTATGACATAAGTTTTTGGAAAAAATGCTGGTAAATCTAATGGAAGATAAACAATGGGAATAGATGGAAGGTGAGCCTATAAAAACGAATCAAAAATGTGCTTTCATCATATCACCACCACTTTTCCAATACGGGGCTACACAGGAAGAGATACGGGGTTTCGTAGGAGTATTTGGTTGGACTTAGCCCAGTAACAGCAGATAACAATTACAATGACATCATTTCTTGAAATAATTACTGTATGCACATAAAATATGACTAAAAGAACAAAGCTCTTTCTCTCAATACAGGAGAAAGAACGATTTTACAACATTAGGGCATGTAAAAACACTCAAATAAGTGCTTCACAACGCCAAATTTCCCGTAAACATTGCCCCTTCAATTCAACGACAACTAATACAATGTTGCAGAGAGGAAAAAATGCTTGATAATAATTTCAACCGAAAGGAAAACAACAGTAAAGACCTATGGGTAAATGATAATACGTAATGAAAACTTTAATTTGTTTGAATGAGAGGACTAGAAGGTTTTGAAAAGCGTTATCCTTCATTCCATAGTACCAGAAGAGCTGGTTAAATGGTCACTACGCTCACTTGCAACTTACAACTTTATTTGTCAGGTATAAACGAAGAGAGTTTTAGATCAGTGATCAGAGGATTCGAATATGATATGGAAGTATGCTAACGTTCCGGATACCTTAGACGATAAGAGGAGACAGATGGGAAATTCATGATTTCTGAGAATAAGATGTGACGGCCCCTCACTTTCAATTCTTGCAACAGCAGCAATAGTAATAGTAGTGAGCAATAGGAGGAATTGAGGAGAGAGGAGAGAGGATCATGCGGAGAAAGGGAAGAGAGGAGCCCCTTTTTCTGGCAACCGCGTAGCGAAAGTTTAAAATTAATGACAAATGCCGACGATGGCAATACCCGCTGATACATGGACCTCACTTACGTCACTTTTATTTATTCCATTTATCACTTTCAGTTTGATTATTTTGAGTGTCCACAATGGTTGACAGTATTTTGATTAACATCTGACGTAAACGTAAAGTAGTTCCACATATCGCCACCACAAACTGGATTTATCTCATCTATTTCATGCCAGATATTATTGCATATTACGACGTTAGGATGAGTTAATCATCGAATTCTGGAGATACCAGATTTCAAAAAGGAATAATAAATGAGGTAACTGTAAACTTAAAATTGGATTTTTCGCTGTAACGAAGAAACATGTTACAAGTAGACGAGGTGAAGAAGGAATATGTCTATTTTCTGAGACATTTATTCGTCAATGTCAGTCTGAAAGATTCTTTCAATCCACTCCGATTTCGAATGAATTTTCACTACACACAATACACTTCATGCATTACTATTTGAAAACAGTAGTGAGCTTTTAGTAATAAAGTGTGAACTTTTCAATCCTCCATGGTCTGTACATCCTTCTATCACAAAACTAAAAACCTGAATACGTTAACTAGTTAAATTCTTGAGTAGATGCAGTACAACCTTATTGTAAATAAATTAAACTGCTTCAAACATACTATAAAATTAAAGTAATTACTGAATTCACACATATCATGCAAGTCTCTTGAGATGGCCTATCATAACCTTGATAATAAACTAATCGAGATATTGTTGGTACTGTTATTATTTAATACCATAATTTTATAAATTTTGTGTGATTAAAATATTACGAAATATCGGACAAAATTGTAGAAGTGAAATGCTTTGATATTACACATAGTGAATCAATGAAATGAAATTATCAACCAGAGAACAAATGACGTGCGCTTGAGACAACGAATTAAACGAACTATTACATCCAATCAAACTCTATGAGCTTGGTATCGATGATAATTGACAAAGACCATCAAGTCTATTTTGCAAATAAAAAAAGAGAAGGGAATTTCTTTTTATAGGCTTCATCAGATATTCGAAAAATTAATAGTCAATAGTAACATGCATTTCTTGTGGTGCAACTTGCTGTAGCTAATAATTCTGACCTAAATAAGAATAGTAAACTATCACCAGTCTTCTTCCATGTATTCTTATCCAGAAATGCTTCGGATTTCTCATGTTTGCTCTTCCAGAATCACTAAAAATGTCACTCTTCAATAAGACAAACAGTGAAGTTGAAAAGGTGAACAACCACTCAGACCTAATTGAAAGGAATATGGCGATCGGCTACTTCTAACAGAGGCACGAAAAAGTGAGGCACTATTTGATACCAATGACTTACTTCCGATTGTTCATTATCAAACAGCACGGTATCACCTGAAACCGGTTATTCAGGTTCACGTGACGTAACAGAGTTATTGTTTTTGCAATACTCCCTCATACTAGGTAAAAAAAAATTGGAAGTATGCTTTGCAAATTTGTACTCCTTCATACTAGGCAAACATGAATGACAGCTATGCTCGTCACTCTCAGAAAGCAATCTGAAACGTCTGCGATGCACCTGTCGTCTGCAAAATTCAACTCCGTCAAATAAAGAAATATGCTTGAAAGAAGGGTTCCATAAGTCAAAATGGATTTTTTATCCATTTAACCAAAACGACAAGATGCATTTAATCCTCATTCTTGCATTCCTTAACACAATCATACACCTATTCTCTGCCTAGTTTCAATGAATTTATTAAAAAATAAGAATAGAAGGAATATTACAACTGCACAGGTAGGAGAGAATGATATGAAAATAAGTGGGAACATTTTTGAAATGCGCACATCGATGACTTTATCATTACAGAACGTAAAAGATGACAAAATATGTGAGTGGCAGTAGAGCAAAATATTTGGAGGAGTGAGTTGACACTGATCTGATGTTCAAGGACATCCCGAAAAAGGAAATGTAATTCAATAATCTAGAAGGAATGAAAACAAAGTCTAGATTGTTGAGTCATTCTGAAAGGTTTTGAAGGAACCTATGACCTACTCAGCGAGAACACCACTGAATGCACACAGACACACACACACACACACACACACACAGACACATGCACTACAAGCAAAGGTCAGACAGTGTTATCAGAAAGGAAACTATCACATCTCATTCTCCCCATTATGAAACTTCTGAATTTTCCAAAAGCAAGCAGCCTTTCAGTCTAATATCTTAACATCCCACGTATTATCTTATCAATATATAATTAATGAACATTAACCGCTCGTCTTGTCATTATCATCCGGTAATCACATAACACTGTAATCAAACATTCCATGAACAACTAGCTGTAAGCAATAATAATAATAACAATAATGATGATGATGATGATGATGATGATGACAATGTGCACAGGGCACCCTACTACTACATTCTTGTTTGCGTCACTACCCCTGCACTCTTTACATGAAGGTAAAGCACGCAGGTAATCATTGCTCAGAAATGTGCAGGACGATGCACTACACTATCTATTTGCATAATGTCCCACTCACACGTTTTTCGAAGTTATCGTATTTATTCATTGTAAAATATTCACACGTCTCTCCACTTATTTAATCTATACACGCAAATTTTACGTCGACTATACGTGCATGCATTCCTACGTGTAACTTCCGCTCCATAAAACCTATATTACGTCGGATTATAGCTCATTTCTCTTTGGAAATGTTGCACTGTTGCAGCTTTTCCATTTTATATCTTACTTATCAATGCATGCACATTTTGCATTCATTTGCATGTACATCCATGCAAAATGTGCACGGATGAAATTCAGTGAAAAATTTATTAGAAAAGAGTGGCACACAAATAGCTGCCATGCGCATCACAAGAATATTTCCTCTGCTTGTCTGGCACGTCTAGCTAATCAACCAGCAAATTGCAATATTAATAGGAAGATGAAAAAGAGTACATGACAGGATGATAAAGGAAAAAGAATATAGTTTGTGGGGACCGTATAGAAAATACCATCAAAGATGAAAATAATACTGCTGCTATTAAAAAAAATATTGAAATAGGGGCCATCTCATCCAAAAAATGATAGCCAATTCATATTTGAGGAAACGGAAATTATGAAGAGTTTGAGGGTCTACGTTATCCTCTAGGATACACATATACAGAGAGAGATAAAGAGATGAGAAAGTACTCGAGAAGAGCATTTTGTCGTAAATGAAATTGAGAAATGGTAACGAGAAGAAAAAAACCTTTCATTCGATATCAAATCACATTATAGTACTTTTTTGATTAGTTCGAAAGGTTAAAGGTGAACTGACTGATTATTAATCAATAGCTCTATTTCTAAATTTTTTAATCAATAGGGAAGTGAACACATTCATACCATTTGTATTTTACATAATTCTATCCTAGCCTCATTTATATATTTGATTAGAACAACAAACTGCTTTACCAGTTTATATTACTAAGACAAGAAGACTAGGCTTAAACTCTCTGTAAGATAATTATGGCAAGTATTCTTTCACTTGGTAAAATCCCATTCTACGAGGATATTTCCAAAAGTTTGTTATTAACTGGGTACTTTCTGTATATTCTTCATGAAAATCATTAGTGGCCCAGAAAAAAGACATGAAATCTCAGTTTCAGGAAAGTCTGAACTTTCTAAGGCTTGATTTTCGGGCCTTTATACTTTGTTAAAAATAACATTACCAAATGTGTTTGCAAAAATGATCAAAAAGTTTGGCTAACAAATATGTAAAAATATTCGCTGTAAAAAAATTGTTAAAAACAATAGGCGCTAATTATAATTGTCATGAAGAGAAGCATAATACGAAACTGATGAATACTCTTTCACACACACACACACACACACAGAATAAAGCTAACTTACGAGAAATACGTCATGCTAAGAGATTCACGTGTGCGTATTTATCCTAAATGAGACAAACGCCCTTGCTAATATTGGTTCACCTAGTCGATATATATTCAGCAGGGACCATCTCATAAATTCAAAAAATGCGCTACTCATTTAAAACGAACCAACCATTCCATTGGATATGTCGATATGTGTGTATCTATAGAGTGTACGTGTATGTGTGTCTGCACGTAAGTGTACGTGTGTATGCACGCACGTGTCTGTGCCTGTCACTTTTTTATGCCCACATATTGGAGATAGTCCTCTCCAACACAACAGCATCTAATCGATCGCTTCTGTTATACATTCCCTCGCCATGTGTTCTTTCCCCGTCTGCTTGTCTGTTTCCTTCCTATCAGGGTCTGTCTGTCCATCTGTCTGCATGTATACATGTATGTATGTATGTATGTATGTGTATGTGTGGTGTGTGTGTGTGTATGTGTGTGTGTGTGTGTGTCCATATGTTCCGCGAAAAATTTTAGTAAGTTAGCAATAACCTTTGTTCAATGCATATTAATTAATAAGCTGAATGAGAGGAGTTCACATGAGAGTGACCCTATAGCCTCTTGGATAGCCCTGAAACGACTGCGTTTTACAATGCAGGATTGGTAATGACCCAGTAGTGCTCTCTCTTCATCGGGTCAAAACACAGTATAGTATGTTAGAGAAATAATAAGTTCAATAAATAGAATGGTCACTCAACTCTTCATCTAAGTATCCTTCTCCTCTTACAACCTAATTATAGCTAATTTTTCTCTCTATACGATGGAAGAGAAAATTTTAGATGCAAACAAAAGTACAAAGAAAAAGAACTCGTTTTGTTGTAAGTAACAGTTTGAATTGTAAATTAATACTTTTCATGCTGTCTTTATGAAGTTTGATACTTTCTCACAGTGGTCTGTCTTCGGTTGCTATGACTCTTCCAATTTATGATAATTTTAAAAGCTATCAGCATTCCCTCATTAATTACATTTTTGGGAATCGCCATGTTCGATAAGACTGCTATGGTTTTGGCGTAACTGGGATGCGTGGTTGACGTTTATCACGATAGCTTATAAGGTACGTATTAATCCGTGTTCAAGACAACACTTCTAGCATTTCAGAATGATTGGAGAGTGTGATTCTTCCACATTCTTGAAAAAATTCCCAAAACAAAATAACGTGACATATTCCCGTGCTCTCCTCACGTATCACTGATGATCTGCACAATATCTTCCTGGAAGATTGTAATGAGAAGTCTTTATGAATCCTCAGTTCGAATTTCTTGAAGTTCGCTCCTAATACTTTAGAGTGCTGTCTTTCCTCGACACTTATCCGCGGATACTTTTCATTTCACACTTTAAAAGCATCTTTAATTCTTCTTCCCATCCTTGCTCTCTCTCTCTCTCTCTCTCCCATTCTTTAATTCTGAAAACGGGTATACGTGTTTCACGTAGAGGATAGAAGTCTTCGAATCGATTGAAATCCGTGCCGGAATCGATGAAAAGAAGGCCCGATACCATTTCCTCTATTTCTCCCTATCCTTACCACTTTCTTCATAACAACACTTCATAATTTGTGTAGTTGCAATGTGAAATATTGCCGGAAAAAATTTTCGGGGGATCAATACGGCAGAAATAACATCTATCTTGAGTATGAATGAATTACACTCTCCTAGTAGGACAATACTTCGTGATATGTTGAACAGGTATGGAAAGGAGGACAAGGAATGGAAGGGAATTAAACCTTTGATGATTGTTTGATTTTTCCAGAAAACTTGTCCGACAAACAAAATTTTAATTTCCGTGTCACCACTGTCTTCCATTGAATCATCATCATCCTCCTAGTCCAATCTACCATTATTGTCATCATCATCTATTCATCCTCCATTCACCACCTGCTCTTCAAACGTCACTTCCATGTGTGTGCTTTGTGCTTTCATACAATCTTTTCAGGTGATCGGGGCGGGTTCCTCTAATCCCTACTCTAATTTCAATTTCCTTCATGTCAAATGTGTATGTGTGTGTGTGTCACTTATAGTTTTGAGGGACCATATCATTCGTTAAAAAATGTTTCCATTGCATTACTTACCTGAAATTATTGGTTCATTTCATTTAATTTTGTTTTGTAATGTTGTAACCTAATGCTTACTGATGCACAAAATCGATGATACTGCTCTTATTCGTATGACCCAAGGACTTGACCTTTGATAGGTAAGGTACGGGGAAGAAAAATGAGTGAATTTAATGAAGTGCTTATTATATTACTGTACAACAAATGTTTACCATTCCATCATTTCACTAATTTCTATCCTTTATACTGTAAATTTAGGAAAGCTTAGGGATCATTTTATGGGAAAGATTCGAACTTCATTTCAAATTTCTTGAAAAGTATGTTTGAAACATCTCGAAATGGACAAAGAATCGTGAAATGTCATTCCTCTTACCTAATCGTTTCTTGCAGATTATCGAGCGAATTATGATAAGCACCACATTTGTTACTCAAATTCATTGTCATGTCGATAAAGGCATGACATGACGACTTCCTTTTCTCGCATTACTTCATCGGCAAAAGAGCTTGAAAGGAGAAGGATGCTTTATCTCCCGGAAGATATGTAGAGAAGTCAGGAAAGGGGAAGAGAGGGCACAGAGATTCTCCCTCCAATGTTATCCTCTCTGTGATATGTGATCGAAGGTGGCGGAAATCCTTCCCCTTCTGTCGAGAACTCTCTTTCAGTGGAACGGCAATGAGGACGGCAACGATTTGAGTAGTAAAATATTCCCACAAATTATATACACACAACGATGGTGCAGGAATGGAGCGAAGGGAGGTGTAATAAAGGGGCGACGACCCTTCTTCAATTCAACTATTCTAATCTTTTTTTTTTTTTGTTGTTAAAAAAGTGAGGGACTATGTCACATAACTGTTACTTTTTATTCTTTAATAAAATTTTGTAGTATGGTTTTGTTGTAAAAAGTGTCATCGTTTCTCACATTATTACAATAACAATTTCCTTAAACTTTGAAGATTTCAAGCTCGCGCTGTAAAACATTTATGAAATAGGTAAGATCTGAAGATAATTTCACTGCTTCTTTACTATCGTAAATCCAACACTTCGTTCTCTCTCTAACAGAGTTAGTTAAGTAATGAGAAGTAAGATAATTAGTATTCTGTGATTTAATTTGATATGTAGTTCCTTCCTTATGTAACATTATCATCTATTCCTATTATAGGCATTGTGATATATCTGCACAATGCTGTTTCATCGATTACCGGAAACAAAATACTTATATTTTGTTCTTTCTATTATTCAGATTGTCAATGATGCCATCCACGAAATTATTATAGTTCTGAATTTCAGGAAGATCAAAAGATGATTCATTTGAATACATTCTACTGGTAGAGTATTACGTCTCCTTTTTATCTGTTCAAACAGAAAACTATTTGTTCGTAGAATCCGTCTATATTATGCTTTTATAACTCACTGGCAATGACCCCTACTGTTATCACTTTGGTGATTATCATTTGTTACTGATAATTTCAGCATCTTCAACTATCATTATGATATTACTACAAATTAGCAGTAATCTTTGTGTTGATTATCTTTCTATGTAGATTGTTCCGGAAATGAGTGATTCAGAGAAAGATTTTTAGATCGCTTGCGGTCATCATTTGTTCAAGAGTGATAACCTGCTCTCTTGAGTGGACAATAATTTAGTGGTGATCCTAAATCCTTGTAAACAAAGAGACCAGATACGAGAAGTAGATTGAAGGAGGTGACGTTCGGAATAGTCGGCGGTAATTAACTTCAGATAAAATTTTTGTCCTATCACCCTGAAGAAGAAAATGACCATCAAATTAAACATTATTGCTGCCAAGAAACTCGAAAGAATTACCGCATGAATTCTACATATTGAGTATGAGATATATCTTTCTCTTCTTGAAGAATTAAATCTATTCAGATTGATTGGTAATGGGTTAGCATGGAAAAACACAAAAAAAAAAAACGGAAAGAAATCTTAGTCATCCTCATTGCTCTTTGGATTCTGAAGGCATATTTATTTGTTCTCAAAATATTCCAAAAATATATCGCATTAATAATATCTGGGCGCAAAAGGGTAAAACAAAGTCTCATTCCAAGATGAAATGATAGAAGGAAACCTACATACAGATAATTAAGTATATGTAAAAATGCAAATGAAAGTGTAGTGGACGGAGTAATTGCAGGTTATGAAAGTTTGCATATCTGTAGTGTGCGGATGTCATCCCACAGTGGTAGTGGTTATCGAAGATAGATCTAGAATTACCCATTGTGTCACCTTGATCATAATTAATCACATCACTGCAAGAAGCATACGGTAGGTAGTAAATGGGTTTTTTCATTAGTTTTCAAATAAGATTTCACCTATAATAAGCACAAAAAGAAACTCACTCTAATTGATTTTGAGATAGATTTGAATTATAAATAACAATGGTAACAATGGTGCTATAATGTACGATAAAAAAAGGATGAAATATCAAATAGGACGTTTCCAAATTTGTCTTCGTCTTCTACGGAACAGTTTCGTTTTTTCTGCCATTGTTTTACTTACTTTTTCCAGTCCAGTAAAAAATGCTTGAGATATGTGATCAATAAACTGACCAAATGCCCAACCTTCCTTTCCTGGTCCACCCTAAAAATGTTTACGTCTTGATGTCAAAGGGTATTAAATTTTGCAGGTAATTTCACGCTATTATTAGTATTATTAAAGCATCAGCTGATATATAACAAATACTATTTTGTGTCAAATATCAGTTTGAAAATTGATAGCGAATTTCAAATTCTGTTTAGAATTCCCAAGTATACTCACATGGAATGTTTTATTCCCAAAATAATATTTCGTATCCAACTCAATCCCTTGCTTAGTATAAGTCAGTGTTTCATTATTGCCGTATAATTTGCCATCGAGAAGTAGTGCGCCTGCATTGCTCGTTTTAAAAGTCCCATTTCGTTCACTTAAAAATTTTTATTGAATTCATAAGACTAGAAAAGATAATTAATTTCTCCTAATCTTTGCATTTAATTTAAGAATTTCTCACTGTTTATTTAATAATCTAACTTAATGATATGTGGAAACTGTTAACCATACCCACTAAAAATATGACTTTAACAAAATTTCGCCAACTTCTCTCAATTTGGTTTTAGGAACTCTACATAGAATGTAAAAATAAATTAAAATATGTATAGAACAAGCATCAAACTGAATAAAGCTAACAGGAAAGTACGTCCAGAGATGCCACCAAATCCGCCGATGTCAATTCCTTGACGAATGATCACCTCTTTTTGACCATCAGATCTATCATATAAAGTTACGTTACCAAAGCGGATCGGAATTTTATATTCACCTGGAACGCCAGCTGTGAATGATTGTTATTTTTGTTGAAGAGTGCCGAATTTCAGAGAATGAATGCAGATGAAGAACATGTTTGGTGAACTTCAATTGCTTTCAAATTCTGATTTAAAAATTGATTTCGATTTTTGGAGCGAAGTACTGTAAACATGATTGACGATCAAAACCGCTAATACTAATCATTAACTCATGCAATGTACGAACAAAAAGAAAGAGCAAAGTTCAATGTGTCAATTATTTTGTAAAAAAGAAGAGATAAAAGCAAAAATTTACTTGAAATAGCAATTGTAAAACAGTTGATGAGTAGAAACGATTTGCACAGCATTTGGCTTGAAACGTCAACTTCCTAACTGAAGTGAGGTAAATTCACATGGCCGCATATCTTATTTGAAGCTATGCCATACTATTACGTCAGGTTACGTCTAATCAGTTAGGGCACAAGGGCTATATCACGCTATATTTAGATTCAATTACATCACGCTATGTTTAAATTCAATTTTTATTTGCATACTTTTTCACTTATATTTACTTGAATTTAATGAGAAATCTTACCGTTTATATTAAACTCGTCTGACCTGCAAGCTCCAGAAGAGAAATATATCTTAAAGTTTATATTTTTAAGAGTTTGAATCCTATCGTTGATGAGTAGCATTTAAATTCTTTCCTTTTTTTTAAAAATTAAACGTCATAAAATTGTAATTAATAAAAATAATTATCACTAGAAGATATAAATGAAACTTGTGCTCAATGGAACAGGAAAAACTAGACGATCTCATATATCATACATTCATCACTGTGATAGATCTTGATCGAAGATGTGTCAATTATATAATATTGAAACCTCTCTACTGTATCGGTATTGATCATTTGCGATAAAATTTTTAATCTTCAATGCTTAGGTTTTCAACGGTAATGTTAAATGAGGATCTTAGTGAAGTATGGCTTTATTATCGCTGTTACCTCTAGAAGTCATTTTTAGATGTTTAAGAGATTTATCTCATTTGTTTGAATTCCAAAAAATCAATCGCGCTATGATTATGCAACAATTACCAATCCAACCCGGTTAATCCAAGGATTACTGACATTTAAAAAGACAACTTTATACAATACGTTAATATAACTGTTTCTAACTTACGAGTTTTGAAAATAACTGATTGTAGTAAATAATATGATTTATCAGGTATTAAATCGAAGATTTCACATCCCACATTATTCGTGGTGTTGATCGGAGATATAAGAATGGAATAACAGATGACTGGTTCATGTCTGCCGATTTCTGCGGAACTCGACTTAGTTGAAAACGATCCATTGCTTAGATATTGTTGAACACTCTTCTTTATCGCTCTCATTAAACCTCATTAGTGATCATATTGAGTCATTGTTAACCTTTCAGCGGGCAATAAGTAAGAATAAATTGTTGAAAGAGAATGAGATCAAAAAAATCTTCCAGGCTGCTTCTGCCATATATCATCATTGGAAACTGTAAGATTTCGATGAGATGAGCCATTCTCAAGTTCGTTTAACTTTTCACATGATATGCAATGTGGAAAACCGTTATTTATTGATTCAGACGTTTCAGTTAAACATGTAGGATGAAAAAAACGGTTCATTTCAGACCCTAAAACCATTTCAACTTTCATTTTTTTGATCGCAGCCAGAGTAGTTACATGATATCATTCAATATTCATTTTTTCAAGTGTTTAGAATTCAAATCTTCAAGCATTCAAACTGAATCTTCCTGTGGAAGTGGTTATGTGTTCTTTCGAAACATAAAATCTCTTTTCCTCTGGCCCTCAAGGTTTCCGTTTGTAAACCGTAGATTTCACAGTAAAATTATAGGGAAATCTGTCGTAGAAATTTAAATTCTAAGAACATAATTGAATATGGTGGGATACAGATTACAGATATACCTGAAGTTATCAAATATTGCACATGCTTGGAATACTGAACATAACAATTTAACTTTATACTTTGAAATGTTACACAGACCAATGGTCTTCCGCAATGGTCATCTATTTAACGGAAATTGCAATTTAGTTATGCCATTACCCGTTAGGAAATTATCGAGTATTTTCTAAGCTAAAATGAAATATCCATATGAAATTAAATCTAGCCGAAAATGAAAAACAGTACATATAATAATGAATTGGATAAGGCAAGCAAGAATTATCAAATGGACAGAAAGTGAAAATCCAAATGATCAAACGGGCTATTTTCCAAAAAATACTTAACGACGAAAAAAAAAAAAAATAGTAGAATGCAACCTTCACGACAGAAATTGTTGTTAATAAAAAGCCAACATTTCGACTAATAATGATAGAACTGATGCCTGGAGGTTGAAATACGATAATTAACTATCCTGCTAAGTAGGAGTTAAAAGAGTTAGCATTCGAAAATTTGGACATAAATAATTATCAGAAATGAATGAACGGAAAAAAATAGAACTTGAATAAAAGCAATGATATAAAGCAAATAGATACAAAATGATATGAATATTCGTGCATGCAATTACACCGTACAAAATAAACAAGCCTAATTCTTTGTTATCCAGTAAATTAAATATAGATTCGTATTTACGGTCACTAATTTAAAATTTATCAAATTATTTCCTATTTTAAACAACATTGTTTTTAATTTTAAACAAAATGAAGTTTTAAGATTTCATTACATCACTTCGTTATTTGTAAATAAAGTAAGGAGACACGGTAGTCTCAGCTTATTTAGCTAAATTATATTTCCCATGGTTAAGTATAGATTACTTCAACAAACGAACAATAAATAGTCCAGGGGAAATTTCTGTTCAGTATCATCAAGACAATAACATTTCTTCATTTTATCGACAAATGTTACTTCAATCATAATCCATAGCTCCATCTTGCAAAAATTTGATCAACTCATTGGGAAGCATTTGATGATAACATGAACCACAATTATCGTTATCAGCAATACCAATACTACCATTAACTTCAGGCTTACGACAAAATATTCCAACTAAGCCACAAGGACTATGACAGGGATGAAGTAGAATGGATCGTCCAGCAAGCCTTTTCAGTGTTGAAGGTTTAAATGTTGTAAGACCAAATATTGTTGAACGGGACGGCGAAGCTAGTTCAATCAATTTCGAACAAATTTTCAGCTGCAATTGACAAACCTGAAATAGATTAAATAAGCATAACACGATCACTTTTCAAATTTTAATTTTTGTAACAAAAACATGACCAAAGGCCTAAAAGTAGCTGTTGCCATTAAAATGATAGGCTTATCATAATTGTAGTAAAAAAGATGACAAACTCCTAGCATGGCAGTTTTGTAAGCTGGCATCCTACGGTTTTCAGCGGTTTTCATTGTTCGTTTATTAGTACCAATCAAATTTTCAACATTCGGATATACGCCATTTAGCGCACAACTTAGCAGTGGTACTTCGTCGTTTTGCTTGATGCTATAAATTAAACTGTAGCAGTTCTGAGTGCAAATAAATTTCTAATTTCAACTAAATTTTAAATAAATTAAAAAAAACCGTAATATAATCACAGTAACTCATTTGATGATGTGAGCGATAGCAGCAAAAAGTTTCTTTAGAAGTTTTAAAAGGAACTGATCGTCAATTCTGATACTTATTCGGAGTATTAGTCTGTTCGTCTGTTTGAACAATGCAATATTTTCAGTAATGGGAGTTTATAGAACAAGCTTGAGTAATTTGAACTATATTTTAATAGGAGTCTTCTTAAAGGGCTCACTGCATGATAGTCTATTTAGTTAAAAATATATATTTCTTAACTTCTGAGCATGCTGAAGATCTCTTCGTGATGCGACGTTATTTTGAATAAATTTTCAAGCAGCAAAACATACCTGAAACATAATTAATTGTCCATTGCATAAGCCTTTAATAATGAACAGTAGTTTAAATGCAAGCTTTTGAAACTTTGTAAATTTCAAATGCAACGCTTTGACGCAACAGAGAAAACGTTCTGGTCAAGATAGACAAATAAAAGTTGACAAAAAAGAGCAGAAAAGTCAAAATTTGAGTACATAAAATCTTTTCAGGAATCTTCTTCAAATACCATTTTGGATAAGCACTGTATCCCTGTTCCGCACGACTGATAGAGCATTGATCTTTTTTCAAAGAACTGCAAACCGCCGAATTGTTTGAAGGAGAAACTCTCTTCCTTCTAGTTTCCATCCTTCATACATTCAGTTCTTACTCAGTATCTTGTCGACAAAGGAGATAGCTGGAAATCCTATCCGGGAAGTAACACCGCAATCACTACTCCATGACAGATGTGTGTTGCAAAATCTTCGCTTAAATGTGGTTAAAGTTTGCAAAGAAGTTGCAACACTTGCACCCCGCATACAACATCTACTATTTCCGGAAAATTTGTATTAAACAACGACATTTCGAAATTCCGTACAAATAGGTAACGGGTGTCATTTGTTAAACGGAGCAAAGAGATGATGAATTCAGGAATTAAGAATGTATGAATCAGAGAAATCTTCAAATTCTCTTCTAGATGCATTCGACTGTGAGCTTTCGGATTTATAATTTACTGAAATGATAGAATCTATGATAAAGCTTCTTGTGGAAGGAGATGCTTAGGTGGTATAATCAGAATACCGGTTTTCGGGTCACGATAATTTGCATTCTGAGAACTCCTACATCGACGGCGATCGTTCTTGAATTGCTAATAATCAGCGTTCAGATCAAGCTTGGCGCTTTATTTAGTTTCTAACGCTTGCATAATAATGCTTTCTGAATTTGTATGAAACTTTTGTGATGCACCATAAACATTCTTCCGCCGAATGATGTTAATCAGAATTTGTTGGAGTTGATGAAATTTATGATATTTGTGAGAGTTCGATGAAAAAAAGTGAATGGATGGGAAGAAATATACGGATGAATGTATGCGAAAGCAATTACGGAATGAGAAATGCTTGTTAAGAAAATGGAAATGAAGAATGTTTTAGAGAGGAGTAAACTCAAACAAATCAACCTTAATTTAACATTCAGTTAACTACGCCTCTGACAAATGCCACTTCTGATATTTTCCATTAATAGCTCCTTCTGGTTCTTATGAATAATATCAATTAAGTTCTCACTGACTCTTTTCCTTTTCTTTGAATTTCACAATTTTATCCTTCCATTGTTCATTAGTTTTTTTTTTCATTTAATCTATTTTCATCCGAAACAAGCTTCAGTGAAAATTTTCATTGAATATAAGCCAAATTTAAAAGGAAACTTCAAAAGGTATTGTGTAAGGACAGTGAAAGACGAGAAATAAGAATTAAAAATCAAACAGAAAGAATAACCACTTTTCAGATTTTAATCTCATTGTAATAAATATGAAGTATTTCTTGATGTCAGATGGGATAACATGCAGAATGCAGCTGCATGCTAGTTCAAAAAAAAAAAAAAAAAGATTTGCATAGTGATATCAATTATAAAACATTTTGTTATATACAACTATTAAATCTGTAAAAAATATTAAGGAATAGGTTAAACCATCAACGATTTACCTATGAATAATTTAACATTAAACGCAATTAGTTTCATATTAGCGATGCACAAACAGGTTGCAGCAGATGTAAGGAAAATGAATAAGACAAGAAGAGGTGATAGGTTGTTAAGCATAGTGCAAATGCATATATAGAATAATAATATTCCGATATCTTAGCTTACATTCATTAGGTTTGATATATTAATTAGCATATCTGCATGCTTATAGAATTTGAAGCAGTAAGTATTATTAAATCATTATATATGGGAAATAATAAGGAAAGATGGAAGAAAATTGAAATGAGGAAATGAATGAATTGCTAACATAATCTCACCGCTTAGTCACACAACAACCTTACAATCTAGAAAATATAGAAAGGTCATTTGGACGAAGGCCTATATATGAAAGGGAGCCTCATATATGAGAAGCCTCATATTGCAATAATTCATCAATAATATGACATATTATTTAATTTAATTTACTCTTACTACTTGAAGTTCCTAAACTTTAGGAATTATGTGAAATTAATTTCATAGAGCAGGAAATAATATGATATTGCAAATTCAGAAGGATATATTCACGTGTGTTCATTTCGAGACAGAGTAAGTTATTAATTTAATGAATTGGTTAAATAAGGAATCATTGAAGTACTGTATTTCATTACATTTTAATATTCTAAAAAAGAGATGCTTTCTCTTTGTCCAAATAGGTTAGACAAGAGGTAATACAAGCCAGAAAAAAAAAGTAGTTTAAGCAAAATTAATTTTAATTACTGACCTGTGATCTTTGTTGTAAATTCTCTTTAACTCACATTAAATGTTGAAATCGAATGATAATGATTCAGTAGATTTTATTGAACGCTTGAATAAATAAAAAGAATATTGAAATAAGATTTGTTCAAGTTTGTCTTCACAGATCTTCGATTTCGGCGATGAAATCTTTTATAATGTTAAGGCAACAAGTTGATTATTACCAAAATGGATCAAATACAAAGCCTAATCGATGAAATTTGAATAGGCGATGCTTTTACAACACTGATGAAAAAGCATGCAAAAGGAGAAGGAATGAAGAGAAAATAACTGCGCCTATGTAAATATAACTGAATGAATAGACTTTGCTAGAAGGAGCAATTCTCAATTCTTTTCTAACTTACAGAGTGAATTTCAAATGAACTGACGTCTTTGAAGAAGACGGAAGGATATGTATTTTTCTTCTCGATATTAACCAAATAAATACTTATCAAAGACAAAATAATCATTCACAGAAGTTTATCAAATGCAAGATTGATTAATTAACTTTCTAACAAATCCTTTCATAAATTCAAAGAAGAAAAAGAAAAAAACTTTGTTCGAAACCTTTGCTTAATTGTAATTACTTACTGTAATGAAATGAAATTTCATATCATTATTGATAAGCCACGGTTATTTACCATTTTCAAAAAGAATCATATCTTTATATTTTATCAGTTGTACTCACTTAGATCAATAGATTACATCGATTAGTAATGTAAATTAATATGCAATATAAGAAATGTAGGAATGAGCGACTTAAAACTTGTCTAATGAAAAATTAATCAAATGAAGAATAAATTTAGAGAAAAAAAAGGAAGCATTGCGGAGTGTTTCGAAATAGAGTTGCTAAGTAATAAAAGCATAGATGTAACATGAGAAAATGAGCCTAGGCTTAGATTCAAACCAGGTATTCAAGTGTTATTTGTAAAAGATAAGAATACTTGCAATGACTTTCATGCAAATTTCTGCAATAAGGAAAGTGAACATTTAAGTTCAAAGAATGTGTTTTAAATTTCTCTCAAATAATCTTTCTGCAACGTTAACCTTTGATAGATAAAAGAAATATTATCGAATAATTTTTGATTAACTACGAAAAATTGATTCTTTGACATACATATATTTCAGAGCAATAATTTAACAATGTTTTGTTTATGAATTGAAAAAAAGAAAATGGAACAAAATTTTAGTTTATTAATTGTCAAATAAATGCAATCAAATCATCCATTATTGAATAATTTTTTGAACCTCAATTACAATGAAAAAGTGCAAGAAATGATATAAAAGCATTTTTAAAAGGAATGGATGGTCAAGCGGAATAGGACGTTGTGTCGTCATCAATTCCTCAGACTTGTCCATTCCATTAAATTTCATTTTTTAAATAGTTCAAAGCTCGTTGAACATGTAAAACAGATTTATCTCCCTCATGAGACATCATAAATTAGACAAAACGATGTGGCTTATTGGTTTCAAAAAGGCGAAACAAAATGTTTAATTATTATACTCGATGGAATGCTATCTTCCCATCTTCTACCTATCTATCTACAAGCTTACCTGCATGACAAATTATAATAAATACCGTTTTTCTATTGAAGGCAACATTTCCTTTTGTAAAAAGCAACGTGAAGCATTTTATCATTAGTGGAAATATCGAAAATGAAATAAGAAAATCGGAAATATAAAAATGTTGCATACCAATGAGAAAGGAAATTTTGAGGAAAGAAATTTTTTATAACATTCAAATAAGGATACTGTAATGATGCTAATGCACTCTCGAATACAGGAAATGATGGATGATTAAAGATTTTTTCAACCTAACAATATTCCTATTCAGTTTTTTTTTTCTTAAAATGAGTAAAGGAAGAAGAATTTTCGATTTAAATTTGGTATCATCAATTTGAACATACTCTATTAAACAAAATAAAACTAATTTTGAGATGTGAATGCTGTATAAACCTTCCGAATCAGTCAAAAGACAATTATCTTTAATGTAATTTATTTAAATGGAGATGCTCACTTGATTGTACAAGCAAATATTTTACATTTTCATCAGTGCACATTAAACATTGAATTTATCTTGAAATGCTTAAGATTAAAAGAAATTATAACCATTTATTTTCTTTTTCAATCATCTCTTCCTAACTAAAGTAACTTTATGTTTTTATTTTTTGTTTTCCCAAAAAATTCTTGTAATCTTATTATCTATAGAATATTGGAATGAACATGTGAAACGAAATTTTTCAAGAAACGATAATCTTCTTTCCCTTAAAAAGTTTCAGAAATGACTGATAGGAAACATGGAACAGTTGTAATAAATAAACATTTTTAGCAAGTAACAGATATAATTTGCTTTTTTTCAGCCAGGTCAAATTATCCTTACTTGATTTCTATTCAGAAAATGCTTATCAATAGAATATCTCTCTGATTATTTCATTGTTTATTCCATCCATTCCAATTATTTGACTACAATTTCAAGCGCCTTCTCTCTTTCTCTCTCTTTACTAGTTGATGACTGTGAAATATCCACGAATGCAATAATAACTCACTTATTGTAATTATTTTTGGCAATAAGGCCATCGAGCATTATCTTCTACAAATATTACTGCTATTACTCAAAGGACAAGTCCGCCTGCTTTTAGGACATTTTCAACATAAATGTGTAAAATGTATGTCAGAAATCTCGTCTTGAGAAATAATACTTGTAGAAAATGTGATAAGAATTGTCTGCTTCATCTTATCGACAACATTTACCCTAAGGGAAATAGGTGACACGAAAGTGGAAATGAGGAAAGAGAATCGATTGTTGATTCATGATGAAGGGAAAGAGAATTTAAGAACTAATTATACATATTTTGCACTATGTGCTGATCTGATCAATGAACTAATTCATTGAAGTTCTCTAATGTAACAATCAACTGATCTCAAACAAAGATTACACGGGAAAATTTAATCTGATAGGCGAGTATGAAAATAAGCATGCAAAACAAGGGAGATTTCGTCATACAAAACAGATATAGGCTGATGTAATTGCGCCATGTCAACAAAACATTTTAAGTACTTAGGGTTGACAAAGTACCCACCATATAAGTACCTACCTAGTGAAATTTCAAGACGATCAAAAATCCTTGAAGATCGGGAAAAGGAAGCAAAAAGCGATGAGACTGTAGAAGGAATAGTGTTAAAACGGTGGTCTGAAGAGGAAGATAGTAGAATTCTCATAAAAGATAAAGCTAATGTACCTTCTTACTGATACATCCTGTCAAATCTCTCCAACATGTGCGTTCACTAATTAAACCAAACTAATGACCATGACCAACTGATAAAAAGTGGCAACCCCTTATGGCTAGCGGTAATTTGTTTACAAATTTACTCATTTGCAGAGCAACCGAAGTTATAAAGTTCTCGAGATTCTGATGCGCTCTTGACTTTTATTTGCTAAAGATCATATATACAATGATACAATATAATAGTTTATTTCGTCTGGTAAGGAATTCTCCGCTGATATTAACAAGCAGCACTAAAACGCCACTTACTCTGGCCCATTCGTCTAATCCTAGGGATATGATTTGATGGTGGGAAGAGCTCTTTAGCTTTAGTATTGAATAAGAAGTTCGATATCTGAAGTTTAAACTGCAGCCTTGTTAATTGAACTGCTCGACAAGGGTAGCAGATAATTTAAATTTCATCTAAAATTTCACTTGGAAGAACACTAATTCCACATCAGTATCTTTTTCAATGCCCCCATGATTCTAGTTTTCAATTCAAACTGACTACATTATATCGATGACATTAATGCTCTAGAGAGCACTGCTTTTGAAAAATAACTTTCCATTCAACAAAAAGTTCATTCTTCATAATTTTTTGGAACGTTCAAAACTTTAAAGGCAAAGAAATAATTTAATGAAGTATAGAGGCTTCCTCATCGTCTCTAAAGTACTCCTTCAAATTAGTTCATCCTGTCTCGCACTTTATATCCAACACTGATGCATTTTTCGCTCATGGAAGTACCGAAATGCTCCACTGCTATCCATAATCAAACAGTGTTAATCACTTCACTTCAAAGGGTACGTTGTCAAAATATAGTAAATTTCGTTCCTTAATTCAGTTTCCTTTCTCTGAAATAAGTACTGAGAATGGAAAAATAATAGTTCACAAAAGTTATTTGCATAAAAGTACACTGACAACTGTTCTACAGCAAACTGTACCAATGGCTGAACAAAAATACATGGCTAAACATCGACATCATGCGTTTCTTCGAATGGTTAACATTCAGCAACACAAACTGCATTTTTGAAAATTCTAGTACTCTGATATACTAGTTATCCTTTGGAAGACAAGACAAAACAGAAGAAAATGCGATTGAAAAAAAAGAAGCTTCTTTGTACTTCGTTTATATTGAAGACTTAAATACCAATTGTTCTTTCGCTCCTCTTCAAATTCCATTTTCTATTTTCATAATAGCTGCAAGAGGCAACAATAAACCATTAATTTCTAAATGACCACAAGTTCTGCTTACATCCTATTTTAAAATATGATTACTTTGCATCTTGAGAAAATCCAAATTTCAGAAACCAGTGCCAGTGCAAGGCCAATAATCCGGAACCATAGCAGTATATACGGAATGCACTTCCGAATTCGCAAAGCACATCGTACCACCTGCACGGTGAAGCTGACTTTTCTGAAAATTGTCACGAACCTAATTCACATTACTCACAGTTCTTAATTATAGGTCGACTCCCCCAACTCGAATTGTTCTTTAATGCTGATGACTGAACTGGAATCTTATCCTCTCTTTATCTCTTGAGAAGTATTCAAATGATTGAAAAAGCAACTTCCATACCTGTCTATTGATATCACCAATGCAAACCCAAGGCATAGGTATTTTGTGGGCATCCAGCGTGGCAACAGCGTATTTGGAATGATCAAGCGCGTTTGGAAAAGTGATGTTAAAAGGCAGAATAACTCTTTTCACATTTAGAACCTAGCACGAAGAACACAACGTATCAAATATTGAAACTTAATTTAATCATAAAGTCAATTATAAAGTTTTTAGGATAGTTATCTTAGACCAGCAGCTAAGTGCAGCAGTTGTCAACCTCACAATATATGTAACATCTGTGCACAATTTTACTGCTTCAAAAAATATTTGAGCAAACAAAAGTAAGGATGGAAATAAGCTATAAATACAGTTAAAAGAGAAAACAATATAAATAAATACCTTAAAAGGACTGTATTTACGGCACCAAGAGTGCAGATTTTTGTTTCTTGAGGTCTCATGTTGCCAAGTTTCCGTTTTCAACGAACTTTCAAGTGCAGGTGCTACTAGGTCGAAGTAAAGGTCTGAAACAGCTATGGCACCGAGCTAAGCTCACAAGTAGGATATCACAGCGGTAAAAGATATGATACAATGCCATATATCCAACGAAGGAAATAACAAATTTGTGTAAAGTTCTAACCTTTGTTGAACGCACGAGTTTTCGCGAAATGAACAAATTTATGGCCTGCAGAAGAATGGATCACAACACGACTAACATAGGGAGTAGCACGCTGATGTTCGTTTGATACCACCTCAATTACAGTTTTGCTTGAAATTGGAAATTAATTGCAAATTATTTTGTTTCCAAAGGTCAAATGCCGTCGGAAACATCAATTTTTGTTTGAAATAGTCAACATTTTGAGTTAATTTTTCCTTTCCTACTATTTGAAGATGTTTTAAACCAACCTTCGTAAGAATAGGTATGTCATCCACCATTTGAGCCGGAAGATTTTGTGAATAAATAAAAAGGTGATTGTAGTACAATTGAATAGCTGAAAAAAGCCTCGGAATTAGAAGCATTCATTAATTACTTTAAAAATTCAAAGACCAAAATTGAAAGATAAGTTTCTTTCTTTCATTAGTTGAAAACTAGGGAGTGAACTTACTGAAAAAAAAGCAAGAGAGATGGGTATCATTTGAACTTCTAAGAACCTTAAAATTGAAAGATACCAATTTTATGCAGTTGTGAATAGGACATTGAAATGCATAATCCCATTTGCCCGTAATGACGTCCAGTGATTGGATATTCATAGGTATCGTTTCTAGGAAACTTTGGTACACTATGTATTAACCAAAAGCCATTACTTATCCCAAATACTACAACCCCTGGAAAATTCATGAATTGAACTAAAAGGAATAAAAAATGCTCAAGACCCTGTCGAACAATCGATCATATCAACTTGCAATATTGTTAACTATTAAGAAGAATAACAAAGATATTTTTACAAAAGTTGCTTAATGAAGTCTCAAATTATTTCATTATACAGTTATAAACCTTTAGTATGTCCTGAAGTTGCTGATGAAGTGTCATTGTTGGGATATGGAAATTCATCGTTATACATTATACTGAAAATCTGTAAAAGTAATGACAGTAGAATGGAGACTTGCGACATAACATGTATTTGGTCAGGAACATATACTTCATTTTATATTTCCATTAATCTATTTGTCCATGTGCATAATAAATACATCAGTCAGTAATATTAGTCATTTGTTGATCCGGAAAAGGTCCTGAGACAACCAAACAAACGATATTACCCAATATATGTAGTGCATTATAAATTATGAACTAGGAACCAGCACTGAAGAAGATAGTTTCGCACAAGTACCTCTAATCTACAGTACAAAATCTTTTGATTGGAATCCCTTTCTATTACTCAACTAGGAAGATATACTGAAAATCACCTCAGGATTGCTTGCAGCATCATAATATTGCTGCAAAGTATATCCAATAGCTTGCTTTGAGTTATCGATCCCAACTGTCGAAAATGACCATTCTTGCCGATTAGCATCCATATACAAGAACGCAGTACCATTGCGAACAGATTTTGCGGATGATTTTTTTATGCGAGCAATTTTATAAAATATGAACCTAAAGGGGAAAATGAATTTTCACAACAGTTGAAGACGAAAGGTCACAAAGCTAGATCAAAAGTAAGGAAAACTTCAACATAAAAGTCTCAAAAACATACCAATCCACGTCTTGGTTTTTTTGGTCACGACACTGGAAACTAAGACCGATGCATGTGTGAAGAATCATTGAAAGCAATAAGCTTAATTTTAGCAACATTTTCCTGAAACATAATGAAGTCTTAAACAGTTGATCCCTCATCAAAATATGGAGGTGAATGATAACAGTAATCTATCATTTCATCCTTAAAATTCCAAAATTTAAAAATCTAAAATCATCGTAATAAAACAACAGTAATTTAGGGGAAATACAAAGTAGTCTCGAGTAGTTTTATTGAAGGTTGCGAATTATTTTATTTATCTGTTCGTATTTTCAGACTTACCAAACTTCATCGTAATAAAGATTTCTGTTTTATAACCTCATAAGCAAGGGATCGTACAGCTATGCATTTCTAATTCTTGGTTCAATCATTCTTGTCAGTATGGGGTTTCCTTTAATTTGCATTTTCTAATTAAATTTCATCTCATTTCGTGCAATGATCACTTTGATAAATGACACAGCTCATAACCATTTTATAGAATTTTCAAAGGCAACTCTCCACAAATTAAGCACTTACGATATGATGTCAGTGTACGTATTGCATTTACTGACGAATGACGGAAAAATTTACTGTACAAAAACAAACGAATGAATTCCTGATGCTTATAACTTTAAAACGTTACTGAAGTTTTTCAAAAACATTAAAAAAATCATCAAGCTAGATTGTCGATAATATAATACAATAATGGCTCATATGGTCAATTACAATACAAATACGGGTTTCGTCATGCATATCACGTGAATCTTTCAGAAGGAGACAAAGATATAAATAGAAAATGTCCAAAAATTACGCCACGTTATGTGAAGTGCGATGCAACGAAGTTGTGACGTAAGCGCAAGCGCAGATGAGGCTGTTGCAAAGGCATCGTAATTTAAAATAGTGCGCTAATAAAATTTATTCTCTTATACAGACATACGACTTTATCGAATCCAAGACAGCAAATGCAAGACAAGGACCTATCAAAAATAAGGGCAGATGAATAAATGAACAGCAGTCGCTAATTGACAAATAATAAGCTAATTTAATAAACAATAGCTCAGCGATCAGGATCATAACGAAAGCAAGGAGTTCTTGCTAAGTTTATCTAATTAAGTCGGATATAACTGAGGCGATTATAAACAATTCTGAACGTACGAGCTCAGTTTTCATTTTTAACAAAGCAAAGTGAGAAATGACGAATTGTTTGAATTATTTTTAAGACAATATTTCTCATCAAATGTATGCATAAATATGGTGAGACAAAAACAAAATAAAAAGCTATCTAATGAATGAATGATGTGGAAAAATATGTAGGAATAAGGAAGAACTCGGTGATATTTAAATAATTTAAAAAATAACGTCAGTGATTCAAATTAACGTTTTGGACATATTTAAGTTTTAAATATTTCGGATCATTTTATCATCCTTAAAATTATTTAATTACCCTCTCAGACTCCTTCTTGAGAGTGCAAAAATGCTTCACGAAACATCGATTATTCCAATTCCAATAAATAAACATTATTTTAAATTTATATTTTCCAAATGCAATCAGCTCCTTCGGAAACTGTGTGCATTCTTAATTTCCAATTAAAAAATCTGAATTGAACAGTCGAGAAGAGTAAGAGTGTCTGTTCTGCTCTTGAGCAAGCCTAATTCGATAAATTATGTGTAATCAAATCACAATTGTTTAACATCTCTTGATAACATGTCATAGGTTACAATAGAAACTCTGGTATAAGGCTTACATTTTTTTTTTACAGCAATAACCTAAGAACTTTGTTCATTATTTAATGAATATCTCGATGCTATCATTGTATGGTCTTTTGAACAGCATCAGTCTATTTCATCTACTTCCTCATGTGATTAAAATGAGCCATAGTTTAGTGACTGCAACTGGATTTTTTCCTTCCTTCCTCTGCTTCTTTCGTATTTTCCAATTCTTCGTCACCAATAGTTCCTTTTTTATCTGTATTAAATTTTAACTTATAATTATTGATAAACTACGCATATAATGTAGACGATAAATGATAAGAATGCCAGAGTGATAAGTGCTAGAATATCGGCAATAAAATAGTCGTTAATCAGATAGAACTATGGAATTAGAATTTGAATGCTTACTAGTTTTACTATTTTGACTTACGATCAAAAATACCTTTTGCAAATTGTCCCTTTGGACTGATAACGGAATGGAATGAAGGTAGAGGATCATCTAAGGCAAGTAGCTCCTGCTTCGTGAAAACTTTTTCCATGAAAAACATCCTAATAATTACCATAAAAACCAGCTGAAACAAATTATACATTAAAATAAACTGCATTAGAGGAAGCAATCAACAATTCAAATTGATTGATATTAATTTTGGCAGAAACAAGAAGTAAGCCAGAATCGCATTCCTCTAATTATGAAAAATAATTAGCGCAAATGAAGGCTATACCATCAATGGAAACAGCATTGAGAATGTCTTTGTATACTTCACAGCAAATAAGCCAACAATACTGAGAATTTGAAAAAAAGTGAATAGATGGACACGTTTCATACGGACCAATCTCAACCATACATAATCTGGCTATAAATAATTGTAAAATAAACATTTCTTTCCAAACTTGAAACTTCAACCCGCACTGATTCATTTTTAATATTTAACCCAAATTGAATTTATTATCAAAAATCGGAAGTTTATGCTGAAAAAAGTTTCTTTTTTCCCCAACTCTTTCAACAAACCTGATATTTGATAGGCATGAAAAGCATGGCAATTCTTTGGATAAATTGCAAACCAAGCATCGAAACAACACCCATATACAAAAATATTCCGATAAGTACCGGAAGAGGTACTAACTGCAAAGTGGTCATTTGAGTAAAATTTATCATTCCTTCCACTGAAGTCGTATAAAATATCCGTAATGGAGACTTTCAACGAGAAATCATACCTTGATTACAGGTGTTATGAAAACTGAAAAACCAATAAGCAAATGAGCTATCACCGCTGTCAGGCGCTGTTCTCTGCAACGATTTTCTTTTTTTTTTTTGAAGGTTTAGATTTAAATTAGAATTTTTTAATTTGTGTTTGAATGAGAATTTGGAATTTTGCATAATGCTTACTTAATACCAAGAAACTGTGCTTTTTCACCAGGAGCTGATGTATCGGATTGTAGACGAAGCGAATCGACATGCATTACTGATAACACTGTTCCGGCCACATAAAATGGTAACCCAAGTGAGCCACAAATGACTATCAGTAATGCAATTACCAACAAATCCAAATGATATCCAAAATCTTTCTGGAATTTTTATAGCAATAATAATTAATTCTATCAAAGATAACTAATCGAAATGGCTAGAATATTTCAAGATATCATCGTAATCTTTGATAAAAACAATTAATAGTGGAAGAATAAAATTTTAAAAGTTTCTAATTGATCCGCACACTTGCCATATGTCTTGGACGTTTCTGTTCAAATAGCGCACTTTCGAATGGAATTGTCCACCGCAAAGGATAACTTGAACGTTTCCTAACTAAGCCTTAACTTCACCATACATATATTTCATTTGTTTATTGGTTGTTCTAGAAGCTTGACACTTCGCACAATATCCAATTCAACATGTAAGGTATTTTAGTAAAGAACTCGAAAATGACTTCATTAATTTTAATTCGAAGAAGTAATACCCTTAGTTTATTATCTTTTCGGTTGATAATAACAGCAGTGATCTGTTGATCCATGACAATCAGGATTGTGTAAAATATAGCTGGTAATACAGCCATCAAAGCAACGTACCAATCCACTGATAATGGATTGATAAGCCATGGACGATCGATCGTCGGCTAAAACATTATTACTTATGATCGACAACATTTTTGTTGTAGTTTTTACCATTTTTTTGCACGATGAACAAAGTGAGTTCCCAAATGCATGAAATGAACAAACCCGAAAATTGGCTGGAATATCGAGCACAGGTAGCTCAAGGCCTATGAATTTTGAAATAGCCGTCATAACAACAATAGCAATGAAAACAGCAAAATCCGATATGCTATTGCGAGCCTAAAATGAATTTTTAATTAAAAATTTATACACATTGAGTACAATTTAACCGAACTATTTTGAAGAAAAGGAGGGGAAAAGAATTTCAAATAACTGACAGTTTTGAAACCGGAGTTTGATCCTAAATCTTTGATTGTCCAGAAAAATCAAACGTTGAAATAATGAAAATACGCAAAAATGGCAGGTTTTTTGCAAACAAAATTTTTCTTCCTTAATTTCCAAAATTTCGAAGTTTTCTCCAAAATATACCATGGAATTTAAAAAATGTGTTCTTCTGAAAATGTTTAAGCCATAAGCCAATGCGAAAGTACCAAAGGTTAGCAAGATGGATAACATGTATACATCTGGCTTGAAGTGACATTGTAATCCAAACGCTTCGCCTCCACGTCGACTACATTCTACAATGATATGGCCAGCATTATTATTCGATTATTTGTGATTTCATCATTATGAAGATGTAATCTATGTTAATGTTTTGGGGACGCTAAATTAAATATCACAGTGACACAAAAACAAACGCATTAAAGCATTCATTTTGTGATCGTTTATTCTCCACAAAATTACCTAAAATTTGAAAGTGCTAGGAGAAGAGAATTTAAAAGGAGAGCTTAGTTTTGGCAGACTTTCATTCTTACAACAGCAAATGCTTAATGATACAAACCTTCAACATCGATATCCATGATCCGTGGTCGCACAGTAGTGTTATTTGGAAGTAGCATTGGCTCTTTGAGGTAACAAACACACGGTGAATCAAATACCTTCTATTAAAAGGCAATAAATTCCAGAAAATGAAATGAAAGAACTCTAAGCCTTCAAAACTATAATTTAAGCTATTAATCCTTCTGAGAATTTATAAAATTATAATTTTCACTTAATATTTGATTAGCAAGGTTAAATTTGAATGGTTAATCAGGTGCTAGAGTTAACCAAAGACTATTTTAGATTGGCGTTCGATGACAGAGCATCTTTAACTTGAATAATTTGGGGTAAATGATGAACTCGAGAGACAAAAGAATTTCCTCTAAGGTGAAATAATTGAAATGAACCTTGGGATCAACAATGATTGGCGCATCATGACTGATTTCAACAAGTTTTTCAAAAGACTGAATTATAAAGACAATTGATATCAATGCTGCAAATGCTTCTTCCGTAAACCTAAATTGCATTATTTTTTACAAATCTCATTTTTTACTCCCTGAAATTTAATTTTCAAAAAAGAAAAAAAGAGCACGGGTAAGATGAGTGTAAGACAATGTAGTATCAGATGTCATTTTCTGGTAGTCCCCAAAATGTTCAGTTCGGGAAGGCGGGATTGGCATATTTGTGACGCTTAGTTACTGCAAGAATGCTCAAATGCGATATTGCAAGATAAACTATGAACTTCTTGGAAACTCATTACCAGTCAGATTCTTCATTCTGATTTTCACAAAAACAAATATCACACCTGTCGTTATCTAAAAAAAAGAATATTTAGCACCTGGTAATTAGACCGACGAGGGCGGACATATCCGTAGCAACCAAAATAAGCAGTACCACACCAATCCATACAGCAACCCAAAACCGAAATGGTAGAAATTCCCAGCCATTTCTTCTGAACCAAAAGAATTTTTATTATTTGTGACTGAAATTTTTGGCAATATCTAAGCAGCAAACTATTTGCCATCTAAAGAAAACATACAAACAAAAATCGAACAAAATTGTTTCAAAAACGAGCGTTGGTCCGGTCGCCGACAGAATATTAAGCGGTTGCCCAGAAAAGAGGGCAAATATAACTCCACTGATACCACCGCACAAAATATTTTCGATAGCTGCCTAAATATACTTTAAAACTTTGAATTTTAAACCCTGAAATTTTAAGGAATGAAATTGCTTCATGTAGTCCAGTTCAGTCGAACCCAACTCAGTTCTTTGACTCATTAATAGTATTAATTCCGATTCATCTATCTCATCCGGACTTAATTCATTGAGGTCTTCACTCATTTTTTCTCATTTCTCTTCATTTTATTCCACTATGCAGCAATTCAAAAATCTGCATAATGCTGTCAGACTATTCTTACTATTCAAATCATTTTTCAGATTCTATGGTAATCTTAAAATTAATGCAAAGATATTCGTACAACTTGATGATGCAATGCTCGTTCCATGACAGCACCAAATGTGATAATCGATGTAACATTTGCGAAAAATAAAAATATTACTGCTGCAAAGGATTGACTCCACCGACCATGGAAGAAATCAGTGAAATCGGATACGAAGTGTGGTGCTTTACGTCTAAAAATTTTCAAATTTTCAATTAAGCAATTTGAAGTTCCAGTGATTAGTGAAATCTGAGGCAAATTAAGGAAATCAGTTCTTACTTTCTATTAGTCAAAATGATAATGATAATGATCATACTGTGCAGCAGAGTTATTGAATAAAATGAAATTGCTGAGTTCTGTAAAGTTTCTGACTTACTTGATATCATTACATAAACCGCCAAATAAGCGACCGGTACGTACAATATCAGTGTGTATATCCTTTTTACCATCCAAAATTGGTTCTCCATCAAATGGATCATCGTACGAAGCATAAAGCATTCCAACCGAGCGAGCTACCTAAACTAATCACACTTAAAATAGTTTCTAATGCTTCAGAAATTTCAATCTCAAAACTTCAGACAAACCTGATCTGAGTTTGCATTCGGTTCCCATCGTGTTTCGACAGTGCAATTTCCAGGTGGTATAACAACTACTTGCGCAAAAAATTCTTCTACTGCATCAGCGATCGTATACGGTTCAAGTGAACATAGCGCTACCTTCCTAAATATCTGCAAATATGAACAACCAATAGAAATATAGCAGTACCTTTCATTTTCTTGAAACTACTGAAAAATTCAGGAACCGTTTCGATCTGATAAATCATTTGAGATTCTTAAATTAAATCCAAGCTAAACAAATAATTACACAAATCAGAGACAAAACGCGTTCAATTTTTCAAAACTAAAATTATTTAAATTGTTAGCTCAAAATTATACCTCATCAGAAAGCAGTGCACCTACAGTCCTACCAATACCACGAGTTTCATTGTCGTAATGATCATGAGGGTTTAGTAATACAAATACGAATCTTAAAGGTATTGGCACATTCGGCAGTTCCGGAAAAAAAACCTGGAATTTATTTAAGCATAAAAGAGAATCCAACAATCCTGAATGCTTTCAAGAAAAAAAAAACTTGATACTAATAAATCATTAATGAATTACGATAAAAAAAATACCTTAGCCTTGTCAAGTCGAAGAAATGCGCATACTGGTCTGTCAATACCATTAAATATTCCAGCCATAACAGCTGCTCCTTCTGTGCCCTCTGCTAATTTTTTCATTTCTTTAGATGTCAACTGCAAAAAAAGAATAAAACCATTAAATAATTTGAAAAAGTCGGAAAAAAAAAGTTCGGTAAAAATGTATGTGAATCCTTTGGCACCAATCTCTGGTCGAACCTTTAGAGGAATCAGATTCTTGAATGCCTCAATACGACGGATCCCGATTGGAAGTTACCGTTTCTCTACTTATTTTCCATTATAACATTCAGGATTACCCAAAAGAAAGAACAGATAAGGGAATGTTTTGTCATTTTGTCTATTTTTAATATTGGCCGATAGCAAGTAATCTGAAAAAAAAAGAAAAAAAAACATACATCGAGAATATTCTCTTCCTGCATATCATTCTCGACAAATTCACCTGGTAGTTTTTTGATAACAGTTTTCACATCTGAATGCTAAATCATTCGCCTCTTTAAATCATAATGTTGATGGGTTAACATAATTAAAACAATACTAATTTATTAGCATTTAATCATAGTAGCGATAATTTAAGATCTTTATTAAAATCGAGAATTCAAACCATTTCTGATTTCAGTGGCTGAAAGCATATGTGTACCAATAAGATGATATTTTGGGCATAGCAATAAATCTTTCACAGCAGCTGAATTTTCTGATTCCACTAGTCCACGTTCCACCCACGCAGCGCATATTTTATCGGAAAAATGAGGCATAATAGATTAAAGATATTTGACGGTGGGTTCAGGCAGTTCCATTTTAGCAATTTTAATATTTTTTTACTTTCACACCAAAACATTTTTGTCTCTGAAAGGGATACTACGACACCAATAGCTTACTAATCGGTGAAATACGACAGAACCATGAGGTTCAAGGTAGTAAGAAAATAATACCTGCAATTTCGTTAAAGGAATGCGCATCAACATCCAACATAATGACTCCTTTACGAAGGCAATTCTTGAGTTGTATCAAACCGATTACCGATAAAAGAGTGATATGTGGTTTGGAAAATCGAGTACCATCGCCTTCAATTGTTTGCTCATACTTAATCCATCTAAAATTAATTGCAATTTGTTTGAATTCCAAAATCCAACTTTTTAATGCAGATCATTTCTTAAATATAGCACATTTCGAATAAAAAATGTTACAGCCATTTTCAACAATTGATGCTGCGATATGGTTGGTTCATGATTGATTCATCAAGATGATGAATTAGTCATGAATTGATGGATAATAAATAATTGTCACTAATCAAACCTTGTCGAAATAACTTATTTCGAAAACAAAGTTTTTAAATGTAGTTTAACCTGGCAATTTGTTTCCATTGTCTTCCAGTCCTATCATCTTTGTCCAAATCCAACATTTCAGTATAAATTAATGGAGTTTCCTCCAAATGCGCTTCCAAAAGCTCTCGAACATTATGTATTGGACCTGAGATTTTAGAAAATCCAAACAGTTCTTAAATTTTTTTCTTTAATCATAGCTCATTGAAATTATTTAAACTTTTACAAGTAAAGAATTATGTTTTTTTCAATGTTTTCGTGAATGTAAAAATAGACAATTGCAGATGGAGGATAGCAAGTTTTATTATATTGATGTAAGATTGCTTTATCCTTACGGAAAGGATAATGTATTACATCCTATTCATATAAGTATAATCCATATTCTTTCAGATAAGAAGGAAGACTCACTCTCAGGATGATTTCCCACTTGCATAGGTTGAACAGTATAGAGGGGATCGAGTAACAAATCATCTGCAAGAAAGTATACTTAATAAATGAATAAGTGTTGTTATTAAAGGATTGATGAGGAAATTAAATTCTTAATTTGGATGCATTTTAGTGTTGTTATCGGAGGACGGATAAATAAATTGAATTTTTAATTTGAATACATGTTGAAGTAAATAAATCTCTTGTCTGATGTTTTGTAATAAATTTATTATGATTAGAGCTGTTGAACTGAATTCAAGTCGAACTAATTGAGTAATTTGTTATTCAAATTCTCACTTTTTACTTATGAAATAGTTCTTCCAAGTAATTTAATTATATTATTTTGTATCAGTTTAGAGTGACTATATTCTATTCGTCAATTTATGCACTTTATGAAATAAAAGAAAAAGCTGTAAATAAACAAAAAGTTGAATAATCTAATGAACGAGGCGATCGACCTACAAATAAATGCAATTAATAAAAGAATAAATAAGAATAGAAAATAAGTGATCAGCTTAACACCTACGTCCTCCAAAAACAGACGGTCTCGGGTACGTTTCCGTGATACTCCTCCGACGCATTAAGCTGGACTGACTGTCGGTTCTACTACGAATATCTGGTTGACTACTACGACGCTTTGTCATTGCTTTTGTTGTTGTTGCTGCTGCTTGATGACCCTGAATTCTCCTAGGCTTTCGTTTCATCAGAAAACCTTTGAGATTCAAATATAGCGCATAAAAGATGAAAGCATTACATGCTTAATTAGCTAGGTGATACAGCCAAATATTATCACCATCTCTGTTATCGTATAGATAGTGTTTAACATAGTTTTATTCAGTAACCTTTCACTATCATCAGCATTTTTATCAATATTATTTTGCTTAGCTCTCCATGCAGTACCTTACAGGTGGCGGCACTGTCTTACTTGTTTGTTTCTTTCATCAACAACAATGAAGTTAAATTAATCAAAATTCAATTGATTTCTAAAAAAGCCATGAAATGATCAACTTTTTTCTAAACCAACACTTTAATTTTGTGTAATAATATAAACAAATAATGGTTTGAAAAGATGAGAAACATCATTGCTCAATGACACTTTCATTCTTTTCACAATTCTATTTTTAAGACTAGATCGCTTTCGATTTCATTATATAATATATGCTGTAATCTGTTAAACGAAAATTGATAATCCAATTTTTGCTTGGCACAAAATCATGGAGATTATTGCTGGAAATACAAAGGATGATCTTTTATCCAATCTCGATCGTACATACTTCAAAGGAACAGCTAAACATTTTTTAAAATAACGAATCATAACTTATTTTTACCGATGTTCCAGTAAAAACGTAGAAGATACAAGAAATTCACATTGTTTAATCAATTATTGGAAATGAAAACTGAAAAGAAACATTTTATAGAAATGGGTGTTTTTCAAAGCAAAAAAAGTCTAAATTAGTACATGATTCAATAGAAAAGGTATAGTAATTTAAGAATGAAATGAAATAAAATAAAGTTGTTTCTGTGAACTGATAAGCAAATATTAGTTTAATGTAGAAAGTGCAATGATTTCTACTCCTGTCACCTTTCATTATTTCTACTACATATCATTAAAGAAGCAAAGAACACTGCCATTATTGCATAAATAATTAGTATTATCACTGTAATTGGTTTACTAAAACTAATTATTATCCATCTTTTTAATTACATAATATTTGTTGATAGACTTATAAAGAAGGAATGATTCATATTTAATTTTGTCATGAATACTTTGCATTCCTGCAAAATAAAGGATAGCATCATGTCCAATCTGTGCAAACATTTCGGTTACCTTCATATTTTTAATAAAATTGATCCATCATCATGTTTCGAAAAAAAAAAGTATTATGAAAGATTTATAAAATAGGAATACTTGAAGCGCCTGGCTTATAACAAATAATGCTATCGACTACAACAGATGCTCCATAATAACCGCCATACAAGCAAATGAAGGTGGAACAACTGAACCAACAAAAGATGAAAGTGCTGAATAGATATGATATTCATTATCGTACAAATTCTGCATAACAGCAATAAATTAGCTTTGAGAAAAGTTGAATGTTTAAGATGTTTTTTATCATTCTAAATCCTTTCACATCTTTTAAAATTATTTGAAAAAATATAAAAAATATAGAAAGAGTATTTAGCTATAATCTGCGTTAATATAAACGGCTTATGAACATAAAACTGAATGAGATAGTAAAGATTTATACTTCATTTAAAAGTTCAATGAATTACTCATATAGCAATCAGTTTGACTCTTTGCTCCACTTGATTTCTGATTTAAAGACTTAAAACATAAAAGAACAAAAAAGTGAACAAAGAAAATTACCCTTTCAAAGGTAAGACAAATCGTCTTCTTAGGGGACTTACGACATTCACGGGTGGAATAACCGATCGGCCACCGCTCAATTATGACAAAATGAGAAGTAGACAAAGTTGTGTAATAAACTCTGTCATCAAAACCGATCGTTGCCCCCCCCCAGAGCTTACCCATCTTCCCCTCTCCTTTCATCAACCATTCCTTGTCAACGACCGACTTTCTCCTTCTCCAATCTATGAAAAGCCGGTGCGTGAACCGGTCTTCAACCGCTCGGACATTGCCAGCGATTAACAAATTAACGTGACTTGACAAATGATGCCTCTCTTATTTGTAAAGCATTTCTCGAGAGTTTTCAACAGAGATCGAAGGCGGCGGAATTTCTCACAAACTTACTCCAAGATCGCAATTCTGTCTTTTGTGCAACAATCTGCTTATTTCCAGCATTCCTTTTACAAGAATTCGATGCAAGATCCAGAAATACTTGAGATGGACAGGAAAACACAAAGATTCATAAAGAGTTAATTGTGATTTCTTACCTCATCTAAAGCCAAGGCGCAGCTGTTCCTCATCACTTTGCAAACGTAGTTTGACGGGATATTACAAAGATCGATATTCTTCCAGGAGTTTTGGGATTGCCCACCTTGCCGTTTAGTAAGACCAAAAGGAAATAGGATGAGGTCTGAAAATTATAAATAAAAGATGCTGAAGCATAACGAATATTTTTTAATAAACAAATAAACTCGATATTTTAATTTTAAAAATATAGAAACTTGAAAAAACTGATAGCAGTTTGAAGCACAAATTCGAAACCACCAACGCTATTAAAAAAAAAAAAAAAGTTGAAAAGAAAGGTCAATTAACTCAATCAACTCATCACTTCAGAAACATTATCAACAATCGTGGTTAGGATAACATTATTTTGGAGATCATGATAATAGTTCAATTACTACAGCAATCATCAATTATATTGGATGATCCGAAAAACGATTTAGATCAAAGATACCATTAACTGAGAAGTTAAAAAATCTGTTAAAAAGACACAATGCATAAACACAAGAAAGATAGGCACAAGTAATTCCCTTTGTGTAACTTTCCGTTTCTATTAGAAAGTATAAGTATTGTTAGCTTCATCTGAGCTAGCTTAGAAAGTCCTTGGTTATGATAAACAGGATATATATCTCAGTAGAAGTGATGAAAAATATCAATTTCTTTTTCATATTTATTTGCTCACACAAGATAGTTTTCGTATTTAAACGTATAATTTTGACGTTTGTATTATCCTTAGCTTTTTGTAATGTGATGTATGGTACTGTTGAGGAATTCCTTTGGTTACATAATGCTAATCTCCAATACTTACTGTATTGACAAATGAAAGTTTGGCGGATCACTTTGCTTATTATAGTTATTTTTTGCATGAAATTATATGATGGCGAAAGGAATATAATAGAGAATGGAACAGCCATTATTAGATAAATGCATGAAGAGGAAATTTTTAACTTTACAGTTGAAAGGAGATGGAATTTCTTGGTGACTTTAACCTTTTACTTTTACTTACAGGGCAAGGAAGAAAGAAAACCTGTTTTAGTAAGATCGAGAATTTTCAGGTATTTCATTTTAGTTGCATCCTTTGATCAATCAGTAATGGTAGGAACTTTTCTTTAAATTGTTATTTGTTACCTAATTCAATTAAGCTGACAGTTTGCTTCTTCCCATATTTGCTCATCGACAACAATTAATCACATTTATTTGGAAATATAATTTTTTTCAGCGAAAAATCTGTGCTAAAAATCCACATCGCCGGCGAAAAAAGCGAAGTGTCAAAAATGTTGAGAGCATTCGACACTAATATTCATCATAATAGCACCAGGCGGTATTGTCGTCAATTTTCTCCGCAAAAAATGCAGCGCATATTCAACGAGACTGGTTGTAACAGCTTTTAATGGCTACCTTCTTTCTGGACAATTTGATCATTTAAGATTGCCACTTCTTCCTTGCATGCTGCCGAAGTTGGCTTTACTGATATCGTTATCATTGTTAATGTTAAGGCTTTAATTGAATGTCCCATCTTTCGATCTGAAAACCACTCGAAAACGGTATCACACATCACAGCACACAACCGTACCGTTTTACTACTGGTGGAAAAAGGAGTAAGTTAAAATTTAAACATATTGTCAGCTGGTTTCTGCAAATATCTCCTTCTTTCACAAATGCCTCAGAAATCTAAAATACACGCATCTACTTATTTAAAAGTTGACTGTTCAAAATTTGAAGATTTAAAAAAACCAAGCAAGAGCTAAACATTTTACGAAGCTTAGCTTAGAATTTCAAATTCTTATTCAATAAATTGCACTCCCATTGAATCTCCTAATTTTAATTACACTCAATTTTTCATGACGAGGTTCCTGCATCAGTTCTCATGATAGTCATCCAGCAATTTTTATGACTTGATCATATCTACGGTCCATTATTTAAATCTTTGAAACAACAATTTAAAACAATTTCAATCCTACTCCAACAAATACTTGTGATAATTTTGTTTGTTCTGATGAAGAAATCATTAAACTTTGTTTTATTAAGTGGCTATTTCGCGGTTATTAAGATTACAAATCGGGAAACAAAACTGTGAATAGTCAATTTCGACTGTACTTCATTATGGATATGAGCAAGAACGAGAAAAGGTGCAAGAAAACATGTGGACGAAAAGGATTAAGATTGACCGGAACTATATGAGATTTCGAGAATTTCACGAAAATAGAATCGCAGATTCTTCAACACTTCGCACGTTCATTATGGAAATTCAGGAGAACTGCCATAACATTTGTGCTCTCATCTGTTAATCGATTTGATGAATAATTTTTCAAAAATTGAGAGAAATTCTAAAAACTGGATAATTTCGGAGAAAATTAAAACTGACTCCAAAAATATTTGGAAAAAATTCGAAGTCTACAAGAACTATATTTTACGAAATCTACGATTTTATGTTTGTTTGCAGCGAAGAAGCCAGTAGTTGTAGCGAAATATTTTCCATATTTTAAACAATGAGAGTGAAAGTAAAATTGAAGTTTTGGAGGGTGAAAAGTATACAAGTGATATCTGAAACATTTCCACAAATTTGCCCTCAGTATGATAACTTGCACACCAGCATTCTTCTTTATCATTTATTGGATTCTGTTCTGTTGGACGTCGAATCATCAATAGTTTCCAATCCTAAACTTGAAATGAAGTATCATAAAATAATAAAAAAAAATTAGCTTTGTACGATGAATTATCAATCCATACGTTTATGTGATAGACAACAAATTAATAGTGACAAAAACCGCCATGTCAAAATGATATGAGTAAGATAAATGGAAGCTAACAAAGAGCTACTTGAAAAATACAACAAATTAATTTTTATGGAATTTTAAACCGCATAAAGCAAATGAATCATTCAAAAAAGAAGTGCTTTCAGACATAAAAATTATTTCATTCAGAATCAAACCATTGATTTCAATAATAGGGAATAAGTATTTATTGAGATATTTTTGTCTTTCTAGTATTCAGATAAAACAATTATCGAATATACAGTTTCTCTCTTGGTAAGTAACTTTATATATTGCTAAAATCGAAGGTAAAACATCTTCTAAGTGCAATAAACATTGGCAATATCATCAAAACAAAAAAAGAAATATTAGCCATTGCAGGTGATTTGGACGTAAGAAAGATGCATGATATTTAAATGACGTCAAATTTGTTCTCCTTCTAAAAACAAAGATATATAGAAAAGGTTTAGTAGAAGAATTTGCATGAAGTTATATCAAATGTAACTGAACTATTTGCATTTCACGTTTTCTCGATGGTTTGAAAAAATGACTCGAATTTCAGTTCTTTAAATGAAATATTAATAACAACAGAATGAAATTCTTTTTTTTTTAATGATCGTAGATGAATAGCAATCATCAACAACAAAATACAACTAAGCAGTTGTGAATAGTGTTGGATAAGGATCACCTTTAACTATCCAAAGATCTTCAGAATCATTATAACTGTCCAAGGACCACCAGGATTACGGCACTTTGTAAAAGCATCATCTATATCGTAGATCCATCGAGTGAACTGAAATATAATTTTGACAAAATATTCGATGAAGTCAAAACAACTATCTCTTTCAACATCGCTTTCATTGTATATATTAAGACTAACTGATCAGAGTGAATATGAAAACAGTGAACTGAGAGTTTTCTACACAATGTAAAACGAAAAGAAAAAAAAAAAAAAAAACTCCATGACAGGTGATCTTATTGAACAACGAAATGAATAGAATCAGGAATAAAGCATACAATTATATTTAATCAATTGTGATTAATGACACTTTCTGTGATGAAAACCGAGAGGAGATGAATGGACAAGAGTTGATCTGATGTTTGAAAAATTCAGATAACTAGCAACTCATAGATCGATAGTGCGCAGACCTTAATTAATATTTTAGTGAAAAGATTGGCTATTTAGAATTGAATGACCGATTTGCTCCACATTGAAAAGATTAAAAGAATAAGAACAAAGGACGGGTAACAGAATGACCATATTTGTTTTATTGAAAGCGAATATTATCCTGCTCATCCGATTGAGATATTTCGATAAACATTCCGAACAAATTTTTTTTAGCGGGGACTTGTTTCAGATCAAAATTTGACCAAATTAGTTTATGGTATACTTCAAAGATGCACTATCATGAAGTTTTTAAAGCGCATTGGAACTAATTCATCATATTTCTTCCGGAAGTAATCTCTCAACATATTTTTAGGGATGCAAAGGGATTCGCTTCCCTTTTAGGTAATTGGTGTACAAGGGGATTTTGGAAAAATTCATCACATATTTCCATAAATCCCTCCATTCATTGCAATAACATTTGTAACCGGATCGTTTGTCAGGTTTCTCGTCGAATTATGTCTAAGGAAATTGTCCAACGCAGAGATCTCAGATTGGCTAGCGATACTTTCTTTTCCTCCATATCAGTGAGGATACTTAAATAGATGGACCGGTGCAGATCCATACTGGATATGGGTCACTCTCTGCAGCCTGTCAAAATCAATCGTACTAATACATGTCCCTGTATCATCCCAAAGACTCGATTTCTATCTAACCTCTTCGAGATTAAGGTACGAAGCATTTCTTCCTCCCCTTTGCATCATACATACATCCAACTTAGACCCCTATAATCAGGTCAACTTGAAACTAAAGGTCAGTTCCCAGAATCCTTCCACCCATCACTTTCACAAGTGACCATTTCTCCCAGATCTATCACTCCTTCATATCGTATATTATTTCACGTAAGTGGGCGGGCCTAACGTGTAGCGAAGCGGCCGGACGTTTAATAGTGAATGAGGAATCATTGGTTGTTTGTTGGGACAATGAATGTGGCTGATAGGGACGAGAGTGATGCATGTTCATCTGGCCAGGTGAGTGGGTCCATCTTATTCTTGGCCAGGAAAGCTTATTGCTTGATTTATTGACCATTCCCCTGAGCAGGAGAGTAGACGTGGTTTACTTTAGGTTAGCAATCCTAAGGGGATAAGAGCAGATACGGTGGCTACCGAAGTGGTGCGCCTATTTGATGTTGCCGTAGACTGCCTCAGGATATGTCTTTCTTTATTGTCGGCCACCGATATGGATCACGTAAGTATGCACTCAGTTTCACATAGCTTTATAAGATACTAACAAAGTTATGACTCAATTCCTTAATATAACAGTACGCCTTTAGTTGTCGTATTTTTTGCGGTCGAGCAACTATCCTTTTTTGATATCTTAAGATGAAAGATGCGAAAGAGAAACTGATAATGAAAATTGAAAACTTGCAAATTGACGACAAAAAGGACAAGCTATCTTCATCGCAGTTCAGCAAAACGCCGAGAGGATTAGAGCAACCTGGTAATGGGAAAGGCAGTAAGTCTAGAGAAGAAATTAAAATGGAACGTAAAGCTAAAGCTGCTGAAGCGAGAGCAAGAAAAGGTCGGTGATCTCTATCTGTATATTTGTTCCTGATTCTGACTAATATTAAGTGATATGTTCGCTGACATGTTGAGTAGTGCACGGAATTAAGCTTTCGTAATTATACATTTCATCATCTGCTTACAGTCCCTAGAAAGTTAGATTTCAGTCATGTATTTGCAAGTGACTTCATATTATAGTTGTTGCGGCAGAGGCAAAGAAAACACTCAAACAGAGCAGTGCGCTTATGAATGGTGAAAAAAAATTAGAAAAAACAGTGAATCGGGAAAAAGAATGCTCAACATCAAGTGGTACTGGGCAACAATGTGTCGGTCCATCCAAACTTATGAAAGATCCTGGACTTCCAAGTGGTTTCCGATCCTCACAGCCTTTTAGGGCTGTTCATTTTGGTATAGACATCAGTTTTTATCATATCGAGTTGTAAAATTAAGTTTTTCATGTGCTTCATACACATTCTGGGTTTAGCTATAGCAGTCTCGCTATTGCATTCATAAGAGATTTTTGTGGATTAAAAAAAAAAGAAACCATTTACAACAGCCATGTTTAATGTCTGATCCATTACCAAAAGCAGACCGTTGAACTGGTAGACTTAACATAACTTCAGTGAAATGTTTCCATTAATTTTTACTATTTTATGAGAGTAATTACTAATTTTATTTAGATCTAACAAAAAGGGATGATGGGAACGAAGGAGGCTCATCGAAACAAGCATCGTTTTGTGAAATGGTAGCACCAAATATACATCCTTCATTTTTGGAGTTCGTGAGCAGGTGTCTCGTTTTAATCTTGGAAAATTATACGGAGAAAAAATTCTTTTCTGTATTTGTAAGACAAAAAACGAAACATTAAAGAACTTCATATCGTTAGTTTGTTCTGTTTGTCGCATGGTTTTATTAACTGTTTGGATGCTCAATGTAGAACATTAAGCAACGGAACGTCGAGCGCAGTTAAAGTCAGCATTTCGGTTGGGATTAATAACATTGATTTATTTAACAGTAAAAGTTTCATCGATACGTTTGATATATTTTAGATGTGAAGCAAAACGTATTGTCGGTGTTGATGCCGTTTGCGTAGCATTTGTGCAGAGTTTCAAACAAGTAATTTTACTGCGATATTCACTTACTCAATTTCTTTTGCAATAATTTAGAAAACATAGCTTTCACAGGAACATATGATTGAGTAGTTATACTGTAGAGCAATCATAGTGGTGGGAAAAGTGGGAATCTTTTTTTTTATTGTAAAAGAGTTCCTCATACGTTTTGTCCAGTTTTCCAATCTGCATTCGGACTTCGCTATTCTGATCTTGAAATACAGTATCTAGAGAATAATGGGGATATTTTTTTTTGCAATATTCATTTTACTTCTTGTCAAAAACAAATAATTTTCAGTGAAAAAAAATTTTATAATTCATCCTTTCAGTTCTTATCGGACTATGTTGTTTCACCGAACCAAGTCATGTCGCGTGATCTCGAGCAGGCTATTCGACAACAGTTAAAGTAAATTACTGTTCTTAATTTTAGTTTTAAAAAGTATTGGAAACCTTTTTTTATCCAGTTATATCAAAACTTTCATTTTCCCTTCTGTACTGATGTTTTCGATGTTTACAGCTGTATGACCGAGAACGGAAAGCATTCATTTCCGCTGGTACTGGGTAATCTGATAAAGCAGCTAAAGAGAGAAATTAGTCAACTGCCGGATTCCGTTTCTGAGCAAGAAGTACAGTTTTTACTGATGCAATATAGAATTACAGAAAGTCAAATACGGCAGTTTTTTTTTGAGTATCTTTGTCATATTTGACTAATAAATTATTCTTAAGCTGGCCGAAAGACTCTCTGATCATTTACATCTGTACATGTCCGACAGTTTTCAAAATGTTCCCCTATTTCATCTGTAAAATAACGGTGCCAAAATATGCTCAAAATACCTTCTTTCATTTCGAATAAATATGGCAACTTTGATCATTTACAATTCCACATTCACTTTGGGAGAATTTTTCGAAATTGAAAATAAAAAAGAGGGGAGACATTAAATACACGAACTTGTAGTGAAATAGTATATTTAGCGTTGAGCCTTAGATTCACGTTGAAATTGTTACGGCTTTGCCTCCATGTCCTTTGATGATTCTCAGTTTTTAGATTACTCCTTTCTAAATGTTTTGGATTGTGCCCATTTAAATATTTTTTTCAGGGCAAAGAGCGTCTTTATTGTTGGTTGAATGACTTTGTGCAGCAAAATTTCGAGCTTGCATTACAAGCTATATCTTCATTTTGCCTCAAAAAGATGAAAAACACAGTTTTTGTGCTCACTTATTCATGGTTTGTATTCAGAAAATTTTAAATTCACAGGAAATAGCAACTGTTAATGGATTTAAAGAGACAGCAGTCTCAGGAATTCTAAAAAAGAAGCGGCGATGAATCTTTCGTTGAAGCATCGTTTGTATTCTGTATTTATGGACAGCGGACGTAAATCCAACCGCATTTTTGATTCGGGATATATAATTTTAATTCAGTTACACATATCACAAACATTTTAAAATGAATCATATTAGGTTATGAAATGTCTGTTTGTTAACAGTGTTTTTTGAATATCATCCATGGTGGGATAATATCTAAACGTAAAGTTTCAGGTGCCCAGTGGTAGAACGGATCATTTTAGATGCTCATAACGACAAACTACTGTTTCATGTACACGTTTTAGATTCACCTATAGAACATAAAGGTTCCGTTCTTTCCAGTTTGAATCATTTTATTGTTCATTTTTGAAAGTAGTATTTTTTTGCATCCATGTTTCTCTTCAGGTAGACAACTAGTAAAGACATTATGTAATCGGAAGATTCAGTGCAGTTATGGTATGCTTTCTTCGGTTGGCTATTTGATGAAAGAGGTGAGCTGCTTCGCAATGAATGTTTAGACTTAAGTGCTTGGTATATTAAATGTCTTAAAAAGAACAAAGACAATGTATTACAGATTTAGTAAAACGAAAGGTTTCGTATCGACCTGATAGTGTCGAAATGGATGTTTCATCAGGAAACGAACATCAATCATTTCGTGATTCATATAGTTCGTTTAAAATTTAAGATCAATCTTACATGCTTATTGGTTGTTGCAGTGTCATATGGTTTTGTTGGGTTGTTCAGCGATTTTGTCAAACGGATTCGTAGTGGCAGAACGTGGCACTAGTCAGATAGCATTAGTAGCTTCCGCTTCGAATATTCCAGTTCTGATTGCAGCACAAACATGCAAATTTGTTGACCGGGCAAGTTCTGTTTCTGTTTGGCATTTTCTGTTTTGTATGTAGTTTGGAATTTTATTTAGTACGCCATAGTTTTCGACCAGTTTTTTCGGGTTTTCGAGATTTATACAAGAACACTGTTTTCTTTTTTAAACAAAAAATCGTATTTATTTGCAGGTGCAGTCATTTTCTCATGGTATCCATGAAGTAAATACTTTGATGAGCGAAAGGAAGGAAGTTGTAGCTGCTGACTTGATAACTGCCTTGGTTACGGAATTACGAATCTTGCCTCCGAGCTCTGCTCCTGCTGTATTAAAGGCTAAACAGTTAGCTGTTGATTCATGAATTGTTATAATTTAATATTATGTCTTTCATATGGATTTTTGTTTCACTGTTCTTTTACAGATAGATGTCTTGCACGAGTATTAAATTTGACTGCTTTCATGAACTAGCAGTTCAAATTATTCAAAAAGTTCTACTTCTTTTAAATTCCATTAAAAAACTTCCCAAATGTAACAACCTCTCTTATGCGAATTTTCATTCTGCTATTAGGTAATTTTGTTTATATGACAGTTAAACAGCTGTTTAAATTCTGACATCTTAAATCTCTGTTTATTGACATCTGCATATTTTTGGCGCTTCCATTTTTAATCATAAAGGTTTGGCTGGAAATCATTTTTGAATTTTAGCGGGACATTTCAATGGCAATCTTTTGTATACCTGAGTTTTATGGTCATTTCTACAAAGTCTAATAGAACTTGAAATCCGTACTTTTCTACGAATAAATTCTATTTCAGATTCTCTTTTTACAAATGACATTAGTTTTTAATTGTCGTTTCTTTGAGTGCAGTGCTACTAAAAAACCCATATCGGTAGTGTGGAGGGCTGTTTTTATGTTTACGACTTCATTGTTTTATGTTTGAATTGTTTTAATAAAAATTGGAAGCATTTTTTTCTACTCCATGTCCGTTGCTGTTAGCATAACAGTCTGTTTATTTTCATACTATAATTACCATGCTGTTTAGTGGGCTCATGTGACAAAATTGAAGTGAATCAGATTGTTAGAAATAAAGACGATTGTGTTTCCCATGAAAAATCGGTTACGTGTTAAATGAAGCTATTTAGTTAGAACCAAGTTTAAATGAAAGGTCGAAGATTTACACTGCTGAACAAGGATCGGTATTGTTTGTCGGGCACTTTATTTTAGGCCTTTGTTTGTAGAGGTTAAATAGATGCATTTGGCCACTTCGTTGAAATGTTTGTACTGCAGTAGTTAGCAAAGCTAAGTAATATGCAGCTTATAGATACGTTGGTCAACTGTAGGTAAAAGTGATGAGACTGAAGATATTGCTGCGACATTAGTGTTTTTCGTTGTACAGCTTGGGAAATGCTCTCTTTATATTGTAGGAAGAAAGTTGTTCGAGATGACGCTTTATCTTTTGAATCAGTGGAAGAATCAACCTGGTGGAGCTCAAAATGCAAGTGCGTTATAGTCCAAATTTCACGTTTTGGACCTTGTTTGTTTGATTTGAATTACATTACTGCATGGTTTAGGTACGATGCTCCGATTTCATATAATGGGAGATTAGGAAGTTTAGGACATTTGGTATCAACTGTTTTAAACCTTGTATTTACCGAAAAAGGTAACGCGACTAAACGGTATTGTAGGGAATAGATGGCTCTTAACCAAAATTATGTGAGATTAAATTCGCATTTAATTTATTTGTTATCTACAGAAGATTGCTAACGGTTGTTCAAAGTATCTGGTTTGCGAGAGCATGGGAAAAATTTCCATGTACTATTTGAATCGATAAGAATGCATGCTGTGGTTACTTTGGAAGTAACATTGAAATTATTTGTAAGAATATTGAATAAGCTGCTGATTAGCTATCCTAAAATTGGCTTCATGCGGAAGTTTCCAATTCAGGTGCATTTTTACTTGCTTTGAAAAGCGAACATTCATCGATGCGCGAGAAGGAATTGATCATTGAAGTATTAGATGACTGGGACGTTCTGACACCAACCTGGTTTGAAGTGGCCGACTATTTGAGCGTCATCGAAGGACTTCATGAGGACGAACAGTTTAAACAACGTTATCTTGCTGCTCTTCTAGCTTCCAAGGTTAGCTTTCATTTCCACCGATTCATCTTAATCAACATTTTCATTCTTTTTTCGAACATCCATGACTCATTTCAGGTCGCATTTTGTTTGGGCGATTATAATGGTGCCTTACAACTTGCTTTAGCGGCTGAAGATAAGTTTCAGCTAACGCCGCGGTCACCTTCGATTCTTGTTGGCTCACAAGATGAGCAGGTATGAAATTTTTTGATTTTTTTTTTAACAGGAGAATAAACCTTCTACTTTATGGGATGCAGTTCTCCATGAAATACTTGTGAAAAGAATTTTGAGTTATGTTAGTTAGGAAGCTTTTTAATAACATTTCAAAGCTTGAACACCTAGCATTAATTGGTAACGAAGTATGACGAAAATAGAAGTTCATAGAGGTCTGAACATGCACAGGAAGTACGTTTTTTAGTGTCGGTCATCTCTTCATTTCAGTATGTGAATAAAATAATCGAACATGCACTGGACACATATAAACAAGCTAAACGTAATGAAGATGAAATAGATCCTCGCCTGGAAAAACTCATTAATCGACTTTTCGAGAGAAATATGAAAAGAAGAGAATTGAGATATGTGATTGGACTTGCACTGGATACTCGTAGAACGGATATGATTTTACTGGCTATCAAGGTTCAGCTATGTTAAAAGCAGTTTATTCCCAGAAATTCCCTTTCTTTCCATAATTTCCTGAACCTACTGGTATTTCCTGTCAATAAACGAAGCAGAAATATAATTCTCTATTTGTAAATTTTGTATTAACGCACGATTCCAAAGCTAACGTATGCTCCAGAATACTAAAGATATCTCTTTAGGTGCCAGGTATGAATAGGAGGAACGCAAAAGATGTGTTCCGTTTGAATTATCATTACGGTTTCATTGTAGTATTAAAATTTTGCTAGCTAAACTTACATGCTAACGTTTTTATTATCAATGCTTAAGAATCAAGTGATTCTAGTGTGCATTATTTCGATCAACTTCCAGGCTACTGATGATCAGGCCGCTTTGCTAACTGAAACGGTAGCGAAAGTATTGGAGTCACAAATGGACCGAGCTTTCCGAAGTATAGTGTTGGATTTGCTACTTCATTTGTTCTCCGAACTGGAGGAACCTGATTTTGTTTCTATGTGCCAGTGTTTGATCAAACTTGAAAAACCGGATGATGTTGCGGATATCTTACAACGATTGGTTTCTAATAAGGTGTCTATGAAATCAGTTTATTTAATGAACTCTTTATGCCAATATGCTGTTGGAATCATCAGCTGCCTTAGGCGAGACGTGTTTTAAAAGTTAACTCAGAATTCTGGTATACTTGAGCATTAATCCAATTGAATCATGTATTTCTTTGCTGGAAAAGTTTAATGATTGGGTATTACTGGTAAATATCGTAAAGTAAAGGCACGTTATTAGTTTTTTTTTTTTAGATCTACTTTGTTGAATATGAATAACAGTTGTTGTTAATTTAACATGAGTTTTTCCCGCTTCGGTTAGCGTTAGACATGATACCAATTTGTTTCGTGGTTGTTTTAAGTCATCTTTCAACATTTCATGAAATCTTTTTCACTTCAGGGTGACAGTGGTGTATTATTAGCATATCAAATTGCTTTTGATCTATATGAAAATGCTTCACAGCAGTTTATCAGTAAAATAGAACAGTCCCTCATAGATAGCTCTCCGATAGATGCACCAACAACGAGCGGTGCGGTGATACAGCCCATGGAAATTGGTACTGAAGGAAAAACGTTGGTTTCTTGAACATTTCCTTAACATTTTCTTACGGAATGAGCATAGTTCAGGCAAATTTTTCGTTCCAAATGCCTGTCAAAGTTTTCTTTTCCACTCCGATTCTTCCTTGCTGATCTTTTTAATAATAAACAGAGGCCTCAATAGAGATGCTGCCATAAATGCTTCACAAACATCGGCTACCGAAACTACTAATGCAAACGATGAAGCGGAAGAAGGGAAAAACGATGAAAATTCGAAGGACACTTCCTCCTCTGAATCTTTGGAGGAAAAAGAGTGAGTTTTTTTCCTATCGTACTTCATATTTTAGAATCTTTGGAAAAAGCAGCTCTCGGTTTTTGGGGAGATAATTTTGAGCAAATGTTAGAGCAGATAGAAAATCGATATCTCATTATTGATTAGCTAGTAAAAATTGGTCCCAGTAAAGTTAAAAGTTAAATTTGGCTCAGCAACTGCAGCAAATTCTAGAAAGCAGAAGAGAAACAATCCTGAATTAACCAAATCTTCTGAGGATACCGTTACGGATGGGGGGTCAGAAACTTCTAATGCTTCCAGCAGACCGGTTGATGCGGCAAAAATGATGGTAATGGAAACATCATTTGCTGAAAGGTCGAAAATAAAGGTATGAACTTTGCGAATACATTGGATTTAGAATGAAAAAATAAATGAAAGTGTATACATGTTATTTTTGGTGCCAGAACTAATACTTTAAGGAATAATTTTTGTTACTTATACCATCGTTATTTACAAGTCACTGCAACTGTCCTTTATGTTTTTCTTTTCAGGACAGTTACACATTTTCAATCATGTTTCGATGTATGAATTACCATTCGAGTTTGTCCTTTAATTTGTTTGAATTTATTTCAGGATAAGGTAGTCTGTGAACGTCTGCGATCAATTTTGCGTGGGGAACAAACAATCAAACATCATATGCAATTTCTTATTAAAAACAATCACACTGATATGCTGATTTTGAAACAAATAAAAGAAAGTGTACGAACAGCATCAGCACATAATGCAACTGTCATTGCAAATGGTTTGATGCATCTAGGAACAACAACTGATGATTTTTTAAGGTATGCTTTATTTCGCAACTTTTTTTTGATTTCAAAACTCCTGTGAAGTCGTTCTCCTTCATCGTATCCTTGATACCAAGTGATGTAATAATCAATAATTTCTTAACCAGTGTGTGAATTAAAGAGATAATCATGCTGCTACTGTCGTAAATAATTTTGGAATGTTTATATATAATCATGTCCAGTTGTTTTATCTTTGTTATGTCACCATACTCTTTGACCGATAGTCATCTTAACTTATATATCTGCTTGTCTCTCGAGTTCTCTATTTATTTCATAATTTGAAATGATATATATATATATGAAATTCGAATTCAGGTCACTCTATTCTTATGTTAAAACTAAATCGTAGGTAAGGGGATTTATAACTGGCGTTTTATTCCTTAACACAAGTATACTATATTTATAGAGATAACTTGGAATGGATAAGCAAAGCAACGAACTGGAATAAATTCAATGCTGTGGCATCACTTGGACTTATTCATAAGGTCATTTTTCTAAATGTTCTAAAACATTCATCATTTTTTCTATATTGTATGATGTTGTACTGTTGTTTTTAAGGGTCATGAAGCGAATGCGTTGAAGTTATTAGATCCATATTTGCCAAAGGGCGAAGCTGATCAGTTTGGATTTAAGGAAGGTGGCTCGTTGTATGCTTATGGTATGTCTTCATGTATTAGAATAAATTTTTTCCCGAATCTACAGAGAAATGTCAACTAAAATGCTTGTTTTGAATCTAAAAATAGGACTTCTTTCCTTATGTTTTGAGAGAATGCCTTAATATACAGAAGTCATTCCTCTCCGGTCAAAGTAATATTGATTTCAGGATTGATTCATGCAAATCACGGTAGTGCTGAAGTGATTGCTTATCTTCGGGATCAATTACTGAAAGCAACAACATCAGCAGCACGTCATGGCGCCTGTCTCGGGCTTGGTTTGGCTGCAATGGGAACTCATGATGAACAAGCTAGTTTACTGACTTACTGTTATATATGCTTGCTCTGTCATCTTTTCGTTCTTTTAAAATCTCTGTTTATTTTTATTTAAAATTTACAAAACTATATAGAAAATCTCTCCTTTTAAAAATACTTCTTCAAAGGTCTTGAACTTCACATTGTTAGTAACTTTCAGGTATTCGTACAATTGCGTGATTGTTTATATCAAGATGATGCAGTGACAGGTGAAGCAGCTGGCCTAGCAATGGGTCTTGTAATGGTTGGAGGAATGCAAGCAGAAGCGTATCAGGAAATGGTACAATATGTGTGCGACACACAACACGATAAAATTCAGCGTGGTTTGCGTACAGGAATCGCCTTACTTGCTTATGGTAAGTTCCGCAGTCTCGTTGATCTCTGTAATAATTTAAATTTGGAAATATATTCTTGTTATTGCATTTATTCATTACTGTTACATTATATTTTATGTCCATTTATTACATTTGGTACTTTTATTATGTCAAAAACTTCACTTATCGTTTAATGGAGAGCAGTGATAAGGCCCTGATGCTTTCTTATTTTGTTGATGTACATTTTCTTTTTTTTTCTGCAGTTACAATAACAGATAGGATATCCAGAAAAACACTATAAAAAAAAGTGGAACCCGTTCACTTGGTAGATGCATTCATTAGTCATTGTTATATTTTCAGGGCAACAAGAAGAAGCAGAAAAACTGATAGCTCCTTTGCTCGAGCACAAATCAAATGCAGTATTGCGTTCAACTGCAGTTTGCATGCTTGCGATGGCGTACGCCGGATCAGGTAAAGCAGATGTGGTTCGACGTCTGCTAGCTAAAGTTGCCGCTGATCCAAATCATGATGTGAAACGTTTCGCTGTCATCGCCATCGGTTTCGTTCTTAGCAAGTTAGTTTAGTTTTAATAAAATGACTTTAAGACAAGTGTTGTCAAAATATGAATATCGTAGTAGAACAAGAAAATCAAAATTAAAGAAAAGTGAATATTAATTTTGTGATGCATATAAATAATGTAAAACTCGGCTAATCCCTTGTGTGTTCTTCAAATTACATTAGTTTATGAAAACTCTCTTTCGATGTTGTGGTATTTCATTCTTGCCCACTTACATATTTTTCCGACTCCTGTCAGTTTATTTTATTGAGGCCGTATACAACTCATGTAGGTAAGCCAATATCTTTTAAGCAGGAATTTATTTATTTAACCTGAGTTGTTACGGAGCGTATTGAAGATTTGTATCTTAATACCGATTAAATACACATCAACTCTTTCGTGTATATCTTTAGAGACTTAATGAATAGAAGGAAGCATCATGATTGTTTTGATTTCGATTTAATCATCGCCTGACTGGTCTGAGAATTTCTTTTTGCTCAAATTAAGAACTCTAGAAGCAAAGGAAGAGAGGAGGTGGGGGGAGGGCTGGAGAGGGGTTTTTAAATTTTTGATACTCATTCCTCTTGAAAATCGCAAATTCATGACTTTTTTGGATGTTATTTGCAATTTGAATGACATAGTCCCTTTCTTCAGATCCTAGATTCTAAATTTATCTTAACCGAGTTCTAGTTATTATCTATGAACCGCACACAGCAAAATCTGACACGCTATTTTAGCGAATGTCTTCAAAATAAAAAAAAAATAACCCAAGATAACGGCACTCAATTTTGAACTGTTTTAAATTGGTATGTTCTCACCTTGATGTAACTCCACAACGAGGTTAACTGACATTACCAGACCGCATATCAGTAAATCAGTTAGTGGAAATAAGAAGTAATTGGTAACATTATGTAGCTTCTGGCTGAACTTAATTACAATAGATATACATAGGAGTACTATGAAATACATATAGTTCCACTTTTTCATTTGCATTGCTTATGTTATGAAGAATATGATTAGATGCGGAAGTAAATTCGAGATTACTGTCAAGTGTAACCAGATAGAAAATAAATTCAAGGGTAGAACGATAATTTTTCCATGATGATAAGTTCCAGAGTTCGAATTGATGCCTCTCAACTTTTCGGAAAAAAATGTGCATTACAATTTCAGTGACATCAGCAACAACATTATTAGCAGCAACAAGAGTAACGTTATCATAAATTAAAAAAGTAATTTTACGTCATATTTGCATTCCAGAAGCTAGGCTGTAGTAAGTTTTCCAGTAAGGAATTTCCAGTATTTTCCAGTAAGAATATAATTTTGGCGTTTGTTGAATCGATTTCCCGCTTCAAAACGGTTGATCAGATTTCGAACTTTTTTCTTGTCGACTAAGAATTTTTCGGGTTCGGATATCCTGTTGTTCTTAGTAAATCCCTCTAGGATTTTCTCAAATTCGGGAAGCTTCCAGTGAGAAAAATTTATCCTTGTAGTTTATCTATCATTTTCAAGAATAGCAGGCTGCCATAAGTGTCCTATTCCCTAATGGACTATGGTGTTTACAAACTTGAAAAGTTTAATTCTCTGTAACATGCATATTTGCCAAATTTTGCAGAAAGGAACTTTAATTCTATTTAATCTATAAGTCATTTCTTTTCTAAGAATAAAATCAGTGAATATCCTCCAGTACAGAATTATTAAATTTTTGAAAGCATCGAACTTTTTTGAAAAAAAGTTCTTCAAAATAATCTTGTATTTATTCGTAAAATGAATAGGATCAACTGAATGACTGACTGATTAAATTAATAAATAAAGCTGCGATGAGTGAAGTAATGACTGTTTGATTTGGTGGATCTTAATGAAAGAACAGAGGTGTGAGAAAACTTATGAAGAAGCATTGCTAGTGTGGGCGAAGTCCACGTAACCAAGCACAGGTTTATTTGATAAACCATAGGAATCATGGAATTTCAGATCATAGGAATATGGATTAAATTATAGGTAGGCGCCACCATGATATTGGTCTGTTCTTCGATGCCTAACACCTGATTGATCTGATCGGCCTACAATTTAAATGGATTATGCATTATATTTACGAATCTTTTATTCCTTAGTGAATTTTTTAATACACTTATTGCGTATTTTTAGCAAATCTTATAGAAGAGGCAACTTTAATGGGAGTTAATATACGAAAGGACAAATAGGCGAAGATCAAGTTATTTAAATAGGAAATCGGAGGTAAAGATAACTATTAATGGATGAATGAATGAGAGAAAGGGAAATAGTGAAAATTTTTGAAACATTTGCTTTGAATTTCTTCACATTTTGAACCGAACCTTTTCTTATCCAAAATCTTGCAAGTTTAGACGTAATGTTCATCAAGGAGAAGAAATAATATAAGCGCGAAATAAAAACAGATGAATATGATTTAAGAAGTTGCATGAGGAATTCGAAAATAGATCTGTGTTATGAAGAATGTCACTGGATGCTGACTTAATGTATAAATATTTAAATGAAATACTGTTGTTATTTTTATTCTTTTTATTTATATTTGTTATTTCTAAATACCTAGAAAAAATTCCCAAATTATTTTTTTTAAGTGATGCGGAACAATGTCTTAGCTATACGGGCATGTTAGCGGAACATTTCAACCCACATGTACGATACGGCGCTGCTATGGCACTAGGTATTTCTTGTGCTGGATCTGGTTATAAGGTATGTTCTTGAAATTAGTATGTATCATCATTTAAGTAATATTTATACTTGTGGTAGTGGTAAAACAGAACCAGTAATATATTATTTACAGTAGTATTTACATCGTTTCAGAGAATGTTTGTAACCATGATAGGAAAGGAACAAGGAGAGTAAGATTGTTTTTTTTTCTTGCATAGTTTGGTAAGTATCAAACCATTTGTACCCTACTGACAAGTTACTGCAATTAAGTATTCATAGGCGATGATCTTATTTGTTTGAATTTTTCATTAAAGAAAGATTCACTGAAATTTTCGGTAGAGGAGAGTTTGAGACAAAATTGATTTAGTGGAGCTTAAGGATTAGATATTTACAGTTCCCAAATTTTCGGAAAGTTAAGAAATCGTCGTTGCATCCCAACTTCTTTGATGTCATTCGATTTGGATTTCTTTAAAAAAAAACGTGTATTTCAGCTTTTTTATCCATTTTTTCCCAATTTTTGGGTCAAAAAAATCGAAGAAGTATCATGAAATTAGTTATCGATTCAGTACTTAAATATGAAAGCTAGTCTCAAGGGAGACTTATTATTCCTGTTGTAGAAGCAAATTGTGTTTGTGTAGATCGTCGATTTTTCGGTTTAAGAGTGTTCGGGTTCAAGTTTAGGACCTTTAACTGAGGTTTGGTGTATCGAGTTAAGGGCGAAAGAAGACAGAAAATGACAAGAATGGCTGTTAAGCCTTTCATATTCTCTCGCATCATTTATATAATGATTAGATGATGATTTTTTAGTGATCATGTCCTCCTGAGCCTTCAGAGATATTCCCATCGTTCACCATCTTAAAAATAATTAACATGATACGAATTAACAAAAAGATGAAGAAATAAGAACAAAAATAGAACGAGGTTATGGTAATGGATTGTGTGAATTAAATATTTGTCTTCAAAAAAGAAATGTTTCATCTAAAACTCAAACCTTATCTGAACAAAGTTAAAGCAAGCTAATTCTATGGTGGTAGCGAATGGCAAAGATTCTTTTTTCTTTGAATTTATAAATAATTTCAAAATTAAAAGCCATCACAATAGATGTGCCTCAAACATTTTTTAAATTGTTTCATTCTTGGAAATGTATCACATTTTTTTGAACAATTAATAAATTCAGCTGTTAGAAATGGTTCGCTTCTGCTAGCACATTAGCGATTCGATGCTATAAAATGTTTCAGATATGTACTAGTTCTCGGTTTCACTTTTTCTGCACAATTTTAGGAAGCCATCGCATTGCTTGATCCGCTGTTGAGCGCGAAAGAAAACTTTGTTCGGCAAGGTGCTGTCATTGCTTTATCGTTCATCCTGATTCAGCAGACGGACTCAATCTGTCCGAAAGTAAATGAATTTCGGAGAACACTGACGAAGGTAATGATCCTATTTTAGAGAATCAATTCTTCAGTAAGATTTGATAAAGCTTCTCTGCATTTCTTTTGTATCATGTTCATAATCTTTGCAAGAAGACGGAATAATGCTATCTGTAGAAGGACGTGTGATATCAAATAATAGCATAAATTTGATTTTTTTCACTAATCAGGCATGCTCGTCATTGTTTGCTGTTATCTTACTGTTGTCTTCATTCATATCTTTTGGTATCGTTTCCAATTATTGTTACTTTGGTTTAGATGATAACCGAGAAAGGCGAAGATTCAATCACGAAACTAGGTGCAATCCTTGCTCAAGGTATTATCGATGCTGGCGGTCGTAACGTCACAATATCACTTCATAATCGTAACGGTCATCCTGACATGCCAAGTGTTGTTGGAACATTCGTATTCCTTCAGTACTGGTATTGGCACTCCTTGGCTCATTTCTCGTCACTAGCATTCAAACCAACCTGTGTGATTGGTCTTAATCTGAATTTGGAAGTTGGTTCGATCTCAATATTTTTTAATTTATTTTTATAACTCCAGTGATGTTAAGAGTCATAGTAATGTTCCAGTAGAACTATTTCGGGCTCTCATCATCACCCATAGAGAATTCGAACAAATCGGATGAAGTCAAGAACAATTAATCTTCATTGTGCAATAGCACTGTCGCAATAAATACAAAAATAAAGTGAATTTAATTTTTTTATTTTTTAAAGAACTGTTAGATTTGAAAAATTTCCCAACACACTCAATCTCAATCGAGTTTACGGCCATTTTTTATTCACCTCATTCAGATGCCAAAAACGGAATTTCGTTGCAATGCGAAACCTTCAACCTTTGCTTATCCACCTCCTTTGGAGGAGAAGAAAAAAGAAGAAAATGAAAAGGTATTTTAGTATTTATTATTATGGAATAAAAAACGAAATATTTGTAGTACATATGTCTATGATCTCGAATGAATTACCACAAAAAAGGTCTTATGTTTTTTGTTTTCGTTCGCTGAAAATTGTTATATGAATGTTTCGTGCTGGTATTGTAAATATTGGAAAGAAAAAGTTGTGTTAATTTCAACTTTTCTTCAAACTGAATTAGATTTTAGTAAATTCCAATTTACAATAATGAGTCAATTTTCCACTTGAATCATCAGATTTTTTCAGGTGGAGACCGCAGTTCTTTCTGTAACTCACAAGAAGAAACCTTCAGTTCTTGATCGGTCAACTGCTACTGCAGTAAAAGAAGAAGCCAAAGCTAAGGAAGAGAAAGCAGAGAAAGACAAGGAGGAGGAAATGGAGATTGACAATACATCAGCTACAGCGGTAGTAGCTGATTCTGCTGTTGCTGTGCCTACCGCAACTTCTGCAAATTCAGAACATAAGTTAACTGAACCGAAGAGGTATTTGCATGATATGCGGATTCATGAAGCATTCAAAAAACCGTTAACAGTCCTGTTAGGGGATATTTGCTATTTTAGTACTGCCATGAAATAATTTCGCTTCGTTGGAGCTGGATCTTACGAATGATTATTTTTTGACAACACGCAAATCATTTTTTGTTTGTTTTATTGAGTAAAATGAATTTTATGGAATTTCTCGAGGCCAACTCTTTGTTTCTCTTTCTGTAAGAACTTGTTTTTTTTTTTTTTTTTTTCCTCTTTTTTAGTCATCTTGTTAACTCGAAACAGTAGGCAAAGGTGAGAAAAAATCCGGAGGTGTCGCATAGTTCTCTGATTTCTCTTTGTCAATGTTTTGTAATTGCTGTAATTGCAGCCATTTATCTACTGAAAATTGATAAAATTGCTTATTAAAGCTTCCACTCTATCAGATTTATTTTCAGCAAAGAGCCGGAACCGACAAATTATACTCTGCAAAACCCAGCTCGTATTGTTCGCTTACAGTTGAAAACTTTACAAATGACCGAAAATAATCGCTACAAACCATTGAAAGCACTTTCCCAAGGTGGAATAATTATGCTTCGCGATAGGAAGGCTGGACAAGAGAAGGTTTCCATTCAATTAAAATACTTTGTAGTTGAAAGGAATTGCATTTTGTAGTATTCATTATTTGTATGCGAGGCTGTTATATGTATGTATAAGTTTATCAGAACTGTCTATCATCCAATGAAGATTTCCTCCAGTAATGTCAGGACGTCAGACATAATTCTATGTGGGGCTTATGTAAAAACTTAGTTCATTTACCATTAACTGAAATACGTGTAAAATAGTGCACCGTTTTGCCTCATGAAATGTCTTATATACGTTGACCACACTGACATTGTCCAGTTACTATGACTTCCATGCGATGAGGTATCCGTCCAATCAAGCATATTGATGAGATCAGGAATCAGTCCGTAGCAAATTTACTAGGAACGAAGTGATGCTTGCATTGTCATGAAAAGCAGGCAGTAATTGATAGCAATCCGTATTGTGTTACATGTTCTTATACTCTCCCTTGTTTAATCTGTTTGTCCATAATTAGTACAGTTAAACTATTCCGACAGTTCTACTAGGATTCACTTCAAATAACGGCGAGATTTTTCTTCTACTTGTTATTTAAATCACATCGACCTTAAAAAGTATTGGAGAGTTACCGAAATTTAAACTGATATCATATATCCCTTCTTAGGTTTGACTTTTACTACTCCTATACAAAGGATGTTGTTTTAAATAGCTTAAAGATTATAATTTTCTGCTTTTCTTTTTAATTTTGACAGTTTTCAGGAAGAAATTGTGGCATTAGCTGCAGCTGGAGGAACGCGCGTGGAAGGCAAAGATAGTTCAGAAGAGGCGAAACCACATACTCCTTTTGAAATTAACATCACCTCATACTGACTCTTTCGTTACAATTTCACAATTTTTGTTCACTTTTTGTTCATACCCAATTAATTATAAGAGAAAAGTGTATGAGATATTCACAGTAGTTTGTCTGAATAATTTATTCATTCACTTCTCATATATTCTTTTCCGAGTAAATCTGAGGAATTCGGCTTGTTTCGTGCGCTTCGAAATTATTTCCCCACCCTTTTGTGTAACCTTTGGTTAACTTCTTTTGTTCGTCCGACATCATTTGTAACCTATGGCAATTATCGTTTTTATTAGTTCTGAGATAAAAATTTTTACATAATTCACTTTGCAAACAGATTATCAAGTAAAATCTAAATATTAACCAGTCGTTCTCCTTTACTTATATAATATTTACTGGATAGACGTATTTCTTAATTTCCCTGGTAAAACTCATGAGGGAATGGGATTTCATTTTTCATGACGGTAGGGTTATTTATTGCTGGTAAAGTTTGGCAGTGGGAGATAAGTTAGAAGGGTAACAAACGTCTGGCTGTACTTCCTTTCTTTAAGAATGCTATGGCATTTGCAGAGAAGTCATCCAAGAATAATAGGTATAGATGATTGGTGAATTATTTGGGGATTTAGGGTGACAATGAGTGGTGAAGAGTGAAGGACCTATAAGTAATGTTTTAAAGGTAATTATTCTAACTATAAGATGCCTTTCAGATTCTGTGTTATTACACATCAGGTTACTCTTTCTGTCATTCTCTGTTGAAATTCCAATAATTTCTTTTGTATGTCTGATGCAAGAGCTGGTCTGAAAGCAAGCAGAGAACGGTGCTATCAATCACGGGACGAATATTTCAAGTGCTACGAGCAGTATAAAACCAGTAGCGAATCAAAGTGTAGAAAGCTGAAGGAGAAATTCGAAAAAGATTGTCCTGCATCATGGGTATGCACACTTGACAGTTCGATGCAAACATGGCTAAGGATCTGATAAGGACGATGTGTTATTAGCCAACGACTTAGGCCCCGTGTCCTACGTCTGCTAAGATCTTTGTTTTTTCATTTCAATCCATTCTGTTTTTATCACTCCTTTGCTTCAACCAAAAAGTCAAATCTACGACATAATCGCAACGATTGTTTGACAACTTGGAGAAGATATAAAGTTAACTTCCGAACAAGCAAATAAATGTAGTTGATACAAAGGAACTTCAAAGGATATTGCATCGCTGCAAAAGGAAGGGATTTAAGAGATGCTGGAAGTTGCCTTTGTCTTACCGAGTTCCATATTTCAGAAATGTTTGGAAGTATTTCAGTGTTTTTTTCAGGTCCCACATTTCATTCGTAAGCATAACTACCAAAAGTACAAACAAAAATTAGTGGATGAGGGGATTTTACTTACAGAAGTGGATGATGCTGATAAGATGCAGAATTCTTCCTCATCTTCCTAGACTGGTGAGTTAAACCTGAAACGTAATTCGAGAGTCATCAGTTTTCTCAATTTATAAGGATTTGTAATTTTCAAGAGTTGTCCAAGATTGTTAAATACTTTTTACTTGTCTTAACTGAGTATTTGAAGAATTTCGCTGGTGGTGAAATAATAAACTTCGTGAAGTATGCCAGTAATATTGTAATGATTTCTTGTCTTTCACCACAAATTTCTGGGGTTTTTCGTTGCATGCACGTTAATAAATGAAAATATACTGTTAATCAAGTTGTAGTAATTATTAATAATTAGAAAAACTCCAATCTGTTGATAAGGTTAGTGCCGAATCATTAATAGGCAATTATTATAGGCGAATATTGGTAGGGATCGTTCGTTTCATGTGACTTGTAACGTACTAGCTATTTCTACTGTATCTAATGGTACCAACATTTGTTCAAAGCAGAGTTCGTCTCTAAAAGTTTGTTTTTCTTATCTTAATTAACTTTTTTTATAAAAGAAAAAAAAAAAAAAATTCCGCTGTTGAAATGCATACGAAGAATGATTACTTTTTGTTAGAGAATTGTTTAATTTGTAAAGTCACACACCACTCTTCGGTAACCATAGTTATATTTTTGAGCACTGGAAATTTCTTTTATTCATGTCGATAGTGAGGGCATTTATTCGGGAGGTCATCGTAAAAAAAAATCAAAACCTTGCAAGTTGAGAAGTAAATAACATGTAATACAATTGAGCGAATACGATTCATGCGTTTCGTGATGTTATCAAATTTCGGCTGTTAATTAATACCGAATTTCAATTTTTTCTGCAAAAAAATGAATTCAAGATCAACAAAGAGTATTCTTATTTTCTCTGTAGTTCCCGAAGACAAATGCTGAAAAATTAGCTCATTGCGGTTGTGTAAACGATACGCTGCACGACGATGTTAGCGTTGAGCAGTTCTGTGAACGCATGAAAGTATTTGGCAGCATGAAATACCTAGGTGCATTAAGGGTTCTGAAAGATGTTCGTTACCTAAAAACAGGTCGTTTACTTTTGAAGCAGTAAGTTTTTCACTTTTACGGTTTTTTCTTTGCTTTCCAAGTAGTACTGTATTTCGTACAAAATGAAGAAAAATTTCGCACTTCTAGCGATCTTAAAATTTTGGTTTCACTCAAATTCATCGGTTTATAATCCCCTCTCTTGTAACAAGTTAATTCGTATAAACTTAATCTCTGCTATGAACTGCTTAGTTATTGCTAGCTATCGCGAACTAAGAAGTCGCAAAATTGGTTTCTTGTACACCGCGTAGCTGTATATCTTGACTGCTGACCTTCTCAAAATCACTTTTGTCCAAAAATTTTTGTTACAATATAGATAGCTATATGCTGACTCCTGAAATTAAATTTTTGCGTTATCTCAAATTAAATTCTGATGAGCTTCTAGCTTGTGTTCCTCTTCACCTTCACTGCCAGCATATATAGTGCTTGAAATGGTTGAAATGCTTGTTTGCATTCACATGGAAGATGCCACTGAAAAAGGCGATGAAGAACTTTGGCGAGAACTGCTTCTACTGACGGACAAAGTTCCATATTTCTTGAGACCGACTGTTTTGCTGCTCCTGAAATCATGTTGTCCCGTGAATGTTATCCCAAAATTGCCATCAAACCTGATGTTGCGTCCTGTAGTTATCACTGCTCTGTTAGGTAATATATTTATTTTAGTTATTATGAGTTTATGAAGTACATACTTATTCTTAATTGATTCACCAACTGTTGCAGCTAATTATGTCCGTTTTGGAAAAATAAGCCTCTTCCAAGCATTACTTGCAAAAGAGACTGAATATGATTTGCTTAAAAACGACCAATTATTGCGAGTTCTTGCTTCGCATACTAATTCTCACTCAGCTGTGTCATCTACGTATTTGCAATACCTCTCGCGACGCAATATTACCTTATTAGGTGACAGTATGTGGCATTTCAATTCTATCATTCGGTAAGTATGCTCCAAGCAGGAGTTCACGGAATTGTCATGTTTTTACAGCAATTCTTAAGGTAACGTACTCCATGAGTGCTGTTACTAACATTCGGCTAAAAATTAGGAAACTTCAGATGCTTGTAAGTCCATGGTATTAGAGCACTTTTTTTAGCATGTGAATGCAGTTACTTCAAAAAATTTCGTGTCACAGTAGTAAGAGAACAGTGGCATTAATGCAGTTACTGCTTCTTCTACCTGGATAGAACAAGAATAACAGGTGTAATACTGTAATGTATGCAAATTAAGGTAGCTGAACTGTTTCGTAGAAATAAGATTCTTCACTACTGATTAGCAATTCATTGATTTGACCAAATTGCGGCTTCGAAACTGGTGTATTACTTTATGATACATATAGTCCATTATATGTAACAGTTTTCAACGTTTTGCTACTAGTCTACTCCAGAATATAAATCTATGTTTTTTCAAAACCTAGTGGATTCTCATTTTTATTCTCCTGTACTTTGCAGCCAATCAAAATATTGGGATATCAGAAACACAACTATATCGGATAATGGTGATTGCTGTATTTGTGGAGAGAAATTTAAAAAAAATGAGGATTTATCAGAAATGGAATTTAGCTTACTTAAAAGTGAAATAATGTAAGTGTCTTGGGAGACAAATTTTGTAGATCAAAATCCCCTAAGCTGAATGTACCGTGTATCATTATCACATGGCCGTATAGAGTATGTTACAATTTAAGCAATTCAATTTGTTTTAATTAATCAGACTAGTGAATAGTAATTTTGAAACAGCCATTTTTCTGCGGAAAGAATTTTGGAACTGTGTTGAAGTAAATTTGTTCCAGGAAATATTTGTCTGATGATATGCAAATATTCTCCAGTGCTACGGATCAAGAGATTTCCGGTCTAAAGAAGCATATAAGACGAGAAATAAAGCTTGTTAAAGTTCGTTTTTATCTCACGTTTTAAATTATTATTGAGAGTTTTCTCTGAGCTCAGATGTTCACTTTTGTTCTCAATTTTTGGTCTTTTGTATTGCTTCTTTCCCTTTCCATTAAAAGATTAATATTTGTCTTCTTTAATGTCAAATTCTTAGCTAATTTACTCAACAGTACTTCCATTTTTGTGTCTCTCTTTTCAAAGAACAGTAACTGTAAGTTCCTTTAAGGTTGAAATAAACTTCCAGGTCGTTTTTTTTCCCTAGTAATAAATTTTTCAGGATCAACAGTCACTGGTTGTTGATGCTCTCAATGTTTTATATGTAGGTATCAATAATATGAGATCAAGGTATGGGATTGACGAAGTGTTGCAGAAGTCGCTAGATATATTTGCTAATGTATTGCTTATTGTTCGAAAAGGCGGCGACACCAATCGTGTATGGAATGAACATGATAAGTTCAGCAACTCACGCTTGTCAGCATTTTTCTGTCACAGAATGTATGTTTTATCCATCTGAATAGTTTATTTCGATCCTGTAATTGAGGCTTTCTCTTTGGTCAATCTTATATCAACCATGCAGGGATACCTACCCAGAGAATGAAATTTTGTTTCTAGAAGCACAGCAGCCATATTTCTTAGGTATAGCTCTGAATGCTTTTTTTCTTCAGTTACTTGGAATAGTTGATATTTAGATATCAGAGTAGTGAATTTTCGCTTAACGCTCATGTCAGTAGTTTTAAAAGATTCTCATCACAAATCCTTTTTCCAGGAGTAACGATGATTTATTTGTGTTGTTAGCAGTTATGGAACTTGGAATAAATGCATATTTTTTGACAAATGATTCCTTTATAAATCATCGCAATATGTTAACTCCTTCGGCTCAATCGTTGTTCGACAAGTGGGTAGAGAGAAGAGCTGTGCGTTTGGACAATAGAGATGTAATTGTGAGTTTGCATTCATTCGAACCTGCTTTTTTGTTCAAAACATTCAAGTAAAATATGGTCTTTGTCACTGAATCATGTCTATCCTATCTCTTACTAGATGGGACTGACTGGAGGGATTTTATGATATGAGCAGGTCCCTAACACCAAGCATGGAATTTGCATCTTCATTTCTCTGATTTTAAATTTGAATTCATTTTATTCCAGATGCCTTCGAAATTTGCTCCATATGTACATGAGACAGAAAATGGTTATCATATTCCCGTTAAAACAGTTAGCAATTCGGTTGCCTTATATTCGTTCCTTTGTGTCCGAGGAAAACGTTCATAGCGCATTATTGAATTGTTTGTGCAAGCCATTGTGATTTATAACCAAAGATGAACTATTTTTGATTTTTTACAATTGGTCCGGTTGATTAACTAAGTGATGTGGCATGTCACTAATACTTTCATATTTTTCTAATCATGTAGAATTTGTTAAGTGAGTTTCAAGATTTGAATAAAGATTGTCATTGTTGTTTATGAATTGTATGAATTATTATCACTGCATGACTTCGTCTAGCAAAATCATTAATAGTTCTTCATTTTCAATGTAGATAAAGTTCATTTGCTATATCCTTCCACATTATTCCGTATTCAAGTGCTGTCTTGTTTTGATATCATATAATTCAGATTGAACGATGATTAATTCATAACCGTCCCATTAATTAATATTTAAATTATGTATAGCAAAAATAATGACAGCCTAAAACAAATGTATAAGAATTTCTTCAAAAAGTCTTCACAATTTCTAGTTCTAAAGTACCAGTGGTAAGTTGTTAGAATTATGAAACGCTTAGTTATTTCCAGTTTCTTCTATTATCATTTTTAATAGCTGGACGAAATGAAAAAATGGATCTCTTCCGAAGATTTTCTAGATAGAAGTTTCCGTGGAGTCTATACTTTTTATGTTTCGGTGACAGATCTTTCTTTTCAGGAATGTTACGAAGAAATATGGGAATTTGCCAAGGCTGAAAATAGTAGAGAACAAAAATACAATGAATGTTGTCACGGCTGCTCAACAGTACATATCAGAAATGATAAGGTTGGCTGGCCCCGGCATGAAAGTGATGATGATGGATAAATACACGGTAACTGTGTACAGTCTTAATCATAAACCCTTTAAATTGGTTCGAAAATAATGCAAAATAAAGAAGCAGTAGCGTATTTGTTTCTTCCTTGAACTTCTGCTAGATATTTGCGAGGAACCATACTTAGTGTTGGCTTACTGGTAAGTTTGCATAAAATGGTAAATCTTACTGGAAGTTCCAATGTAAAATTAAATAATATGGAAAAGATGCTGAGAGTTTTCTAATTGTGAAATAAAAGAGAAGTAGCGTACTTGTCTAGAAAATTTGTTGGAAATAAATATTGACACATTATAGAGGACAAATGCTATCCAGACTTACATCGAGTGAATTATAGTATGAAATAGGAAACCAAAAAGGAAAATACATTGTACTTAAGTATGAAGGACGCAGATAAATATGAATAAATTACATGGATTACCTGTTAAAAATAAAATCATAACATCACTTTTTAATTGGATTTGTTATTCAAAACATCCGTATTTAGACCAGCGCTGTATCATGTGTTTATGCACAAAGCGATATGATGCAGAAAGAAGTGTATTTATTCGAACGCATCGATTCCGTTGTTTTAAGGTATGTCAACCTAGGCTATATCATTTTTTTCTTTGCTTTAAATTCTTCATAATGCATAGTTTAAATTTTTGACCGAAAATTTCAGAGAGCCAATTAAGCATCTCAAATGTATAACATTTTTACGACCTACGGCGGAAAATATTCATTTATTAGCTGAAGAGTTGCGGTTTCCGAAATACGGCCAGTATTATATATGTAAGTTCACCTGTAGTGAAATTTTTTCCTCCATAGATCGAGCGATTATGGCGATTCGTATGATAGATTAAGTGGCTTCTTTTAAGCACTTTGATCAGCAAGAATTTTTTCTTGAATTCGAAAAATTCCAGTAAATTCTTTTGATCATTTTATGGTTTCATTCCAGATTTTTGTAACATCATCAGCAAAACTGACGTCAAGGCGCTGGCTGAGGCGGATGACCAGGAAACGGTATGACATAAATTTCATGCCTTTTTACATTTGAAACAAGTTTCTGATATATTCTAAATTTGTTGAATTATTTTTCAAAACATCTTTATCTAATAATTTTTATTGTGATATGTAGTCTTCAGATTGACAAGTAAAACTTTTTCATAAGTTTTTTACTCTCCCTTCTCTTATGTAACACTAATTCCTACACGACTTCTAAATTCCACAAAATCTGGCGTTTCCAGGTCCGTGAAATGCACGAATTTTTCATGGATGGCGTACCTTTATGCCCTCACCTTCTGTCATTAAATATTCTTCATAGCTATAATTCATCCTTCTCCGTTTTGACACCTGTTTTTACGCGATCTCTAAATTCAATCATTGCAACTCTACTTGCGTTAAAGAAGAAACCACAAATAAGGTATAACTCAATTTCTTTTCTCTATTTTTTATTCTAGAACATTTTACTAATATAATGGGATAAGTAGACATACTTGTCTCATTATATGTAATAAAATGTTCTAAAATGAGCTGTGTCGTATAACTATTTCGCATAATGTATAACAGTTACATGAATGGGGAAAAGGATATGAAATCAAGGCTAACTTAAATGGTCATTTACAGAAAAAACATTGTGTTTAGAAAGCGGAGGCTAAATATTTTAAACGACTAAAACACTTGTTTTCATATATTTCAATTTTACTAATTCAAATAGATTTAATGAAAGTGATGACATCGTATAAAATAATACTGAAACCTCAAAAATTTGAAGTGTGCTGTTCTAGATATCAAAAGTCAAACAAAGACAGTAAAATGTTGGCAGAAGAAGTTGCTAAGGCAATCGCTCGTGAAGAAAGCTTATTTGAAAATGCCAAAACCGATACAGTTTTGTTAATAATCGACCGAAGTGAAGACCCAGTAACTCCTCTACTGAACCAGTGGACTTATGAGGCTATGGTAATGTTAAAATCGTTTGATTTCTGCTTCATCATTGACTTATGTTAAAAGGCGGTCAATCATTACCTATGTGCTGAACAAAGGCAATTTGCATGAATTTGCGTTGTATGAATGTTTTAGGTCCATGAACTTTTGGGTATCAACAACCATCGCGTTAATATAAATACAGCTTCAAATACCGGTGCTTTAATTCTTTCGCCTCTTCATGATCCGTTTTATTCAAAGGTACAGAAGTTTGTATGACTAAAAAGCTTATGATGAAAAAATCAAGCTTGGATGATATTTATGGTTGCAAAAGTATAAAATTAATGGAATTTTTCGTTATCTTAAAATAGTTCAATTTGATCGGTATGCGATTCATTAAACCATTTGTACCAGCGATATTAATAAATGGACGGGTATGAATCAAGCTCCATTTGTTATAAAAAAGCATAATATGTTAATTTAACTTAGAAGTTGATGTGATGACATTTTGCATGACTTATGTCTATAACTATTCTGTTTTTCTAGAATATGTATGCTAACTTTGGTGAAATTGGGCAGAATATCAAGGCATTGATAACAGAATTTCAACGAAAATCACAAACCAATCAGAAGCTTGAATCAGTTGCTGATATGAAAAACTTTGTTGAACAGTATCCGCAGTTTAAGAAGATATCAGGTAAATAAGAGCGGTTTAATAGTATAACAAGTTTGATTACTGGTTCAGATTGAAGAATCAAAAAATGTGCTTTCATGTTGAAAAATATTGAAATAAGTTTATTTTCAGGCACGGTTACCAAACATTTGACGGTACTTGGTGAGTTATCAAAGTTAGTAGCTACTCGGAACTTGCTAGAAATTTCTGAAATAGAACAGCAACTTGCAAGCGGCGGCGAGCATTCACATTGTTTGGCTACTGTCCGACGTCTTTTGCAGCATGAACAAACGACAGATCTCGTAATATTTTCCTCTGCAAGAAAATTGACTTAATTGTAACAATTTTTGGATTTTTCTATATAACTTTGCCCTTATCATATTTCAAAACAATTTTTGATAATTCCCAAACAGTTTAGGGAACGTCAGTTAGCTGCTCAAGTTTAAATGTGATCATAATCTAGCGCTTTTTCAAAAACTTTAGAGTTGAAGGGTAATGCTATGCATAGATTGGATTTACATTTATTATTTCCGCTATATATGTACTGAAGAAAGGATGGCTGGAAATGCTCAATAGATAATGGAAAGAAGGAAAGACTAATGGAAAGCTTGAAGAAATTCTGATAATGATTATGCTTTTGACCTTTATGTTTTTATAAGTTGCCATTCAGGATGCAACAAGGCTAGTGATGTTATATGCTCTGCGATTTGAGAATCATGCGAATAGCGATATCCATGGCTTAGTGCAACTGTTAAGACGGAAAGGTGTGAGTAGTCAAAATATTAAGGTATATATTCATGATGAAACTGTTTCTTGAACTTTTCCCTACGCTTTCACTGGTCTTGAAAAGTATACTTTCCATAAATATGATCCCGAGCCATAACATTGATATCATTAAATGGTAATGTCTTGGAGAAACACAGTTTCAGTGAAATTCAAAATGGAGTTTTTGCCTCTTGTAACTGATCTTTTTTCACTTTCTTATTAACGATAGAATGAAATACCGATAAACCATTCATTCAGTGACGTCTAGGTACATATGCAGGTAGTAAGAGCGGTTCTCGATTTCGGCGGATCAGCTCGCCGACAAAATGATCTCTTTGGTGGCACAGCAATAGCAATGACAAAACGTTTTATCAAAGGTTTGAAAGGAGTTGAAAACATTTATACGCAGCATGAACCGTATATTACTGAATTAATCGATTCACTATCCAAGGGTCGTCTTTCTGATACAGCTTACCCATACGTACTGCCACCACTGCCGTTAGTTCTTTCTGTTTAATATTTCCAAATTAATTCATTAAATGTGATGGTGTTACTAGTATCTTCATTGTTTGTACATTTAAAATTTACGAACATAGAAGACAATTAATTATTCACTCATTTGGTCCTTTGTTGTACTAATTACTCGAAAGATAATAAGTCAACTGAACATAAAATTTCGATGAATCTGATTAGGTAAATCGTGCTTTTTTTTTCCTCAAATCCAGAATATTTTCAAAGTTAGCGACGAAGCTTTGTTCATCTTTCTCAAATTCACAATATTTTCTAATTCAGCGATTCAAAGTTTTGGTGAAAGCAACAAATAATGTCACGAATAAATTGAAAATGGAATATGTATTTGAAGTTTTGCAGGAATCGTTTTGAAAATATAATTTTATTCGTTATCGGTGGTGCTACTTACGAGGAATCACGGGCTGTGCACATGGGAAATCAACGTGGACGAACTTCTCCTGGCCCGTCGAATACCATTCTTCTCTCTACTGCAATGCTTAATTCCACCAGGTGAACTCTTCAGATTTACCCGGAGTGATGAAGTTCAACTGCGTAGCATCGCTAACATTCTTCCTGTACCTTTCCCTTTCTCTTTATTTGATGCATTAAATTAAATATAAGTGAATCCAACATAAAATGTTGCTTGTAATTTATAACGATAGAAGTTATAAAATTGTTTGCTTCATTTATCCTTATCTTAAGATCTGAACATCATGACCATCACTCTAACTTTGTTATCCTTTTAAATCTCGTAATTTTTGATTTGAAAAAAATGCATTTTTAATATTTCACATGATAATTTTAGTTTCATTGAAGAACTTCTGGTGGCTACAACAATTGGATGAATGGCGTAATGCAAATGTAACAAAATCTGTGATTAAAATGATATTTATTGAATGTAACTGTCAATGTGTAAGAATGAAGATAACCTATTTCAGTCGTCGTTGTATTCATGCGAATTCAGATAAAGGTCATGATTTACTGATTATCTGCAATTTAAGACCTGAAATAAGTGGATAATTCGAAATAAATTATATGTAGTAAATGGTGCTGAATACCTTCAAGTCTTCTAAATTGACAATGAAGGATCACCTAGCTACTAAGACTATATCTAAAAAAGTGTTTCGACCTAGACAGCGTGGGATTTAGGTGAAGTGGAGTAGAATATGAGTGGGATGAAAGGGTCACCATAATCTAGTCAGAGTGACACAAACGTGTCATTGGCATTTACCGATATCAATGCATAGTGAGTGTAGGTTCTGTCGTTTATTTAAATGCGTCTTAAAATGTTTGTTCAATGAGTCTGTTGGTATGTAAAGAGAGATGACGGGGTTCAGAGGAATAGGTCATCGAGTTTGGCAGACCAGCTCACAATCAAGGTTTTCACAATTTTACACGTATAGTGCGAAATATGTCACGCAGACGCAGCTGCACGTGTATTTCTAGCCCCACTGAAAGAGCTCCAAAACATTCAGTTGTTTGCTTATTTGTATTCCAGAAAGGGATAAAAGTACTTCATATCAAGGGGAAACCAGGTTATTAGCAACTACCGACAATCTGATAGTGTTTTGGTCTTAATTACCATAAATAACTCATCTGTCAGTGGAATTAGAATTGTCCTTCTCATGAGAAAGTTGTGCTAAGGATTCGTCAAACAATCATTGCAATATGAGATATTTCTGTGTGATAACTGAGAAACAGTATCAATTAAATGAAATTATTTCAGTAGTTAGAAGTACTGTTCCAACCACAGGTGAATGTGACTATTACAACGCTTTAAGCTTATATAAGTGGTTTTAGAGCGGATATGGATGTCTTGGCGAAGCATTACCATATGATTTTTGTAAAGTTCCGTAACAATTATTTCCTTTTTGCGGGTTAGAAATGAATTGAACAACATATTGTTCAGTTCTGTTTATAAGCTTAATAAAGAAGCCGTGTTTCCTGGTAATTAGGTTGACATGTATATATGGTTATATAAAAATGGCAGATTCAGTATTTCGGTAATTCTAAAATACCTTGGATTAGCCAACGATCTTATGTACTTATTCAATGAAAAATGTGTTTTTGGTGCAGCTGGGTATGCTAGGGATAGAGACCTTGCCTAAATTGAGTTCACCTCCGTGAAATGGTTGCATATGTTAAACTTATGTTCTTTATCAAGAATTATCTTTAGTTTACAGTCTCCAGGATTGTTCCGCTCTGGTATAATTACCATTTAAAAATTATACTCTTACAAATTAAAACTATTCACTTAAGTTGTTGAATACCTTATCACCAATGGGATTGTTGGTGACCTACAACCGATCCTTTTCATTGCGAACTCAGTGATTGTCACTGCTAGTGATTTACTATACCGATTTCTTTAACTTGGATAATTTCAGGCTCTGGTAACGAGAATTAAGTTACATAGAAAGAAATAATAAAATTATCATTGATAAAGAACAGATATATATCGACTCCAAATTCAGTTCACTTATAAGGTTATTTCTATTTCACATTATGGGTTACTGTTATAAGTTTACAGAATAGTAAATGAATGAAGTCAGAAAAAGCAGTAATTAATTATGTAATAGTCTTGTGATGTATCCACTTGTATCTTGAATTAAGAAATGTGTAGTTGTTAATGGTAGCTGGATTAATGAGGAACGATTTGCATGCCTTAACATAAGCCTTATTCTGAAGACCTATTTGGTTTTATATGAAATGTACAGTGACAGTAAAGGTGGAGTTATTCCAGGGTGTTAAGTGGTATTTTGAGTTGAAATAAATTGTCGTGAAACTGAAATGATAGCTATGATGTGATCATTTAGTGATAGACGACGGTGAAGTTTTAGCCGTATTCTTTGGTGATAAGTTATAACCCGCTAACGATGAGATCATCGGTATGCGTATCGGAACAGTATCCACGATTGTAGTGATGAAAACATAACGTGCATTTCTTAAGTGCAGTGCTTGGTATATTATACATGATCACTTTGGATGAAAAGGTTTTCCCGGGACATTCGGAATCATTTATTTAGCTGAAGTTTTGAAATATAGGCCCATACTTTTTGGAATCTTGTACTTTAATTAGAATGCGGTGGTGGGAAGGTTGGCGAAAGTAGGAGAAAGAAAGATTAGACGAATAACTAAGTGGGAGGTCGCTCACTAATCTCGTTTGTGTTTGATTTCCTTCGATTTAATTGTTGCAGGGCCATACTTGTTCCACAGGTCAACACGTTTAAATAACTTATTCCTTACGTTTGCATACCCAAATCTGATCAGTTTGATAGAGCATAGCGATGTTGTGAATTGTTGTCTCAGTGGCCATCGTTAAGCATCGAATAGCAGGCTGACTGAATGATTTGTATATGTGTATGTGTGTGATGTGTGTATCAATGTGTGTGTGTGTGTGTGTATGTGTGTTTATATATCTGGCATAAGAAAAAGGAGAGTAGAGAGAGGGAGAGTGTAGGAAGTGTACGGCATGTCACATAGTTAAAGAAAGGGTATGCGACGCAGCTTCAAGACGCAATCGTTCAGCCCTGACGTCTTCGATCTGGTGATCGCTTATTCCTCTCCTATATGGTGCAATCTGTCATCCTTCTTATCCTTTCTCTTTCATTCCCATAAGAAAAGTAGGTTAGGCGAGCGAACAATATGATAGAGAAGATGCGAGGGGGAGTCGAAAGGTCGAGTATGGCAGCTGGTGTCCACGGCAAAAGGAGAACAGGGGGTTGAAAGGTCGAATAGACAAGAGCGACTGATGTCCACGAAGGAAGGGCATTGCCGTGGCTGCTTAGTGGCCGATATTTCCCATCAATTTAGAGGTGCACCGGCTGGTGTGTATGTGTGTGTGTGTGTGTGTGTGTATGTGTATATTATATGTTGTGTGTGGCTTGGAAGGGAGAAGAGTCGAGAGCGGCATCTGTTCGTGCTTCCTGCAGCACGCTCAGCTCATCATTGCATTCACCCTTCCTTTCCACCCCGTTCCCCCGTTGATGTCAGATCCCTCCCCCGTTCATAGAGCGCCATCGTTAAATCGATCCCTCCCAACTCATTTACCCCGCGTGTTAGGCGTTGAAATGGCTGTTGCATGTATATGTATATCCGTCGATCTGCTCCCGGTTACTTTGCTGCAGGTTTTGTTCGAGTTATTCCCTGCTGAGAATTATCTTTTGGTAGATATTTAAATCGTTTCATTTCATCAAATAGAAACAAATAATGAAAAGAAATTTAAATCAGAACTCTTTCTTATACTGCCAGCAGTCGAACGATAAGTCTCTTTGTGACTGTTACCTGTTCGGCACTAAATCATCCTGTTATACTTTCTTAATCATTTCATTTCGCTGCATACAAAGTTGGTTCAAAGGAAATATATTTCAAATAACTACTGGTCATGTTGATGCGCCGTATTGGTTGACAAGACAATTTGCTCAAAGCTTGTTATAAGCTATCAATTTTACAGCATACTATTAATATGGTTTGAGATTAGATGTTTTGAAGATATGAAAATAACCACTTTTTTGTAGGTCGTTTATTTAGTTCAGGAAAGAACGTCAGCAGTATTATCTGAGTTGCTCACAAGTGCTGTGTGCATAAGGCTTTATATTGAGATTGGTAAACTATTCAGACTTTTTTCTTACTTTCAATAATACTGTTATCGAATATATTTCACTTTCATTTTTGAAATGGTAAAACAGTAATCTGATATGGAGCAATGGACAACAATCTGTTCTTAATGAGTTTAATGGACGATATATATGCATGCGTAAATCGATCTATATTTGTTTGATAGCAAACAAGAAGCTAATAATCTAGAAACATCTAGCTTAGTGCACAAATTTACTAATTAGTTTTCATCGAAAATGGATAATGCAGCTGAGGTGAACCGATCCCTCATTTTAAATAGTATTATTCACCATAGTTTTTTATTTGTTATTATTAACAAGTCCCACAATTTCGATTGAAATAAACATGAGAACGATGTATCCCTTGTATGAAGGCTTTTTTTTAAATCCAGCCGAGCAGAAGAGTATGGAAAAGTTAAGAATAAAACTGATTGGGTTACATATGATCTTTCGCTTGAACTATTGCTTATTTATGATGTGCGGTTTGCTGTGCAATCAAAAATATATTGAAAGTTCCTTCTTACAGATTGGAGAAAAGGCTAAATCCGGTGGTGGCGCTTCCTATTTGATTCGTGTTCTGTTATATTTGGTTTTTGAAGTTAATTGGTACCAGTACATAAACATTCATTAAATCCATACGTACTGCACGTACGTCATCCTTGTTTTTTTTTGAAGTAAGTTATTCGATTCAATTGCTGTATGAAATTTTTTCAAGTACAATTTATAGTATCGATGTTTTATAACAGGATCTGTTATCTTTTTGCATTCTCTATACACCAACGATATGTAGATTCAAAAATAGTGTGATAAAATGTGCCAGAAGTCATTAGATTTTTTGTTCAAAATTGCTGTTCAAGTTAGCAAATTGCACTGGAATTTGGGACAAGATTTTTGTTAAATAGATTTTTCGGTGCAACACACGGTTAGGAAATCAAATCCGCAGTTTCCAGAACTCCTGCGCTAATATCTTACTTTCAAATCTTGAATTTTTGACAACTTATATATCCCAAGTTTTCTGTTCATTGTAGTTCTTAAGTGTCTTTTCTTCACTACTTTTATAGCTTAACTTATATCTTTGTTTCAGGTTGTCAAGTTTCCCGCAATCACGATTCTTCCCTTTACGCATTCCGTTGTTTTTGATTGTATCTTGTTACATTTATATAATTCTGGATGTCTTCCGCGCGGGGCGCTGCGGGCGCCGTTAAACCTAAACTTCACAACGTAAATAGTATCTACGCGGGCAAAAATCAAAACGCCGTCAAGGCGCCCGGTATGTTTATTCCATTTCGTTTTCCATATTTAATTTTCTTGCAAATGGTTTTCCGATCCTGAGTATTAGTAGATTAGGAGACAGTTTGCATGGGCTTTCCCATTTTATGCAATTCTTCTGCAAATTTCATGCTTCAAAAATTTGTAATATTACTTTGTAAAAGATGATTGGTGATTTGGTGCTGGCTATTTACATCACAAACTATGTATGCGATAACGCGCATTTCAGGTGTGGGCAAGCATGGCGGACTTCAAAGTCTTGGTAAAACAACAGCGGTGGTACGTCGTATGCCACCACCGGCTACGTTACCTTCGCTGAGAGCGGAAAGTCAAGGACAAGATCCTAATATCGCACTTGTGCCACAGGGTGGCACTGGTTGGGCCAAAGGGGATACAGGCGCAGCAAATGGCCAAACAGCAGATTTTCAATCGGTATGAGGGAATTGCTAAAAAGATTTTGGAAAAATCATAATAGTCTACAAAATTTTGATTATTTTGTGCTTTAATGAGGAAACTTACATCGCTTGTAGCTACTGCTGCAGCTATTGAAAGACGTATCATCACATTTGTAGAAATGAAATATTACGCAGTTTTCGGTAAAGTCGCTTTAGAAGACCTGATTTTAGGACTTCTGCTAATCAACTTGATAAAACGTTATAAAACTTTACAGATAGTAAAATCGTCAGCCAGTTTAACAGGATCTACATCAACAACAACAGCTACATTAAGTACATTAGGCGGGATAAACAGCGGCAGCGGACCGCATACAACCGATTTACGACCAACATGGGCGAAACAACCAAATGTTGCAGAAGCGCAAGTAGCAGCACTGCAGAATGCGAATACAGTAACGGCCTCATCGAGAGATTTCCCATCGCTTGCAGCTGCCACTGCAGTCATTGCAAAACAATCCAGCAATGCTTTAACCGAAAGTCTCAAACCACAGAGTTTGTTTCTGTTCTTTTTTTCTCCATGGATTAGTTTGTTGACTACACAGACGGTGAAATGAATTTTAAAAAAAAAGAGACAAAGGATGTAGCAGACAGCTGGTTCCTTGTGTTTCGTTTCTTATAGTCCTGTATTTAATAGTCATGCAAGTGCCATCAGTGTCGGTTCAAGTCCGCAAAAATTTCCGTTTAATCTATATCAATTTCGTATTAGAAAAGGGATAGAAGATGCAAATGTATCTGGAAATAGCTCAGGAAAGTAGTTTGGTGTTCGAATATGTATACTGTCTGAATGAGTAAATTAGAAATATGGTACTTGTCAATTTCAGAGTCTGGAAGTTGGCGTGCCGGAGGCAGTTCGGCAGTATCACGAAACGAAGGCGATGTACCACAGGTGACGCTACATTCACACTCAGGACCATCTTATTTATCTACAACTGTAACTGCACGTGTCGCAGAGAGACAGGTATTATCTATGGTATTGTTAATGATTTTTTCTCAAAGGCATTTTCGCAAAATTAGTTTTATTTTTCTGGTTGTAATCTAAAATTAATTTAATTTTTTGATCCGCTTTTAGTCTGGATTTTAACCCTCATAAATCGGAAACTTCATTCGAAAAATTTCTCTCTTGTAGTTGCCCTCGCGATATTACGATACAACAGCAGTGCCACCACCGCCACCTTCAAATGGTACATTTCAAGTGCCAAAATTGCAGCCAGCTATATCTGTTTCCAATTCAGGTCCTTTGGAAACTTTGAGCAACCAGTCATTATCAACAGGTTGGTTGTTACAGTTCATATTTTGTGTTAAGAGGATGTGCAGTTATATGCAGGACAAGTTCGTTTGGTGTTAACAGTGGGGAGATTTTTGTTGTAGAATTGAATTGGATGGATATTTAATAATTTTAATCTTATTTCCCTAATATTTCAAATTTGCGGAATTTTAAGTGATAGCTGCCAACTCTTCACCTTTTTCTTAGTTGTCAAAAATGTTTTTCCATTGCTGTTATAGAAAACGCACCAACACGAAAATCGAATTGCTCAGGCACAAGTGTTCCTTCAATAACGCCTCAGTATCCAGCAAATGTGGCAGTTCCACCGCCAAATTACTCTCGACCACCACCAAATTATGTTCCAGCGCAGGTGTGGTGCATGTTTTCGGTCTCTTTCATAAATAATTGTTCTTTGCGATAAAATGGGAGCACTAAAGTTAATTTTAAGTCCCCGAAAAAATCAATATTTCCGTTTAATCTTCTAATGGAATTTGTGAGTGCCCCCATCGTCAATAACTACCGCAAATTTTATCGATGTTTGTCGCTTCTAACAAGAACCTTAGTTACATCACTACTATTGTACATTTTAGACGGATTCTGCGCAAAGCGGGTCAAATTATGGTGCACACTTGCAGCCATCCGAAGACGGAACAGATGGAAAGCAAGTACAGCCGAAAAATGGACTTGGCGACGAAGGCTGCAACAGCAGGCGGTATTTGGAGAAAGTGAAAGGTGTTCTGATTAATTTTTTTAATTCAGTTGTGTAATAAGCAATGACGAATCCACTATTTCCGCCAAAACATTACAAGATTCTAGTCTTGGACAGCCCACCTTTTTCCCCGAATGAATGTAATTAACCCTTCCTCACAGAAGATTCGAAAGACTAAGATGTCTAAATAATATTTGATAGAGATTTGTTTCATACGGAAACATATATAATTTCTCTGAAACTTGTTTAGACGGTGTCATGCTCGAAACTACGCAGATAACGGTATCAAGTGATATTCAGTCGAATTATACTCGAAAGGTGATATGTGATAATCGGTAAGTTTGTTTATTTTTTGTCGTAGTTGTTGCGTAATCCTGGGTACTAAACATTATTTAATGGGTTTAAAATTTCGAAATCTTATTTTTCATTGCATTGTTTGCACTTAAGAATTTATTACGTCAGTCAGTAGGACACGAGCCATGTCATGTATACATGTTGCTACTTGATTTATGGTAATGAAGAGTTGAAATGATTGTAGTGGTGTTGATTTCGACGAATTCACCTCTAGAGGTAAAAACGAGTGGCAGAGTGCTTCATATGGTAGTAATGATGAAGAAACGCACAGATGGCTTAACGCGATTGGCTGTACTGGTCAGGAACCGCAGCAGTGTTCTCCCGAATTTTCACAGGTACGTTTTTGAAAGTAGTTCACTTTAAAATAGTATTAAAAATAGCCAAGTTTGGTAGAACAATCGTGCAGAAATGTTTTTCCGGTTTTTAATATGTAAAGACTTATCTTAAGAATGGTTATACTCGGGATCGCGATGAGGAATTGGGCCGCAGGCAGAATATTGAACGTGAAGCGGCTATCGAACGTTCTCGTCAAAAAAGACGTATGGCTAGTCAGGTATACCCATTCAGACCTTATCACGAAACAGCACTGATTTAAATAATTTTGATGTAGAACTCATTAAATAGCCCTATTGGCTTATAACAGTTTCTTTGGTAGTGTTTTTTGAGTTTGGAAAAAATTAGGGTGTTCCCTATCAATCATCCCGATTCAAAAAAACTTCGACGTATTAAAATATAAAACGTGGCCAATCAGCTCAAACTACCTTGCTAATCATCAAGCGGTACTCGAGGTCGCCGACGATTTAAACTTACGATGAAGAAGTACGATTCTGAAATTCCGAAACTTGTGAACTCTCTTGAAAATGAAGCATATTTAGAGCTCAGCGCTATCGGAGAGCGAAGGTGGTAGCGTACCATCAGGTTATGGATCTGTTAGAATGATGAACGCGTATGAAAATGATTCATATCCTGATTGGGATCAATCTGCTCGTGGCAGCTTTGGATTGCAAAAGGTTAATATTCGTATAATTCGAAACACATATAATCCGAACTAAAGTAATATGTCCTATGACTTGAAATGAAATGATGCAAATAGCTGTATCAACTCTGCGTTTTAGAGTAATGATGATTCAGTGGATCGAGGTGGGGAATGTTGGGGTGTTGTGGGTGGATACGATGTATCTACCCGGCGGGATGAGCAGGAAACAACACAACGAATCGAATTTCGAATGCTGAAACGCCCGGAAAGCAAAGGTGATGTCGCACAGCAATTGTCCCAAATGGGCGTACATGACAGTGAGACACATGATGAAGATGAAGGTAAATGTTGATGTTTGGTTCCGTGATTTTCGTAGAAAGTAGCGTATATAATAAATGTAAGGAACAGGATGAGAAATTACATGCTTCCATATGTCTAGATTTTTTAATTCTGGAAATTTCAAGGAGGTCTCCATCCGTAGGAACGATTGCTTGTTCAAAAATTTGCAGCATAGTGATGTTTAAGATTAGTGTTAACAATCAATACATACCTTTTAGAGCTACAACTAACAAAACTTTCACGACCAGCAGCAAAAATCGTGAAAAGAATGGCTCCTGGCAGTATTCCGCCGATCGAAGGAGTAACTAATCAGTCCTCTGAAACAGCCAACTCGCAAACACACCGCAAACCAACACAGCAACAAAAGAATACCGAAAAGAGGGCTACTGACTCACGTATTCAGACCGCTTTACAGGGGCATCAGCAAAAGGTTGTAATGGACTAAATAATATAGATTATATTATTTATTAAGTGCATTGATGCTGTATTGGCGGTAAAAAGCTAAGAACATTGAGTAATCTTACACGATAAGTGGTATACTTTCATTGAGGCCTGATATCGCAATTTTTTTTGAAATTGTTTTCATGGCAATAGATAAGTTGTAATAATCTTTGTCGTCCACTGACTGTAAGGTGCTTCAGGAGAAAAGGACTTTTTATTTTATCGTTAGGTTTTTGTCCATCATTTATGTTCTTTCATGTAATCACTGTAAATAAGAAATATGTGATTCGTAGGCATTGTTTCATCGTGAAATCGATGGCAGTCCGTCGAATGAATGGGTGGCTCAAAAGCAAAAAACTTCGTAAGTTGATGTGTAATACTTTGATAGGTGATACATTTCAGTTCCGTTTACCAATAATCGCGTGGAATCTTGAGATATGTTTGTTTTGTTTTCAGGTTGGGCAGCACATCACAACAATCACATACAAAAACACGGGAAGATGGAGTCGAGGGTGCACATGTTACAAACGCGCCTCCAGTGTTAATGGCACCACCACCGGCAGATAACGTTTGGGAAAAACGAGCAGAGGAACGTGAAAGTGCAGAAAGGGAACGTGCGGCACAGCAAGATACCTTAAGTCAGATGCGCTTGCAGCAGCAATTTCCTACAGTAGGTGAACAATCAGGTGAGTTTCTCTGCCCAGTTTCGACTTCTATATTTCTTAGTTCCATTGCGAGTTGAATTTAATAATGTTGCTGAGTCCGCAATGTCAGTACAACTTATCAACTAATAAATCACAGTTCTTTTCAAGTTTAGGTATAAATATGAACGAACCACTCGATGAAAATTCATCAGTAGGACGTTCCGAAAACTCTTATTCAAAAAATGAACACCAACATGGTCGGAAAACTGGTAACAGAAGCCGAAATCGAGATGCACGTAAATGGACAGAAAAGAAGTACAACTACAGTCAGCAGCATGATGAAGTTTGTGTTCCGGATTATTATGCTCCTGAAGAAGAAGATGGAAATGGAGGGACAGATGGAAGTGGTGGGCTTTTCCATGGTCAACGTGAATTTGTGAATTCGAGAGTTCATCGTTCCGGGCGTGGTTCTTCGTTGGTAAATTCTCGTGGTAGCAGAAATTATGGCGGTGGTTTCTTGGGAATACGTCGTGGTGGCAGTATGCCACACCAACATCTTGGCACTGGACAAACATATCGCATACAGAATAGATGTGAGCGGAATCAGCGTCGTGCGAAATGTCAGGAACCCCAGGTTAATTCCTTTTTTCTATTAATTTTTGTCCTTCCGAATACCGGCGACTAATGGCGAATAAAAGTCATGAATGTTAATTTCATCGCTTGAAAATCAGCAGAATCTAGCTGGCCAATTGCTGTGTTGGATGGACTATAACCAATAGCATATAGTGGTTACGGTACATTTGGAGTTAAGCAGTTTTTCTCTAAAAGTCATCGGTATACCCCGCCGACACAACTATTAATATCTTAGTATTTCTTTACCGAGCTGATTTCATGTTTTTCAGGAAGATAACTTCTCGAATATGGGGGAATTTCGTGTCGAGGATACTTATGTGAATGTACCGCCTATTAAAGAACCATTAACAGAGGAGAAAACAGAGGAAGATAAGGTTTCTGGTGCTGTAGTTGTAGTGCAGGATCAGGAACGTCATATCCAGAGTAGAAATATCACTCGTCAGAGTGGTCCTCATCGTAGCGCACAGCAGTTGTATGAACCAAAAAAGCGTCAAGAATATAGTCGCACCGGAAGAAGAGGTATTTTCTAATGTCTAAAATTCTTTCTGTGGATTACCATTCTCCCACTGAGTTAATCTGAAATGCTACGTGACATTTTGCTTAGCGCTGTTTTATAAACTGTTGTAAATATACCTAAAGAGCACAGAATAAATTATTATTTTTAGAAGATGAAGGATGAGGATTTTTTCTCCAGGAATCTAATTGATTGGAAAGGTAGCGTTAAATTTGCAGGTGGCCGTGCGGGTCCAACAAAAATTAACTCTCAGCGTACTGCTGATGTCCGAACAACAGGGACTTATCAAAATCCACCCGAAAGAGGAAAGCGGAAAAAGGCTAACGAAGAGCATAGGGTGGTTGATGATGAAAGTTCATCTCGAACTCATGGCGATGGATCATACAGACGAGGTGGAATTCGAGGGACACATAGTGTATGTCTCTTTACTTTTCATGAATAACTAGATGGTATCATGCTGCAAATCACTCTGTTCCATTCCACATTACAGTGGGTCTGGGATGTGTCTCTTGATGTTTAATTTATTCTTTGTATCTTGAGAATAATAACCATTGAATTCTATGGTCCTAAACTGTATTTAGGTCCATATTTATTTCATGTTTGTTTACACATGAAGATGCTCCACTTTTATTGGCTAGAACTTCACTACTCTTGGAATCATAGAAGGCTGTTTTTCACATGACAGTATTAAGAAAAGGTTTATTTCGGCACAATTTACAGATACGTCGACGTAGGCATTCTGGTGTACATCAGGGTAACGGTCATGGTAGTAGTCAGTCATACTGCGGGGTTACTGAACGTACAGTTCAGTTGAAATCACCAGTCACCTCAGAAGGGCATGAAGAATGGGAAACAGCATCCGAGAGTAGCGATTTCGCAGATCGACAAAAGTAAAAGATTTCCTGTTCTTAGTGACGTAAATTGAATCAGTGTGTTTATGTGAAACGCATTATGCTAGAGTTAATTTTGAGTAGTGGGATTCCCTGCTCCAGTTTCCTGATTTTTTTCAGACAAACAAATACCTTCTACTGAAATTAGATTTAATTACTTGAAATTCTGGCTTATTATTCTGAAGTTGCTCTATCCTTGAGCCATATAAAAAGTGAATTTGCAGGCAAGTACGGCGTCAGAATGCTCCATCAAAATACAGCAACTCACGCAGAACTATTCGCTCCAGTAATGGTGAGAAATTTTTTTGGAAATTTTGTGTAATTCAGCTTCAGCTTTAATACTTTTTACTTTCTCCTCATTTACGATATATGGCAAGCTGCAGTTGTTCGAGACTGTTTGCAGCAGTATAATATATCCGTATTATCTGATTGCTTTTTTACAGGACGTCGCGAAAGCGGCACCGGAGCTGGGCCCAATCGCACTTCAAGTAGTTCAAAAAACGTGAAACCCGCCAGCACTACGTCGCACGTGGCCACCCGCGGTGCCCAGTTAGCAAAGGAGGTAAGTTTTGTATGATGTTTGTTTCGGGAATGTCATGAATATTTTATGATATTTTCAAATTGATATTATGTAGGAATTTAAATGTAACCCACTTTAAATGAAGCAGGAAACAGCGCCGATAACACAGGGTGAAGCAGCACGAAGACCTGATACCTGCAGAGACGGGCTGGCGGGAGTGGACATCAACAATGCAGGTGTAATCGTGATTGATGATCGTCCTGATGGACAAGTGGATGATGCCACGGAGAATAATGATGATTTCGAAGAAGTGTTATCTAAGAAAAGTAGGAAACTTCGACAGCAGCAAATCAATGAACAATTAGAAGCAGTATGTTTTACGGTTTGCACACTTGTCGTGTTTAATTTGACGACATGCGCATGTTTCTCTGAAGTTTTTTCTAACTGGCTGGGATAATAAGATGTTTCATTTCGGCGTGGTTTTTTAGTTTCTTTTGTTTTTTATTTTCAGCATTTCTTAAAAAAATACTCTATCTATTCATTTCCTCTATCACATCAATTTTTTGCTAAAAATTAATGTAATAGTGAGAATGAATAAATAAAGTATTAACAAACTTTTGTGTCATAATTCATTTAGAGTTTAGTGCTAGGAAAAAAAAAATGTGAGAAACGAGATATCGATTATTTGCACGCAATTTGAGATAACGATTATTTACACGTAAGTTTGATTTTAAAAATATTTAATTTTTCTTAATAACTTCCTCAGTTTCGTTGTAGGAAGAACGTCGGAAAATTAAGGAAAAAGAGAAAATGGAACGACGTAAAGCGCGAGTGCAAGCAAAGCGAATAGGAAAAAAATCAGCAACGAAGAATGACCGTATTGGTCCGAACAGTGCTAATTTAACTAATGAAATTGCTACGAAAACGAGTACTATGAATACAAACAATCATGGAGTCAGAGATGCTGGTGGTGGTATTAATCGTCCAATTTTGACGAGTGCACAAAATACCCTCAACACTACTGTGTGGAATAGCTCAATCGTTCGTGAACAAGCAACACATCCATCTCCATCAGTTGAAAAGTATGAATTTCTTGTAATACTTTCAAGTATTTAACTTTTCAGAATAGTTTATTTTCGCATTTTCTTGCGAAGTCATAGCGGTAGGAATTATTGATTTATTGAAATTTGAATATCAAAATGTGTCCATTGTTTGGAACTATTGTTTTTTAAAATATGTGTATAACTCTCTCGTTTTAGTCGTCCGGTAATACCATCACCCATAGCTCGTCCTACACCGAAAGCGAGCATTTCTTCTGCCTCGGTAGTGAATGCTACGGTGAAAAAAGAAGTTGACTTATGGACGGGATCGGAGGGAGAGCAACGACTTCATACTGCACGAAAGGTTTTTGCTTTTATTTCCTGTTGAAATTAAGACGAGCTCAAATATCTGCGGCTGTTTTAGTTTGTAAGTTACAGCTTAGCATTATAATGAATTGATGATTTTTTTTTTATTGATGCATTAAGATAGTATTCAAAAATTTCAGCTTTCGGATGGTACAGTGAAAAAAAGCAGTGCAGAATTTCCGACGAATTTCAACGCGGCTACTGCAAGTCGTGGAGAAAATGGGCAATACCAATTTACATTTGACCCTTCCTTGCAAGATAACACACAGAGCTTGGTAATTTGTTTATTCCAAACTCCGGGGACCCATACACTGATAAACTGCCATGTGGAAATGCATAAAATATCCGTATTTGACGGATGTTCACAAGAGTTTCACAGTTACTAAAGATAATATTCAGTGATCATCACAACACAATGGTGATATTCCAGATGGATGGTCACGTACTGCAGAACTTTCAGACAGTATTTCTCATTTTAGTCATTATATTTTACATTTCTCCGTCTAGTTCATAGTCTCGTATTAAACAATTTCAAAAAATTGGAAGTAGAATATTTGAATCAATTCATTATTCAACTTTAGATCGCTACTTTTATATTCTTTATTGGATTTCCAATATTTTGCAGAAAGGGTCATCAAAAGAAACTTTGGTAACTAAACGTGATGGTGCTTCACCTTTGGCAAACGTTGCGCTTGAAGCAAATGATGATGAATGTTTGAAGCAAAGATTAGATAAAGTCTCATTTATGAATTATCCTTTTCCAATTAGTGACAATGATTTACTTGCGTTCCCTTTTCTGGATTTAGTCCTTTTGCAATCTATTGTTTAATTTTTTTGAGACAAGACAAGCTTGTTCATTTCAGGAAATATATTTTATTGAATCGTATGGTACCATTTCCAGCATTTTTCAGGTAAAAGACTTCTGGCCCGGCCAGCAACAATTTGCAAATAATTTACTTGGAAATAGTAACGAAAATACGACCATTGCGCCACTAGTTGCTGACAAAAGTGGATCTACTAATGTTGGAGTTTCTTCAGTGCCACATGGTCCAAACGTTGCCAAAGTATTTCCTTTATTATTTTGAATTATTTGCTCTAACGTCAGCAACACTCTTTCGACAAATTTGAAAATCAGCTAATAATCATACGTAGTATGGAAAAACTCCTTTAACCTTCCAGGTGAGACCACAGCCTCAAGCAAGTGAACAAGTTGCAAACAGTACCACAGCAAACTTGAAAGAAACGAGTTCGTCGACTCCGTTTGTTCCCCTTCTTCCACCACCTTCTCCTATTGCATGTTTACCGCCAGGTAAATTGGATTTTTGAAGGTTTTTTTTATTTGAGATCCATGTTTAGGTGTCGAGATTCTTGAAATTGTGGCTAGTTTGTCTAAAATGGAAGCAGAAAATATGTCCATTACATAGATATGATATTCAGGGATATGCATTAATGTAATCACTTTCTGACTGTTATCTACAACTGAAAAGTAACAATTCATTACAACAGTAGTTACAGGAGCATATCTGCAGTCACTTACGCAAGTTCCACCACCAGCGCCATTTCCACATTATTCGATGATGTTTAGCGAACCGTATAATCCGAATTCGTCGACTACTTCTCCTGCCCAAGTGAGTAGTTTTTCATTCAAATTTAGTGCTGTCTTACAGCTGCCATTCTTCAGCATTCTCCTGTTGCATTCATTGTTGCATCGACGTTGCACTTGTTGTCCCATCGATGTCGCATTGATTGTTTTTTGCAGACGCTAATTGGTAATGCCGTCCCAGCAAGTCAAACTCAGACGACACGTTCGCGACCTGCTTCATTTGTCGAGCAATCACAACTCTTCATTCATCCACCTCCCAGTGGTGCCGCGGGAAACAGTATGACTTGGTCGAATGCTAGTCCACAAATTGAATTACTGGCTGGGATCAACGCCACACCTCCGCTTGCATCACAGCCTGTCAGTTCTGTGCAACGTTTTCAAGTTAGCTCGGTAAGTATTTCAGATTTGTTATTTTTAGTTCACTCAATTTTTAGATCTTTAGTATTCCTTTCCTAGTTGATGTATGGGTTCCATTTGAAAATTCATATAATTAATTTGAGGGTTTCTAATATCTTGTTAGTGTTTCTCTTTACGAAACCATTTGAGGTGGGGTCTAAAGCATAATGCTTTCAGCCTCGGTCTGCTTCCGCATTTGGTCCGGTTCCGTCAGTTTTGAGTAGTAATGCTAAAATTCCACATATGGGGCGACCCCCGCCTCATCCTCATCAAGTTCCTCCACCATTACACCCGCCACACAATTTCATGGCTCCTCCTCCGGACTTTGTTTCTTTGCAAGGCACTAGTTTGGGTGCTGTCGGTAGTCAGCGCAGCGGCGAAACGCAGAGTACAACGAATAATCCTTTGTCCAGAAATACGAATGGTACTATGGGACAAATTCCACACTTGCAACAGGTAAATATACCTTACATAGGTCTTGCTGAAACGGTACTTGAGGCCAATTTAGGAATAAAAATAGTTCCTTGTAACCTTTATGAATTCATGATTCATATCAATATTTCCTTCATAGAAAGTTAATATTTTAGGTGTACAAAATCAAGAAAAAAAGTGTTGAAATGAAACAAGGATTTAGGATTTATCGAAAACGAATCACCTGATTTTGATATACTTGATTTTCAGTGCATTATTTGATGAATGCTTACTTTTCAGCCGTTAAACTTTTCGCAGGCATCACAAACTGGATACTCCATGTCGGCAGCTGCTACATTCAATCAAGCACCACAACTTCATGCTTTCACAGCTCCACCACCACCAATACGTTATCCAGCAGTTCCACAGCTTGCCAGTAATGATGCGAATGGCGTTGTGACGGCTAGCTGGACAAGAGCTCCTGCACTTTCCTTTAAATATACAAGTAGTACGTTTCTGCAGGATTTAATTTTCTAAATTTTAAATAAGATTCCTTTTCATAATGGTAAGTTTTTTTGGAGAAAGCGCCATATTATGTCTCAGTTTTTGCGATAAAATTTTTTATTTAGATACTATTCTCCCAGCAAGTCGTCCTCCTTTATCACGTTACCAGTCATCGGATCGTTGGACAGTTCCAGTGAGCCTTCCAGTGCAGTATCACAATGCACAAAATTACCAGGTTTCTTTTTCTGTATCGAACATTATAGATTTCTCCTGAGTGACGGCAGGTTATAATTAGTTGATTTTAAGCTTTATTTTAGTAAGCTTAAACATGCACTCAATGTGATTTCTTCACCAAGTTTGTCATTTTTTTTTAGCTTTCAAGAATTATGCGACTCCGTTTGAATGTAAAATAGTCCGTCGTCTTGTAGGTTGAAAAATTTCGAGTAAATCATATTTATACTTGGTGTGTAGATAAACTGTGTTTTAATTTTAGCATCAGAATGCTAATAAAGACGGTAGTGATACAGTTATTCATGGAAATATTGATCGCTTCCAAGGGACGCACGTGAACAGTACTCGTGGTCCTACACCCGAAGAAAGTGGTGTTCGTGCAAGTTCGGTGTCTAGTATTTCCGCTTCTGGCACTACGACTGAACCACTGGATAGTTCAAATCGACAAAAAAAAGCAGCTAAAGTTTAAGTGTTTCCTTCTAAATAGAAGTTGAAAACAGTGGATTTTGAGTATGCTAGGTAACAGTTTCCAGTTCATGTACTATTGTTAATATTTTTCTCTAGATTGCATTGCTTTTTTTCAAAATTACAAAAAGAGAATCTGGAAACTGAAGTCATAATTTTTTACAAAGTCTGTGAAAACCAGAAAATGGCTTTCTTATTTGGTTACTTTGCATTTATATATCCATCCTTGTCTATTTCCCATTAAGAATTTCTTTAGATTATCTACGGAAAATGTGTCCTGTTGTTCTGTTCCTGTCACAAAGTGTTAATGTAGATCCACTTGTTTGCTGGGAAAGGAATTCCTTGTATTCTTTTTAAAGTCTTTATATCAAGATGAAATAACCTTCTCGATGAAATGTGCTTCTGATATTTCACGTTCGAGAGACTGTGCATTTGAAACAAAAACAGCATTGATGCAGGGTGTTATCACTGAGATGATGGAGTTCCATCAATGAAGTTATCTACTAATGAAGATTAAATAACTTTCTCAGTTTGCCATTTTATAGCAGTTTTTCACTCTTACCTTTTTTTCATTTAGTATCAGTTGTGGTGTATCGTTAACTGTGCTGTTGCATTATATGGTTATAATATGTTAATCTTCGTAATTCTGAGATATGTTTTCAAGTCATCTACAATCATTTATTTGTTCATAATGCTTTCTTACAAATTTTCTTTCGCGCGATACATTTTACATTTTCGTTATATATAGTAGCATCGCAGCAGTGGTAGGAAGCAGTTGTATGATTTTCTGCTCTATTTTTTATTTATTTTTCCCACAGTATTTTGAGGTTTCTGAATTTGCATTTCTTCACGTAGACAACTATATCCAAACGCTTTGATGAACAAATAGATCATGATAATAAATCATTAATCGTTAGGGATATACATCAGTGTACCCGTTTGTGCACATCTAATAGTTTGAGAGAAGCTGTGATGTGATATATTGTCGAGTTCTTAAAGTTTTTGACACTCAAAAACACTGGAAGATTATCTGTTTTAAAAATGTGCAAGATTGGTCTGCTTAACTTCTTTCGAAAAGGTATGTCATGGAACTAAATTATTAATTACGCACCTTAAAATGACACTGTTCGCCAAACATTGAATGTATGTAACATTCAACATAGTTGACTGTTACTTTAGAAGTACAGTAAAGAAGATGTTATCGGTAGGTCATGCGTTGGACGTTAATCATAATTATTTGTAATAGACATTTTCCTGATAAGATGTATTTTGTTTGACTTGTGGGTTTTTTTCCGTTTTTTTATCTGATTGTATTTCAAATCTTTCCGTTTTTCTGTTTAAAAGTTTTCCTGTCAAATATTTGCATGATTTCCTCTTCATTATTTTCCTTCCAGTTTATCCTTATTTACAGAGTTGTATTTCTCTTTGATAATTTTCAGAAGAAAAAATTGTTTTTTGCCGAAGTGTTGCACGATGCTGCCGTTGCCATCCTAATGCTTTTAATCGGTTCAACCCGTCAAGTTATTCCTGGAATTTTTTTGAATTAAAATATTTTTACCATCCTTGAATTTGGGTGATTTAATTGAACAGGAAGGAACTGAAATTCATGTTCACGTAATATTTTTCAAGCTTGGCATTTTTACCTTTCCTCAGGACTAACTACTATTTACTTACATTTTTATCAGCCGATGTTGCTGGGCTGTATCATTGCTGTTAGGGTCTATTGACGAGCTGTTTTCATTGGTCCTTCAACTACCTCTGCCAGGGGTAGACTATTATTAACCAAAGTATACTGGGTTATTATTTAAACTCGTAAAGAGTGCCGTCTACTAAGTACTTTCCTCTATTTGAAATAAAATGTTTTCTTGGAAATAGTGCAGTAGGGGTGGTTCGAGATACGGACTTCGATAGTTCATGGGAGAGATCAGAGAATGAGTATAACCTAATGGTATATTTAATGTTTAGTAAGTCTTTCCATTCTTGCATCCATTGAAGTTCCCTGTTGAGGATTTTGCAGTCAGGACGTTTTTTTTTTTTTTTTTGAAATATTTTAGGTTAGGGATCGAAAAAAGGTGTTCTGATTGTGTTAACGACAGTGATGTCGGCTACAGAAGCGACGTGTTCGAAGAAACTTTGGCAAATTGTTTCCGTGTTGAGGTGCCGCAATTCGAGTATCACCCATCTGCACGTGTATGGAACGACTGCTGGCCCAAAAGATGAAGTGATGCAGAAAGTTATAGAAGAAGTAAAGGAGAATGATGAAGTTTGTTTTTTGCTTGAGATGGTGTTTCATAAAAGCTGTGAGGGGGAACGTGAAGTTTGCACCGGATTTTCTGAACCGTGATAAGATTATAAATCAAACTTGTGTGTAATCGATATCTTGACTGTTTGGTGCATTGGCAAAACGTAATGGAAAGAAAGAAAAAGAAGTATAGTTATCGAAGAATCAAAGAATGACCTCCTATTGAAGTAATTATGTTCCTGCAATATTATGACTGAAAGTAATGCAAGCCAAAATTGCTGAAAAACAATGCGAGAAAAGTTTTGTAGTGTGTTAAGCGCAGTTTACACGGTATAGTTCAGCAAACCTAATTTTTAACTACCGAATCTTTTTCTTCTCTACTCTACGCGACTAACTTATTCAGGTTATGGTTCTGCGCGTGAACTGCTACGTGAACCACAGATCTCACAAGTTGTTTTGCCAAGGCCTGTATAATTTGTTGCCGCATTCAAAACCTGGAAAAAAGGTCGAAAATCTGGAAAGTGTATTTGAGGAATGCAAGGCAGAATTGCAGTATGTGAAGTCGGTTGTTATGGTTGTCATTCTGAATAACGCCGAAATGTTACTCAACTTTCCCCCGAGCTTTTTGCAAGCACTGTTTTCCATTCCTAAAAAGGTATTAATTTATGTATTCATGGAGCATTATGGTGAACCGAAAGAGTACTACGTCACAAGAGATTGCTTGGAAATCAAATTAAGAAGGACGGGTTAACAGTGAAGTTCTCAAATTTGAAATTTGTGGAAGACTTTTGGTTCACTTAATCTTGATAATAAATCTGCGTCGTATTTTTTGTGATACGTAAAATCTTCAATGTGAGGTTTTCTCCAGGTTTCCCGTTATCATTACTCAATAGGTCATAAAAGTTATATTCCTTTTTGTCGTACTTCAATTGATACTTCATGCCCTTTTATTCCAGTATGGTGGCACGATTAAATTAGTGTCGGTTGCTCGACTGCCGTGGACACGGTTTGAAATCACCGAACATATATCGTCACCCGTACAATTCGCTTTTGAAGCGTTGTCGAAAGGTATGTTGTGTAACTTGACTGATTCCTACAAATAAGGTTATGTCGGTAATGCAAAAGTTAATTTTTTCAAAAGGACGTCCAACATACTACAGATTCCGCTTTCACACCAAGTTTAATGAGTAGAGTGTAAAATGTAATAGTAATATTAACAAATGCGAAATAAGTGTGCTGCATTGAGGAAGATAAGTTGGAGCAGAGATTTGGCAATTTTTGTTTTACATAACTGGAGTAAAATTTTGTAGCTGGTATGTATTCATTGTTAAATTCTTCCGTTAAAGGTGAGGTTCAGGAGGCGCTGTCCACAAGGCTTAATTTTGACAACAATTTTGTTCGATGTATGCTGGATATGGTTTATTCTGTGTGTCGTGACCTGAACCAATTGTCTTACATCGTACGTGTTGATTTCTTAAACTAATTGATCTTATTCCAAGTTTTTGTTGCTTTCGTGAAGTGGTGCACAGCAGAACCAGCATAACCTGCTCACCTTTATATTTACACTATATTATAGATTTTTATTGATTTTCACGTGTTTAGATTGAAAAACTGTGGGACACAGGAACCAATGATGAGAATTGGGCGAATAGTGCAGCATCAAACAAACTGAAGACATGCTATACAGCCAAGGGACAAAATAGAACTGATGATTTATTCTATCGCAGCGAGAAAAGACCTGTGGTACACTTATATCTTTATTTCATTTTGCAATTACAAATTTTGCAAATACAGGTGTCATTTAAGAAATGACAAGCAGTAAGCTTGTATTAGCAGCATTGTATTATGTAAAACCCATTATAATGAGCAGGCATGTAAAGGTTTACTCATGGTTAATTTTTTGTTGCAGGAAGATGGACAAACATTTTGCCTATCAACAAGTGCGAAGTATTTACTTATCGCAGCTTACTGTGCAAGTTATAACCCTCCTAGCAGTGATCGCCGCTTTTTTACTAAGGTAATTATGTGGTGAATTGCTTTTTATTTTCATATTATGTTTTGTATCCTTTAATTTCTCTAATGTAACACAAGAGTTTGTGATACATCGAAAACAAGAACGTGTATGGTGCATAATCGAGCTTCTATGTAATATTTATCGCAAAAAATATAGTCAAAACTTCCTGGGATGTCTCTCATTTAAGGAATGAGAGGCATCGTCTTACCTACCATCCGTTAAAGATCGTGTTGGGTATTCACAAAAAAAAAGAGCTCCAGTTAGCTATGAATGATTTGAACAAAAAACAATGCAGAATCACGGGAAACAACGGCGTCGTGCACCAACAACAAAGGGATTGCGAAACAACTTAGAATCAGCTCATGAGACTGGTCCGAAACCGTTCCCTGTGCAAAGATTGCTTTTCATCTATCTTGCAATGCTTGAGAAGCATGATATGCGAAACCACTGCGCTGCTGATATTCATGCGCAGGTTTGTTTAATACATTATTAAAGATCTCTGTTAAATACTCTTGTTATATACAACCAAGTGATATTTAAAATGAAGCAATGAAATTAGCACATTATTAATCTGCAAAATATCCATTGAACAGTGTATTTAGGTTGCGGAGCTATGTGCAATGGGCTTTTTGAACCGGGTTTCTGCTGATGGAAATCTTGATACTCCGAAATATCGCTGTATCGCAACTTTTGAATTTTCGGAGCAGTTGGCCAAGTCAGTTTTTTATTACTGTTATGCTTGTCACAAAATATAAGTCGCTTTATTGCATATTTTCTTGAAGACAACGTTCATATATCAGGTTGAAATAATATACAGCGAATGGGAAAAAACGCTATAAATGATATAAATATGTTTTATAAAAATGGTGCTTTACAAGTTATAATGAATGCGGTTATTTATTGCATGAATTTTTAGATGTCATTCAATTTCTTTTCAGGACAATGGGTATCGAAATCCGTGATTTTCTTATTGATTTTTCATAAAAATTGTATTGTAAGTCTTGATTTTCCTCCTTAATTTTCTTGTAATGATTTATCCATTAATTATAGATTAGTATTTGTTTTCCTGTCGTCAATCATTTATTCACTTAAATGAATATTTCAAATGCAATTTCAGGCCATACTGTATCTCTACGTGGAGCTCGTCCGACGATTTGATCAATCCAGTTAGCTCACTGCGATAATATTTCACATAGAAGCAAGACTTCATTTTAATTTAGAATTCAAAGTAGCAAAATTATTTTTGCATAAACAATAATGCTTTTATTCATTGTTATTGTCTTTCATTTTGTACGCTCTACAGTCATTTGCATTCTTTGTGTTATGATATGAAATTAGCGATAAAAACTGATAGCAGTTTAAGTTATACTGGATTGAAGTAAAGCACTGTCATCCATCTATGATACACTGCATAATATTAGTGCACCATAGATGAGGTTTCTGGGTGATAGTAAGGTCAATGGGCTTTTATAGTCAATTCGATTCTCTTGAGTTTTCATTTTACCTGCCATAAACTCTCTTCCCTTCAATATTGAACTAAATTAAAGAGGGAAATCTTCAGTGTTTGTAGCACACAACAATGAATTAGTTTATGGTAGGGTTGCGTTTGAAGCTGCTTTACGAGAATTCCCCGCTATTTGGAGTCATTTCTTATTGATAAGCACTGTTAGCTTTTGGAATTAAGAATTATTGTGATTCCACTAGCACTACGTTAACAAAACGTAGTGCTAGTGGAGAGAAACGTGAATGAATAAGGAGATGATAAAAAAAGACAAGAGCAAGGAGGTTGTTGTAGAGGTAGCAGTGGAGGATTTCGAGTCTTAAATTATATTCAAATCTGACTGAAATAATATGGAAAATATGTTTATCCGGACCGAAGCAATGTAAGTAAAGTAATGCGAATTTATTTGAGTGGTATAAAGGTTGGTACCACTAAACATTTGTTGATATGAATTGAAGTTTAACAATATTTCGATGTTGTCGCTTGATTTATTTACTGGTCAGGTGCGAAGATTTTTGCTAGCATCCTTGATTTTTGCCATCTCTTGATTAGGGAATAATAGTTTCAAATTGAAATTTCCAAATATATAAGAAGGGAATATTATTCGAAGAAGATTCAAATCTTTTTCTTGCTTCACAAGATTTGGCCAGGGGGCAATTTTTGTTTTCACATATTCAGTCTACTGTTTCAATTTAATTCAGTCATATTGCTTTCAAATATTTAGTTATTTTTGTTTGTTTTTTGTTTGTTATAAAATGCGATAATTTATTTCAATGTTCGTCGTAGTCTCACGTATCACTTGATTTAAATGTCCACTTAATTTAAAAATCGTTCCAATAATTCTTGACCTGGATCTGAAATTGTCCTTTGTAATAAAGTATTCTTTCTTTAGGAAACAAGTTCTGAGCAAGGATGCCATTTCCAATATCATCAATAGCTACTCCCATGACATGAGCATAGAAAATTGCAATTTGCAATTTTCTTTCCGGCAAATTGAAATTACTAATGAAATAGGCCAGTTTTTATGACAGATACTTAAATTTGCATTGGTGTCGGGACATCACCCGATTTTTGGTAAAATGCAATCTTTACCAACCAGTTGATCGTTTCATTTTTTGTCCATTGACCACCTTAGTAGATATACCGATTGAGATTTAAGATTAGCAGCACAAGAAGAACTGGAATAACAAAGCGAGAATCTCTAATATAAATAGGACCTAAATTAATAGCTCACTTGCATTTATGAGTAAATATGCAAGATAATATAAAAAGTATTACAAATTTTGCAATTATAATAACGCAATGAGAAAAATGAGCTAGCGGCGATTTTTTCACGTTAATGGTCACTATAGCAAAAGGTAAGGTAACAGCAATTAACAATCTTGTCGTTTTAATTACTGTTAGCGTTGCAATTCTATCTACATATTCCATAGTAACATAATTTTTCAGTTGGCATTCCATAAGTTATCAAACATAGTTTCTGAAGTATATTTGTGGTAAGATAAGGATAAAAAATGTTGTTTATAAACTTCTGTTTCCTAAATTACTTCCAAATTTTAAATCCAAATTTTTTGAGAATCAAAGATCCTAGAAGATCGAAAACATGCTTTATAAATTATCGCGCCAATTCTTCTACTTTATCTTCTTGATTGAATTTTCTGAAATATTAACTTCTTTTAAGTTTGAAAAAGTTCATTTATAAAGGGAACGAGAATGTATAAACAAACATATAAAGGAACTATTGATGAAAACGATAGGCTATCCTACTAAGTCGCGTTGAATCCATAGTTGGAGCATTAAATGGAAGCATTTAGCTAGAATATATGCCATGAAAATTTGATAAATCCCTTAAATTTATTTTGTTCATCTCTATTTCGTTTTTACCGTATAACTTTAACTTCCTGACTTTCTGTCATAATACAACATCTTCCCATTCTCATCCTAATTTACAAATGGATAAGATAAAGTGTAAGTTAATCTGTTTTTCACTTATTCGGCAACAAATTTTCTGCTAATTATTCATGAATCATTTTTTTATTGCTCTTATAATTTGAAATTCTTTTACTTACAATTTTTCTGAAATCCTTTGTTTGACCTTTATGATCCTAATGAAAAAAAATTTTTATTTTAAATAATTTGGTCAAAACGAATTTTATTTCTTTTTGCAGATTACAATTACTCATTTTCACAAATTAATTGCAATGTGACAAGCTTATACTTTGTAAACTACTTGAGTATTTTTGACTGCTTTCATTTCTCATGGGATTTTTTATTGTTTCATTCTTATAGCTTTTTTTACATTATTATAAACCATATTAATCTTAAAAAATATGACGCATTGACTGATTGATTGTTTATTTCTTATTGTAGCTTGTCATTCTGCAATCAAATCAACTATTTCAAATCATCCAAAATTTTGCAGCAGAAATAAATTAATTTTTTTTTTTTTTGTTATAAAAATGTCAGTAACAAATTTATTTTAACCGTTGGAAAATTTTCCCATCATTTCAAGCAGAAAATAATTCAGAATTTCTCGAGAGAGTTATTAAAGTGTTAAACTTTGATACAGTCCGTCATCATTCATTCATTGAATCAAATTACTTACTACTCACTATAGATTTACATCAACTTCATTTACAAATGTTGTGTGCTGATATGCGTTGTTTTGTTTCGGACAGTTATATTAATTTAAATTAAGGTTAAACCTAACCAAATTTATCTCAGTTAGGCTCATTTAGATTACATTAGTTAAATTATCACAATTTAGAAAGGAATGCATGCAAAACAGAGAAGGAAGTAAAATTTAAATATGACTAACAATGAGAAATGTGATATTGTGGGATAAACAGAAATTGGATTAAACTGCATGTTAATTATAATTTTTATTTGAAAAGGCTACGCATTGTCTAGCTAACGACCCTCAATCTTAGCTTATAATTACTTAACCGACCATTTATTGTTGTTGTTGCAGTATTCTTTATTAAGTGAGCATGATCTTTAACTGAAGCGTAACTTAATATTATATCCTTATGATAGCATATATTTTTTTAATGCTAATTGAATGTAAATTCAAGGTAAAGAGGAAGTTTTCCGACTATTTAACTTTCTGGCCACTAAAAAGTTATTAAAGAGCCAATCAAAATTTGTGACATTATTAACACTAACCTTTTGTTGTTCAGTCCTCATGGAACAGATATGAATAACTGTTTATCAATGTCCATATAGATGAGATTACTATGGAACCTAAGGAATTACGAACTGCAGTGATAGTGGAAATACTTTCACATTTTAAATGTTTGTATTGTTTGTCGATCGTTTTATCGTCTAAAATTACTGACTCATTGGAACTGACAATACAATCTACAAAATCCAAAATGGAGGAGACACGTTAAGGTAATTACTTGATGAGTATTTCAAGACGTTTATCCCTTTCGATTTCATTCATGCTAACTTTTGTTACAATAACTGGTTGCTGGTTTCCGAAAAATTTGAATGTTTCGGGATGTTGCAATTTGCATCACACGATGTCATCAGGTTCTCAGGATTACTTATAAATACATGTAGTGACGATTATATATGCATCCATAACAACCATCTGGTCAAGAGACCGTTAAAACAGCACTTTTCTGGGCTGTGATATTGCCAATCTGAACAGCTCGGTAAAAGATTTACTTATGCATGAGTTGATCAGTAATATAAATCTAAAGTGTTTGGAATGTTATGAAGGGAGAAGGATTATTACTTTAGAAGTCACTCAGTCCTTTTATGTGATCATGTGTTAGGGAATAGCTTTATACATTCTTGGTCTTCATTTAGAGTATTTTTTGCAAGAACTATCTACTCAAAGTATAGCGATCCCTTCAAAAACATAAATAAGTAATTTAATGTTTTTAATATTTCACTGAATCATATGCACATCAATGGGGATATCGAATATTCAGTTTGAAAGGATAAAAATTCTATCTCTTGCTGATAGCGATTCTTTGTAGGTAGTGTTAATAAGTGTGTTGCTTACTTGATGAATGAACAATATTGGTCTAAATTACTTTAAAATTTCACAACTACGAAAAAAAACTTACTATGACTTTCGATCAAGGTTATAATCAGGAGACTGGGGAATGTGGAAACAATGAACACTATTATACAATATATGAATGACTCAAAAATCCTTTTTTGAATAATTTTTAGGTAATCCAAATAAAAGGTTTATTAATAAGAAGAACAAATTAGATTTTAGTAGAATAGAAAACGTAAAAAAAAATTGTTAATGATAAAAGTTTTGAAATATTTCTATCTTTCCTTGGTTATTAAAACACCGTTTTCTTGAGAAGAATACCTAATTTAAAAGAACTTATTATATACGAATAATACATGCTAGCAGTTTACAATCGCAAAGTTTTGACAATGCAGAACAAACTTTTTGAAGACCGTTTTCTTAAATTTGTTTTTGCGACGAAGACGAAATTCGATGAGCCGATTCATGGACAGCAGTGGAAATCAGTGATCCAATACTAATAAGAACCTTCCCTAATGTGCTTTAAATATTTCTCGCTTCAATCATTCCACATCTTTATTATAATATATAACCACCCCTTGTCATCTTACACAAAATTCCGAAACAGCCTGATATGCCAAAAAGGCAGTATCAACTGAGAGCAGTTAGGCATTTTCGCATCGTTACTTCCTACATGCGCAAATGGGTATGATAACAAGAAAATCGAGATTAAACTGCGATTTCGATTCTAATTACTATTTGCAGTTTTATAATTAGTTAGTCAAAGTAATTATTAGAGATAGATTTTGAGGAAATGGCTTGATGAAGAAATTTACAATTCTGGATCGGATTTTATCAATTTCATTTATCAAACAAATGATAATATCCATTGATTTCAATGTTGATATACTAGCACGTGTCGTTTATCTTTCCTGCAAAGCCAGCGAAAAATCAAATGTGGTGTTGTGAATTACTTATTAAGTTAAAAATTTTGAATTCCCTCTCTTCCTACCAAACACCTACTAAAAACTAATTAAAAGAGATTATTTTTGAAATACAAAATTTAATTAATAGAGAGGATCTGAATTATCTTCCACATCTTAATGTTTTTAAAGCTTCAATCCGCTTTAATCGCACTAAACCAATAATACGGGTAGACTATACAGCATTGTGACATTAGTTAGTTTTTAAAAGTTGTTCGCTAACTTATAGGTAGATAATAAAAGGTCTAACATAGGCCTAATCATTTCCTTCATTTTATATTAATGCAGAAATTCAAAAAACCTGATTCATAATTATGCCATTCCCTTTTTGCCACCTGCCATTCGTTTTGAGTCCTTTCTATAAAAAAGTTTGAAAATACTACTGGTTGAATGCTTAAGGAAGTTTTCTGAACAAATAATGACATCGTAACACACCATATGAATTATCGCTAGCTGTTTATGAGTTGCAATAAAGGCTTAAATTTTTGATATCTAAATTATTTGAGCTACTGGTTTTTCCGTGTTTTGAAAGTGATTATTTTCAATATTATTTATGATATGATAGAATCATCCATAAATTTGACAATCTTAACATTGTGCAAATATTTCCACTTTTTCATCACGACAGCGAAATTGGACGACTCTATGTATGGATCTTGCATCTCTTCATTTAAATGTTAAATTATTTCAATTTAAATTGTAACCCGAACAGAGTGAACAACAGCGAGCAAAGCTTTTTTGTCGTAAATAGAGCTTTGGAGATAATTATTTCCATCCATAGTTGTGGAACGGTTATTTATAAGAGTTTGATTCAGAGCCAAATTCGATTTCAGGACAATCTATTAGAGGCCTTAGGAAATAAATTTGGTTCCAAGCACAATATCGAATTGGTATGTCCGAGGGTTTATTCAATAATTTTTTGTTCGTCTTTACGAACACTATATTTAAGCTTAATTTGTTGAATTATAAACCAATATTCTTACCTTTTAAAGGATTATAAAAAAAAGGTAGATATTCAGGCTTTCTGAGAAATCAGTACTGCAGAATTGAGGAGATATCAATAATCTATTTCATAGAGACATATTTAATCAACACAAGTACAAATTACCATCAATTACAATATCAACATTTCTCATGGTCAGCACCTATCCATCTCTACAAATCAATGAATTTAGAATTTCAAGTTGTTTGACTGGTTAATTATTGACAAATTATTGAAAGGCCAAAAGTGCTTATACTTTAGTGATACCGTAAATTTAGAACTTTAATCTACTTAAACGAAAGTGGTTTTTTTATTTTCCGGGAATACTTCCCATTTAAAAAGATCTGCTAAAGAAGTCCCTCAATGTTCGTTTACTTCTCTGTTTCGTAATTGTATATCCAATTTACGATTATCGTTTTCTTATCCAACTATTTATCTCGTTATTATTTTATGGTTGCATACTAATATTAGGCATATTTTTATTTACTAATTACTATTCACTGAAACAGGTGGTAGACTATCCTTATTTTCCAGAAGAACCAGTTGGATGGTAAGTTAAAACACCTCAGATTATCTCAGATCTGAAGTCAGTGATAATTTTGATATGCTATAAATCTATTTATATTAGATAGAAAAGACTGCAATGAAGGATTATAAAATATTAAACAACCATTACTAATTACTTTAGCTTTTTATTTTGGTTTGTTTAATTTAACAAGCTGTTGTCTTTTCATAACCTTCTTATCGATTAGATATCATGCCAATATCAGCGGTATGATTTCGCTTCACCAAAAACAAGTGCAAATGACAAGCTGATTGTGACATAGTTTGATATATTCCTATTTCACTCATCTTATTATCAACTAAAATGTAAATAAGGTTTCTGCTGAATGTACTGAAGAAGAGGAAGTATATCTAAATTTTAAGAATATCTGAAGGCGATGCTTATTTTAAATCAAAATCAGGGAGAAAGTATGATCCCGATAGTATTGTCTCTCATTTATAATGCATTCTCGAGTGATTCTGAATAAATGCTAGGCTAATGCCAGGATGCATTACGTATGAATTAAACTAGAAGTACATTTCGTCCATATAATAAACAATTCTTATTTTTTGTCAGCTCCATGCTTTCAGGAAGCAATATTCAGTTATTCGGGCATACGTTTGATTGCTTCCGGAAAATTGATCTTAGCACAACAACTTATTTTAGGTTACCAATATGTCAAAAGAAACAGTATGCGTATCGTCTCATTTTACAATATCCTTCGTTTTGCTAATCTTTCTACAATCCGCCATCGCCACTCCAATCTTCTATTCCAGGAAATTGACACTTCGTCGTAAGCTTTATTTCTTTAAAACCAAATGAAAAAGTTATCATGAAATTGCAATAATTTTAAATGCGTTAAAAATCATTTCGACAAACATCAGTTTTATTCAGATATTTATTTTCCTTTTTATCGTTTTAAATGTTGTCGAATCCAACAAGCAACTGAATGATTGTCTTTGCTTATTGAAATTACCGGTGGTTTCTTAGAACAATTCCATAAACTATCCGAAACCAAACAATATTAATTGGATTGCCGACTTGGCCTCCGTTTTGCACCCAATAATTTGGCCTGACTTTTCAAGAAGGCATTGATCTCATTGTTTAACTAACCTTTGTTCTTATTGCTTTTCAAATACTTATGATATTCTGACAGAAGAAGAAGAGTTGAGAAATTTCTCATTTATTATTATTTTTAAGTAAATTTATATGCATGCAATCTTTATGCATATTTTTGACGTGATCTTTAGCAATCAGTAATATTTCACTTTTTCAGCGGATGAGTTTTTGTTAACTTATATACCTTCAGAAGATCCGCAATCTCGAGGTGAGTATGGTAAACAATTTTAAAGAAAAATTTTTTTTAAAGAATTATTTTCTCGAAATTAGTTTGAGTTTGAGTAAACTGCTTCAGGAAATTCTTAACTAAACTAATGAATTCTTAAATGATCTATAAAATCGTTTAGAAATGAATGCAATAAGAGATGTTATAATAATATTAGGTACTGGTCTAAATCATATTTTAAACTGATAAACTCATCAAGTTCAAGCGAAAATATGCAATAGAATGTAAAACAGATGAATTCCATAATAATCTCAATCAAACTCAAATCAAATTTGCAGAGGGTTGGTCCGGTGCTCTAGATGATATTCATAATAATCAAATGCAATATTTACCATTTCGACGACTTACGCGGAATACCGGTGCAGGAGATGAAGCACGCTATCAGATCCGTCATGTGGGTGACTTGCCAATGTTTCGATTTGGATAGTTCGATCCGTATCACTCGTTTCTCTATGCCTATATCGTATATGTGGCTGATGATACATTAAATCTGGTTATATTAAACGCTATTGAATTTTATACGCTTAAACGGCATCACCGCTCTATAGCTCCTATCACTTTCTTTCTACGTGTTATTCAGCAATCCACTGACCATATCTGACCACAGCTATCATCCATTCATTTTGTTTGATAGTCGAAAACTTCAACTCAGTCTCGAATTATATTTTCATTTCTCAAATATTAATTTGAATTTAACTGATAATAACCCAAATACAATGAAGTCTGAGTTTTCTGAAGGCATATGAAAAAAGACCACTATAGAAATATTTTTAAGTTTCCGGCCTTTCTGCTTTCCGGAAATAACCTTCATTTCTGGAGATCAAAACCAATAAACACTAACAAATTTTATTTACAAGTCTCTATCCATAAAAAAAACAATGTTAAATAATCCGCCGATATTACAAATGTAATTCATTTCATAAAATTTGGGTTTTTTAATGAATTCCTAGAAGAATTTCACATTTGAGCGATTGAATTTGTTTTTTGGTTTGGCTGACACTTCACTGAAATATAATTGCGGTTCAATGGTTAATTCCTCTCCAAATACCGCTCCATAAAATGATATTAATAATTGGTGTTAATTAAGATGATTGCTGAGAGATGTAACAATTGCTAATATTATAATATCATTATGTAATAACGATTTTCAATTTCGTCCGATTTATCAATTATCGCAATATATTGCATGGGAAAGTGAATAGAATATGGACAAATAAACAATGTGCTTCCATGTAAGCCTTCTTTATGAAAAAGATTTCAAGATCTTAAAAAAAATTGAAATCTTCGACAGCATGGCAATGAATGCGGTCAATTTTAATTTACTGACCACACAATCCCATTTAGATAATTAATGTCATCGTAATAAAAGCACTATGGCCATATAACCATATCATAAATCATAAGTGGTTAATGTTGTCTGCAAATTTTACTTGCGCATTCGCGCCGGAAGCATAAGACATAAAATGTGAATTGTTGCCCGGACTTTGGGTTATATCATTTTTATGTCTATCAGCATTTTGTCACGAAACATAGAAGATAGAGCAAATAGTCTACCGATACCTAAAACTTCTGAAGTATATTCTATTTCAACAAATATGATCATTGATTTTCCTTTTTCGGCACATTGGAGTTGAGGTTTTTTAACAACTTTAAAATTGAAACTCAATAAGCAATCAATCAAGTATACAATAACTAGATTGAATTTGAATATCCGACCATTTCTAACTGTCTGAGAGCAAAAAATACAAAAACGGTGCCATTAATTCACTCCTTTTAAATTCCAATGATTGATAGGAAGTTCCACTGCGGACAACTGTCCATAGCCACTCCAATAGATTGTCACACTCGAACCCAATTCGTCCATTGTCTATTTCCACCTCAAACTACCCGGTTCTCAAACGCCGATAAATTAATGAATGGCCAAATTTCGAAATTAATTTATCCTCTTCTTCAACCTATTCATTCACAAAGCTATTTATGCATTGTGGTTAGCAATAATGAGTTCGAATTTTAATTGTGTTCGTCCATTATTTACAACTTTTTATTTCTTTATGCTTCGGACAAGAAACTGTTTGAAATTGAATTATGAATGGTTTTCTGATGGTCATTTTTATTAAATACAGAAATGATATCTTTTTGAGACCATAATACCATTAGGGTTAAAAGTAATGAATGATATCAATGTGGTATTTTTAAAACAAATAAACAATTAGTGATATAATTTTATAAAATTTCTTATTTTTTGTCAACGTAAGAGAAGTATTATCTTTTTTAGAACATATCATTGCCCGCTATTCAATCCAACTCGGATCATTTTATCGGCTAAAAAACAGATATCATCACTTGTGACAGATAATTTAGATTTTAATCGACCAAATTTCAATTGCTTTTGTCCACTCCATCTGATATGATATTCTCTTATATCCTGAACTGCATAACAGATAATACCTGACTGTTTCGCAGTCGCTAATGGCCAGTGCACTAGCAACTTATAATATTACTACTGGTGTTATTATTATTTTCAATAATTTATATATCATCTATATTCCCTGGACAAGATTAATTTTCTTTTGAATTTAGTAAAAAAAGATTCAGCTGAAACTAAGAGTATCAGGGAACCCGAAAGTTCTTACTCCTTTACCTAATTTTTTATTTTTGATCCTGAAGACCTAAAAACTTTTTTAATTTCGAGGAAGCAAGAAGTCCTTTACCTAACAGATTCTAAACTTCCGGGAGGGCTTTTTTGGAATCACCAAGGTCTCAGATTTTTAAAACTTTCGCCAAATACAATTTTTTGAAGACCAGATTTCGGACTTTGAAATGCACTTTAAACATTATGTAAAGTTAGAGGTTATTTCATGATAAGTAAGTAACTAAAATTCTCATATTTAAGAAAAATGGATGTAAGTTTCTTTCGTCACCATCGTTTTGTTATTAAAATCGTTTCCTTTGTTAAAAATTTGATTGCTTTCAAAAATATTCAAGTTCTTTTTGCTGCACTTTCAGAGCAATTCATGAAATGGTAATATGAAATCTTGGAAATGCATCATCCTCTAAGATTCAACTTTTCTGACAGCAATTTATTGTGCTACTAATTACTGCAAAAAGTTAAAATAGAAGGATTTTTTAGCTGGTCCATAAAAAACATGCACTCGTTTGTTGAATTTTTAAATAAGTAATTTCAGTTCGATGTAGTAAGTGACTTTTTATTGAGGAATCGTAAGTTGATGTTAAACTGAACGACTGATTATATTTCTGAAATGTAGCGCTTGAAATGCTAATGGTCATTTCGGTTCGTTATTGTTTAATCCATGCTATTCAAAAAATTAATTGTTGCATTACTGCTTATAAATGATATGAACTTCTTCTGCTTGTTGCTATATTTTTACTTTTGTTACACGAAGTTGTGAATACGAATATCCTAAACTGAAATATTCATTTATGTTTCGCAAAAATTCAAATAGTTTAGAAATTGTAACTATCAGTCAAACTGTTGAACTAAGTAGTTGCATCCTCTAAAACGAAGGAGGGGGCGGATCGAAAGGATAGCACTTCCACTTACTCTATTTCATTTAATTCGAATTTGAATAATTCAACTAAAATTCAGTTTATGTGTTGCGCACGTAGTTACTTTGACTTGCTTGTTTCTTCTGCCAGCACAATTTTACTTATTAATCAAACCGATTCAATTTTATCAATTATTAACTAGATTTTTTCACGATTTTTAAAAATAATAGCTATATGACGAACATGGAGCACAATTTTTAAAAAGTGTAGAAAATTTACCAAGATTTTAAATCTTTGACAAAACATATCCTTAAGGACATCTAATTTCAGTGGAAACAATTTTTGGAAGTTTTTTGTCGGATGCTGATACTTCGACGAATGTTTAACTATAATTTTTGGTTCCTTGCCCTATTTTTTCACTTTTTTTTAAAAATTTCTTGCTAATCTTTTGTATGCATGCTACTTTTAAGACTTCATTTGTGTTTTGCACAATACGCGACATTAGCGTAGAAAGTAGGACATATAAGGTAGGGCTGTGATAGCTCGTGACATTTCTGCTCATTAAGCGTATGTTATGATAGGTTAAGGTTCAACGAGTGTCTGAAGGAAGAGTTCTACTCAATATCTGAAAATTCTAATTGCTTTCACTATAAGGAACAGCGCATCAGGGAGACCACCTATTTACTTGCTGATACAACTATTTTCAGCTATGAAATGTATGGAGAGGCAGTTGATGAAGTTATCGAAAGCCATTAATTTATTAAGATTTCAAAAAACTTTACCGACTTTAAATGAAGATTTGCTCAGCCATCTATGAATGCATTGCAAACAGAATTCTTTTCTTTTAAAATCGAAGAAAAAGTAACGGACAGACAAATGACCTCCAAACAAAAGGCCATCCTTATAAAACATTCACGGTTCTAAGAACTAAATTCGTTTCCGAAACTCTCACGGTTATCCTGCAACATATCTTTTAACAAACCGACAATTAATGATCGTTATACTTATTATTTGATTAGCCTCTATCCAATACATTTTCATTTCTTAAAGCTTTTGCCGGCCCATTATTCTTTTAACTATTTCCGGCTTCTTTTGAACTACTGTTTTGTTTCATTTTAATTAATCCATACAAACATAAAGCACTAAATAAATCATACCTAAAAATTTCTTTTAGATCGGATAAAATACCCTCTCACTGCCATCAATACTAATTTTCAGAAAATAATTTCTACTAATCAGACGTAATTGGTAGAAATTATAGTTAGAATAGTTTACGTTATATTCATGCATATCGTGTTTTTTAATGATGTTATCAATGATAACAGTGGAAAGTAAAACTTTAAAACTAATCAACCACGGACATGAAAATCAGTAAAGTGTTCTCTCGGTACATTTACTATTTATTATCTTCCTTTCTTCAGGGCTTCCATAATCTGATTTATCAGCAATTTTCATAGCGTCTTTTACCCGCAAAACAATAACATCATTATCATTATTATGTAATTCAAATGAACCTAAGACAGCTGACTGCTTTAGTGAGCCATTTTTGAGGTAATAAAACGGAAACGGAAACAAAAAAAACAGTACCGAAGAAACACGAAATTTCGGATATGCCAGTTTGGAAATTGAGTATTACAAAGACAAGTACGGATTCTTCTATCCTTATCATCTCTTTTCCCTTCTAATCATTTCATCTTGCATGTCATTTCGCGTCCGTACAACTTCCTATAATTTTTTAGTATCATCCTTAAACAAAATTCCTTCAACTATTCTTTTTTAACAGTTTTTTCCAACATATTCTATGCATTGATAGAGATGGTCATTTAATGCTTTTCTAAATTCGGATGACCACAAAGGCTAAATGTTGTTTCATCTGTTCCGTATTATCTCTTTTCTCTTTATTCTTCTCCATAATGAATGAGCAATCCGGACTAATATTATTGTATCGACAAATTACTCACAACATAATATAGAATAAATGATACTAACCTGTATAAAGTATCAATCAGTCCGTATCATAAAATCATCTTATTTGTTTCCCTATAGCAAAACTATTTGATAACGAAATGATTAGTTGTTGGTGAATGACTGCAAAAATTATTTGCTACCCGTTTTGGCATTTGGTATTCTCTTCAAAGTGTCCTTGCGCTTTGATTTGTCACTTTTTTTCTCCAAAAAAAATCTTTCTTATTCCCTCTTAAAAAGTACATCGGCATAGTACACTTGCATATGCCACTATATAACGACAGATATTCACAAATTACATTTACAACAGTAAATTTAATATAAACTGTTAATTAATATGTAGCAGGATGAATAGATATAAGCCAATTAATTGTGGAATCAAATGAACAAATAAATGGGAAGTCTTCCATTTAGTTCTCATTACTTATTATTATAGCTGATCTCATCATCTTATCAACATTACACGGTCAGAAACGATGATAGTTATTAAAATTTAAGGTAGCATAGATATTCTAGTTTTAGTTGAAATCTTTTTACTGGTCATTTTCTACTGGTCACTTTTGTTTAGAGACACATTTAATTTTGCATTCCCGAAATCATAAAGAGTAAAAGTTACATCGCAATGATTAATTACTCCATTTTTCATCATAATTAACTGTACTTTCATTCATTCCCTGTTGAACAAACTATTTATTTGTACTCATTATCAGAAAAAAAAAGTGAAAACAGCCGCACAGCTGTGTTTCATAAAAGGAAGTTTTTAGTAAAAATTGTTTTCCAATAATTTCTCAATTATTTCCATCATAGATTTACTATGAAAATTGTTCTTCATTCCCACCTTACTTACCCTATTTCTTTTCCCTCTTAAAAAATTCTGAATTTAATCAATAGGTTCACCTTATCAAATCAAAAGATGTTAAAATACCCTGAAATTATCTTTTATTTCTTGGAAACTGTTTCTTGTAAATCGTGAGCAAACTATTAATATCTTTGGCTCCTTTGCTGAAATTTTTAATCAAAAAAATTAAAAACCTTCAAATTGTCAGTTTCAAGATCATATGAATGAGAATAATTTGGGCAATCCCAGAAGGATGATTGAAACATCTAGTGCTATCACTGTCGACAACGATGGATTCTCTGCTAAGAATGCTGAACATGACTTCATTCGTTGTGAAATTTGTTTTGAACCATTTCATATCAGAAAACGATTACCAAAGTTGCTACCTTGTGAGCATAACTTTTGTGAGCAGTGCATTTTCTCGCTTTGTTGCCATCAACAGGTAATCTTTTCTACAGTATCATATCTACTTATTTCAAAGTGAATAAATCATTTTCCTTCAATTATTTGAATATAGAAAGATTATAGTGATAGTCATGTAATTGCAATATTGATTCATAGTGTGAAATGTGAAATTTCAGTATTATTTATTGGATTCAATTAATTGCCCTACGTGCCGTACAGAATTCAGTACTTCAACAGCTCTTACTGCAACTACTAATTATGGTTTATGCCGTAAGTAACCTATTACAAGCTAAATTATTATTTAATTGACCTATCCATAAATTTCACTCACAATGATTTACTGAGCCACCCAAATCAAATTTCTCATGCCATAATATCAGTGAATATAAGTCATTGTGTACTCATTATAGCCTTCTATTTGGTATCTTTCATATTAGTTGGCATACTGTAAGTTTCCATCCACAAATTTAACCTTGTAAGATATTTTCGCTTCAACAACTTCAAATTTATCATAATTTAGAATTACTGGAGGCAGTACAATTGCAACAAATGGGAACCACCAATGATGCTAACATAACTGTCATCCATGTCCCTGACATGAATAATTGTACCACAAGGAATAGGTTAGTCAGACTACAATCCTGGCATCGAAATTCGAGATCATCCTCTGATCCTAAGAGATGCCAACTGATGCAATGCACTGATTGTTCACGGGAAATGAACGAGAAGAAATGTCGGAAAGAAGCGCGATTCTGTGCAGGCTGCTTTAGCACTAAAAAAGATGACGATGATTGCTTGGTAAATTATTACCAATTTTAGAAAAAGTAAAATTAATTGCATTTCCTTCTGTCTCTGCTGTATTTTATTATCAGTTGCACGTTATTGCATGATTGCACTACAACTTCTCCTCTTCGGTTTTTGACAGATGAAGCACTCCTGGTAGCACTGAATACCTCTCTTTCTCCGTATCACAAATACTTGCACCCAAGAATTGTAGGTTCAGCTCTAGCAGCTTGTACTTATTTTATATTTTACTTTACTTGTTGTGAAATGTTTGCAGCGTGTGATATGTCTAGAATGCTGCGTAAATCGACACAATGGTCACAAATTGGTAACTCTGAGCGAGCTCGAACGTGAACATCAAAAACTAATTAAAGATTTGCATACTTTACAACAAAGCATTCAGGTTGCAACTTAATTTAGTTGATCGCAATGAAATAACCTAAAATTGGAACAAGTTGGATTTGATGGCTTATAATTATGACTTACAATGTATCGCAAATATTTTCTGGTAATAACAAGAAAACTTTCGGATTTTAGAAAACAAACAAATGGATAGAGGCCAGTTTAAAATCGCTCAGTGAAAATTCCATGATGCCTGAAACAGATTGTGTCGCACTGTGTAAAGCGAAACAAGTACGTTTTAAGGGTTTACAATTTAGGATGATTGATGGATGGATAATTTCTCTTGTCGACCTTCTCCTTTGCTATTCATGTGTGTTCTCACATTGCCCTTAATTTGAATTTGAAAATCTTTGAGGAGAAAAAGAGATTATTATTATTATTATTATTATTATTATTATTATTATTATTATTATTATTATTATTATTATTATTATTATTATTATTATTATTATTATTATTATTATTATTATTATTATTATTATTATTA
>JABVXV010000096.1:0-197248 GCA_013365325.1 Dipetalonema caudispina
TAATAATAATAATAATAATAATAATAATAATAATAATAATAATAATAATAATAATAATAATAATAATAATAATAATAATAATAATAATAATAATAATAATAATAATAATAATAATAAAATATTCGAAAAATTCTCAACAAAATATCTGAATATTTTCCAAAACGATTTAAAATATATTTAATATACTTTGTAAACATTTAACATTGCATATATACATACATACATATATATATGATTGACTAATTTTCTACTTATCGTTTGGATCTTTACTTTTTCTCGAAAAGTTATCATAGATAATCCAAAGAAGTATTAGTAGTTAGTATTAATAGCAGTAGTAGTAGTAATATTAGTTTTGAAAGCAAAAGAAATGATAATGTTGTATTAAAATAGATGTTAGAATGAAAGACGAATAGTTACTTTAAATTAATTTAAAAAATCCGAAAAATTTTCGGAATTCCTAAATTTGCAAATTTTCAAATCTAAAAATATTTACTAATATTTGCAATAATTAATCTTTCATTTTCAATTTAAAGCATAAAATTTAAATTGATGAGAAGAATAAATGATTGAACTATTTTTAACTCTCAATTTTATGAATAATGATGAGATATTGAAGGAATCTTTGGTTCATTTAGTAAACAACTTCAACGATATTTCAAATGGAAAAAGTTCATTGAAGATGACAGTAGTGGATTTTCAATGTCAACAAATATTTCATTGTTTATCCATTGGATTGAAACTTTTCTTTCCTCTTAAACATCATCTTTAATTTCATTTTATCAACAACAACAACAACAACAACAACAACAACTGCAACATTTCGCTGTCAAACAAATATTTTGTATGAATATGGCAAGTTATTAATAAACAGTTAACTCATATTTCATTGTATATTTAATCATTTATTTTTTTCATTTATAAACAAATATAAACAATAAGTGTACATACTCATATCGGTATGTAGAACAAGACAGACACATACACATACAAACACACACACACACACACACACATGCATAAGTAAACAAATAAACAAATATGTTTGCGCCAATTTTCTCATCGATATGAGTGACAAATAAAGATTATAATGGAAGTGGATGTTTTCGATGGTCCAATTGATATTTATTTATTGATGGCAATCAATGAGTAATTATTGGAATGAAATGATGCATATATTAGAAAATGGATTTCATTTTAAACATTCATCAAATTTGCATAACAAAACAATTTATAGACGGAAATAATTTGTTCATTTCTTATTGAGCAATTGTTGCATTTTATAGTTTTATAAAACAAATTAACATTTATTTTTTTTTTTTTTTTTGCATACGGAAATGTTTACATAAATGAATTATGATAAAAGAGAAAGGCTATTACTATAATTAATATAATTACAGTTATTTTTCAAATATAATTAAAGTTTATATTGTACTATTTTTATACAAATAGCTATTATATTGTATAACAATTGTTCTTGTTTTTTTTTTTCCTTATACTTTATTAATTAGTGAATGAAATTTTATAATTGTTTAAAATAAATACATACAAACATATTTATGTAATTATAAAGATATTTTTGAGGTTTGTTTGTTGTAATGATAAAAGAAATTAATTTTGAAACAAAGAAAATGGATTGGAAAATATCAATTTAAATTTCTATTACAAATATATATGTATATGTATATTCGAACAAAATTAGATTATTTAAGATTATAAATAAAAAAATTAAAAACTTATCATGAGATACGAGGATTAGTTGTGTTATAATTAATATAAAATATAACTAAACTGAATGAAATAATAATTATAACAATCAAATATAAAAATTATAATTACAACTAATTTTCTTCTTTTTTATCATATGAAAATGTTAACGATAAGCATCGAATTCACTACAAATGATATTGTAATCATTATGAAATATTAATTTATAAATAATTTGAAATTTTTCAATTACAAATATTATACGGACGTATCATCTTGAGATTAGTATGAAATTATTTTTAACACTTCAAATTTTCCAACAATGTAAATGTTTTAATCGGTACGAGTGGGGTTAAAATTTGAAAATGTTTGTAAAAGACATATAGCAACAGATTGATCGGTCGTGCAATACCCGATTAACGAATTAAGAAAAGAAGACAGAAATGGTTGTTGTAACACTGTAAAAATTGTAAATTTCATTGGAGATGATGCCATAGAAAGAATAAAAAAATGAGATGAATTTACTTTACAATTTAATGAAATAAACTTTCTAATAAATCAAAAGATTATTTTTGTTTTTCTTTTTTGTCATTCTTTTTTAAAATTTTTAAAAAGACTTTAAATTTATTTTCAAATTTTGTTAGTTTTTTTCTTTTTTTTTTCTTTTTTTTTTTTTTTGGTATTGAAGAAAATTAATAGTGAATTTTTTTGTCGTTCGCAACAAGCCAAATAACACGACTAATGCTTTATTGGAAATGATAAATGAAGACTTTTAAAAAATGATGTGTTAAATTTTGATGATTACTGTAAAGGATTAATTGATTATTGATTAATTAACATTATTTAGTGTACAATGCATGTATAGTGTGCAAAATTTATATTTGTTAGTAAAAATAAATTTCGTTTCAAATTAAACTTAAACATTTTTTCATATTAACAACTTAAAATTTATAACGAAATTATGCAATCTAATATGAATAATAATTATGTTAAAAATAACTTCTAAGATACGATTGGAAATAGATTTATGCTAGAAACGATTGATTGCTTTATGATAACATAATTAGTTCATTTAATCAAACTACCTTACCAATCATTAATTATGATAGCATACTGTATTTTACAGAAATAAAAAAGAGTGAAAAAAAAAAGGAAATGAACTTAATAATTTAATAATCGAAAACTTAAAAAATTTGCTCACTTATTTCCAACTTCAGCTGAATTTCTATATAAGACAACTTATATATTTGCATTGAACAAATTTATAATGAAATATTTTGAAGACATTCATTTCATTCAATCACTAATACTTTATCGTTCCTAAAATATCTCACTTACTCTATTCCAAGCTTAAGTTATTTTAGGTAAAAATTGTTCCATTTTGTTAAATAATGTCATATAATAATTAATGTAATATATATTTGAATTCAATTTAATTTTCAAAAAATTTGCCAATATCATAAATATTATTATGCATATTAATGTAAGAAATTCTTCAGCAATTAGAAATTATATAAATATTCGAAAGAAATGGAAATATATAAAATATACGTATAGTAATAAAATACATATTTATTGGTTGAAATCTTTTTTTTTTTTTTTTTTAAAGTTTTGTAAAAAAGAAATGACGAAAGTGTGTTTGTTAATGACACAAATATTGGCGAGAAAAATGGGAATATATGATAGATAAGCAAATGTATGAATATTTCTTTTTAAATTATTTCAATAAATGATATGAATTCTTTTAAAAGTTTCGGCTGAAATAAAGGAAGAAGTAGGCAGCTTTATATAATTAATTTGCTGAAAATTTTTTTATAATTGAATTTAATTTACATGCATGAAGAGAAAAGTGAAAAGATGGTAAAACTAATTAAAATTATAAAAAATTTGCGACATAATATAAAGTATTAAATTCTGCAATATGATTAGTCAGAAATTGAATTTTTCCATGAAAAAATTATTTATCGCATTAAAGAAGATGAAAATGAAATATGTTTCTTCGATAGTTATTTATTTTCATTTAAGATCGCCCGATCAGAACTTTACTGCACTCATACAAAGGAAGTTGAAGTTGAAAGAAATCTTTTTGAAAATAAATTATGATTTGTGATTTTAAAAAAAAAAAAGCCGGTTTATTTTATTTCCATAATTCAATTCAATTTATAAATGCATCGGAAATAATTTATTCCGAAAAGAAATATAAGAAATGAAAAGCGATAAGCAGATGATGGGATGTATAAATTAATTAAAATTAGCAATGCATCAATGATTTACCTTACTAACTCCAAATAAAATATAAATTTAGAGATAAATTTAGAGATAAAATTAAAAGTAGTAATGCATCAATGATTTCAAATAAATTTAGAGGAAGATTAATTCCATCATCCAAAATATTAATTTCAGAAAATAGTTCATATTAATAAAATTCTTCCGTAGCAAAGCACGAAACAGTTGAAGACCTAAATTTCAGAAATATTCAAGTGATACTTATCTTTTCCGAGGATTCTTTCACTTTCAGCAATTAGAATTTTGAAAGAAGAAGAAAGAATGTAAAATGTGAGAATGAATGGATAAATAAAATTTTTACAAAATTAGAAATTTTAAATCTTCAACATATCTTCAAAACTTTTACATTTACAGCATATCTTTTCCAAGAATCTTTTATTCATTTTCCAATAAAATTCAAACAGCTATAATAACTGATAAATTCTTTGGATACGTTGATGTTAAATGTAATTTTGATCTTGTCAACTTCTATTATTAACAATGTTAGATTCCTTATTACATATCAACATATATTTGATACTAAAGTCCCTGATTTATACATATATCAGCATTTATTTCAGTAAAATATAAGCACAATAATCGGAAGTGTATTGAATATTTGTTAATCAAAAAGATTTCCATATTCATAAGAAAAAAAAAAAAAAAGTAAGATTGTTAATTAGTCATTCAGATATGATCCAGAAAAATGTAAAAGTCAAATATTACTATAGTATTTGTATTATTTCCTACAAGCAAAAATTATAATTTTAAACTTATCGAACAATACTTTATTTCATTTTTAATCTAAGAATTTATTGCATCAATAGATTAAAACTTAAATATACCTTCTTTGCCAAAAATAAGAAGAAGAAGAAGAAGAAGAAGAAATGAAGAATGTTTAATCTGACAAATGAACAATAATGATGAATTTCTTTTAATTTAGGGCTAATCCTTTTTCTTCCAATTTTTACCATCAAATAGATACATACCTGTTAAGAAGTAATTAATATTTCTTCTCTTCATATTTCATACTTCTCTTCTACCACTCTCTCTCTCTCTCTCTCTCTCTTTTATTCGATTACCGTTAAGATTGATTATTGTAGGATCTTTTGTTTTTTCATTTTAATATGGTTGAAAAGAATATTGGATATTTTAATTTGATTTCATTTTTCTTCTCTACCGTTCATTTATTGCATTTCTAAATGAAGTGCATCATTTTGCATAATAAGCTAGGCTCTAATCATTTATTTAGGCCAATTAATGGGATGAGTTAGAAGATAAATGGGCCATTTAAAGGTCCAAATCATAAATGGAATGCATTTGGAGTGAAAATTACTTTAGAATCAAAAACTTTGTTAACTAATAAATACATACATATAAATATTTGCAAATTTTCAATTGAAGAAAGTCAAAAAATGATGATAATTATTGCAAAATGATGATATTAACAACAATAATGATAATATCAATGATTAATAATGATAATGCTTAAAAGGTGATTAATAGCAAAATTATAAATTACATCCTACATTTCCTCATCTTATACAAATTAACATGTACTACTTCCCTCCCTCTCTCTCTCTCTCCCTCTCCCTTTCATTTTTTTCTTCTCTTCTTAAGCTTTTCACATAATTAACGGTTAATTAATTCACAATAATTTATCCCTAAATCTTCGTTGTTATGTCAAACTTAAAACTTAAAGGCAAATTTTGCTCTACCCGAAAAATCAAATTATCATAAATTTTACAAACAAACCAGTCTTTTGTGTATCATAATTTACAAATGTTTTGCCTATCAACTTTTCGGATGATATATCATTTTACTAAAATTTTTGTAAAAATAAAACTTATTACATAATTTTGAAATTGCTAAAAAGCATCTTTTAAGGCCTAATGTATATACTATATAATATTATTTTCCAATTACTCATAATTGCATTTATTGATAACAGGTAATTTTTAGCACTTATCAACTTATCAGCCTGTTATCCTACGAATAAAACTGGACGAAAATTTGATTTTATCTTCTTACCCTTCACCATATGTCTTCTCTATCCATCCAATAATTTAATATTTGAATTAACACAATTATTTGCGCATAATTAGCAGCAACAATCAATCATCATTGAATTTTAATATTATCTTATTTCATTTTATCAATTTATATTCAATTCATTAATTTTGAATTCGATAGATATAGCAGATATGTATGAGGTAAATTCTTTTATACTTCCTTTGGTATAAAAAAACAAACTTTGAAATAAAAATAACAGAGACAATCGTTAGTGATTCTATATTAAACAGTTTACAGTGTAAATTTTATGTTAACGTGTATCATGTATCAATATTATTTTCATTTCTTCTTATCATCTAATTTTATATAAATGATGTAATGAATGATCAATTAACTATGTAATTAAATAAATGTTAATATACACAATTTAAACCTTTTTTCATTTACCTAAATTCGATATTTTTTATCATATTATTTTCCATTTTTAAATAATAATTATAATTACCCATCCCATAATTATCTTGATAAGTAAGACAGTTAAAGAAGACATTAGTTATGCAATTTATGACAAATCACGTCAGTAATATACACGTTTTCTTTAATGAAGAAGGGAAAAAGAGGAAGAAAAGAAATAAAAAAAAAAAAAAAAACGTTTAATTCCGTTCAGCAAATTAATCATAAAGGAAGAAATGTTTTATGGATAAAATCATTTTAAGAGATGAAAGCTGAAGAAAAAAAAAAGAAAAAAAATTGATGGCATATACAAATATTTATGTAATAATTGTTCGCTATCAAAATGCTGTTCATGCAGCAATAATGATAATAATAATAATGATAATGATATACAATAATAAATTTTGCACATAATTGATTAAAATTAAACAAAACTTCCTCCCAAAAAAAGTTATATTTCCTTTCATTTTCAATAATATGCAAGAAATGATATCTCAACAATCTCTCATATCGTATACAATTGGTAACGATATAATGAAAGAAAAAAAAGATAATTGAGAATACGATATAAAGAAATACAGCAAAAATAAAATAAAAAAAAAAAAAAAAAAAAAAAAAATGAAGGATCACTTCTCCCACATTGTATAATTCATATCAACTACAGGCATTATTATTAAAAACTGTTAAAATCATCTAGATCTTAGTGTACCATTTTTGAACAATTCAAAAATGAATTTAACATTTATTTATAGCAAGAAAAAATTCACCATACTTATTTGTAGCTAACAACATATCGAAGGAACTTTAAAATGAAAAAATCGCAAATTTGATTCTATAACAAGGAAAACTATGTACAGTTTTATAATTTACCCGATTTCCTTGATGAAATTCAAGATTCCATAATAACAGTTTCTAGAATTATATAGTTTACACTTAGCAGTTGTAAGAAATATGTCACTCTATTTACGTCATGAATGAATGAAACCTAAAACCTCTCTAAATTAAAAACTAACCCGTAAAACAATGGCAATATTTAAGCTTTAAATTCAACAGCAAAAACTTGATGACAGCTTAGACTTCATTTTAATACTTTGATAAATTTCAAAATTTTAAAAATCATTTGGAACACTAAGAGAATCTCAAAATCCCGGAAGCAAATGAGGAATGAAAATAAACGATGATAAAAGACAGTGAGATTACGCCCAATCGTGCTATTAACATTGTTTGATTAATCAGCCAATAATTCACAATTGGAAGCACCGCTAACAGAAAGCTCAGAAATTTATAAAACACAATTAGATAAAAAAAGAAAAAAAAAAATGATACACGTAGGACCATTGAAATGACATAATCAGAACATGATGGAATAGGCAAATCATACGACAAATATATTCTAAAATATTAACGTTGTTTTCACCACCATTTCTAAATAACTTCACTGCTACTAATACAAATACTGTTAATATTACTCAAGTTCAATTCAATTAATCCACGGCGAAGTATAAGAATAAAGTTTTCGCCACCAAAATTACTCAAAAATATACAGATAATGAGAAAAATTAGGGTAAACACAATGATAACCAGTTATCCCAGAGGAACAGCGGATTGAAAGAAGACATTGTCATTTCAGGAAATTAAGAAAAAATAATTTAAAAACACTGACTTTAAAAAGGTGGTAGGAACGATAATGTATACCACGCAAGAGTAATGACAGTGAGACGCATCAAAGTGATAAAGAAATTTTGATATTTTCAAGGATTCAACTACGTTAGATGGAAACTGTAGATGAAACGAAGCGCTACATCAAATCGTTTCTGGAATACTTCGTAGGTACTGTATGCCGGAATTTTCAAATAATTGTAACAGGTCATCGCAGATGGAAGTTCGTCGTCGCCATTTCCATAAGAACCTGACTTTTTCACAACTGTTAACGGGGGATTGAGTGAACGGAAACCGCCAACTGGAAGTTTTGGTGAACCCGTCACAAACTGCAGAAATTTTCTTTGCTGCAAAAACAAAAAATAAAACTAAATACAAAAGAAGAAGCATGGAAGAAAGAACCTGCCAAAACCGGTTATCTATCCATCTTTCAAGATTATCTCCAGTTGTAATATTAATGAATAAACTACTATAACTACAATGCAAATTAATTAAAATGGCTAGAATTATTTATTTGGTCAATATCTCAGTTATTTGAGTCAAACATGAGGTTCAGACGACGTCAAGTAAAATATACCATTCTTCCCTTTTTTAAAAACCTCACATATTAGCAGCAATGCATCGACATTTCTCAAATATTAATCCAAACTTTGATATTTATAATAAATCGCACCCTACACGTATTCTCCATGGATTCGTATTGTAAACAAAACGATTGGTAAATGTAGGAAAAATTGATTTATCCATAAAATAATACTCATTACTGAAGAATCATCAATTCATTCGTAATGATCCTTTGGCAATAAATGAAGCAAAAAACCTGTTGATTGTCATAAGAAGCAAGCATCTGTATAAGCCACCGTATCTGATCGCTATCATGCGTATATCCGTGATCTGGTTTTATAGCTGATTGTAATGCTGATTCATTCCACGTACGTTTCCACGTCTCTTCCGAACAACCACAAAATAGTTCCTCCATCTGTGGAGCAATAAGTTAATATTAATGAGCAAAAAATAAAGTTAAGTAATTAATTCATTCGTAATGACTACAGAATATCTGTTTATCAATCAACTTCCGTCGTTTGCTTCTTACTGTTTGTTTTCCTACTACTTTAAAAGAATCTGCATTACTTTCTTAGAAACTTCACGTTATTTAATGGGCCAGAATTTCGACTGGTTGAAACGAATAATCTTCTTTGCGCAATACAATACCAATGCATAGCATTTTCAAACTTGGATAACCATTAAATATCGTGATGGGTTGTATAAAACTTTCACACTATAGTATTAAAATATCGATGATAAACTGTAAAGCAACCTCATCAGGGGTGAAAGACGTTAAATCATCTATTTTGATAATTGTTTCAAAGCCTCTACGCACAGCTTCCATTTCACGGCGCACGCCTTCGACCAATAGCCAATGGGCTACCAACTGAAAAACCAACACTTCATACAGTACCTTTTCATTTTTTCATGAATGTAAAGCAACGCACATCATATAACATAGGAATGAACCATCATTTCAACTTTTCAAAAGAACGAAATTACACAAATAAATTGCTTTATTACTGATTACTTAAATTCAAAGGACAACACATGATAACTGTTCTGTCCATTTCCTTGAAAGAAGATTTTGAAATGACGCACAATTTCATGACTTGTCTAGTAGAGTGCCATTCGTGACAAAAAGGCTGTTTCATCAACAAGTTTTGGAAAAAAGGATATGGAAGTATTATCAGTCTCAATATATGCCAGGGTAAAAGGGAAGAATCTTGACAATTTAAATTGGAGCTGAAATAACAAGAAAAAAAAACCTTAACAAATTGAACTACGTTCGAACTGGTCACCAAGCGATTCTTTCCTCCTTTAACAAGCTCGAAATTTTCATCACCCGGGAGAGTGAAATACTATAAGCAAAATGTTCAAAATTACCAAATAAAATATAAACATGAAAGGCTTCATAATCAACTCTTTCCAATTTTCTACATTTCATTGCGAGTATCCCAAATTACCTCACATACAGCATATTAATAAACGGAGAATTTTAGCCGCAATTCATTAATCTTAGTGGTACCACCCAGTGGTATTTTACTAAACAAGACTACGGTTATCCGCTTATAATTTTACCTGCTCGAGTGAATCGAAGTCATTTGGATCTGTAAGAATCAATGCGCGTAAAGATTGGTATAAACTTTTATCGAAAACTTCCAAATCACTTAGATTAAACATCTTATCTTCGCCGCAAAGCCATTTGAAAAACACTGGATTAAGCGGTATATCCAGCTGAAGAAAGAAACATTCGTGCATCAAGTGGCGTCAAAAGCTTAGTTTGACAGTGATGTAACTTATGGTAACTATTGTCCAATGTTGCTATATCAAAAGTGATCCATGATTTGCAAGTTGAACTACCCATCTCTTTGCTGTGTCATTCTATCAAATTTAATCTATCCTGCTGAGATCAGTGTTAGTCATCAATAAGAAAAAACTATTCCTTATCTATCAAATCAACATTCCATAACAAAAATGCCCACCATACGTGAATCGATTAAGGCTTGCGCTAATAAACGTCCAATAAATTCGAATTTCTTAGAACGGGCATCACGTTGTTTAGCACTTTGTGAGGAAAAGACTGCGGGGTAAAGACCAGAAGGTGCTGCAGTATAATTCGTCGTCGGTCCATCTGAAATACGCACAGTATTCGAAAAACTTAAACTTTAATTAAGAACTCTATGTCTGAGCAGTGAATTCATTAACAACTTTCAGTTCAATCAGCGTAATACTAGTGATTCAAAAACTGCACTTTACAAGCTCGCAAAATAAATTACCTTTACCATCAACTGCAGCAGCTAAGGTACGACCATGCCAAAGACGTAGTGATGATTTTTGTATCTCGCGTGACACAGTGGAATAGAACTCCAATGTTGGTCCAAAACCAGTACCCGCTTCTCCTTCGAAACCAACCTCAAGCATTGCACTGAAATAGGAAATACTTCCTTCGCTGGATAAATGTCAAAACACAAAATATACAGTAAGTATCAGAGTCATTTATGGTCACTAACCGACTGCATCCGAGATGATGAAGGGTTTGTTCTGCTTGGCGAAGCAAATCATCCCGACGCACCGATACCTTACGCCTCTCAAGACGTGGCGTCAAACGTCCACTTTCGCCATCACCTTGACCACCATCCGTTTGATTGACGAGATGCATCAAAGCTCTATCACGTCCAAAAGCTGTACAGTACAGGTAGTTGCGTCGAGATGAGAATGTGAAGATGAAAGGCCTGCAAACAATAAATTTCACAAAACTGACAAAGTGATGAGCCTTATTCTCGAAAACTGGACGAGCTTCCACAGTCATGACTGGTGAAAAATCAATTAAAAAACCGAAAAAAAAAATCAAAAAACCAATTTCATTATTAAACAAAAAACAAGATTGACAACTTACACTGCTTTGATTAGATCACCAGTCCATTGCGGTATTTGTTGAGTTGCAACGGATAGAAAATCAGATAACTGACGCCCCATTTTCGCATTAAGCTTCGATGAGTGAAAAGCTCTAAATAAAACATTCAGTCTAAGTTGTAGGCATTATTCAGTTATCATTTTTAGATATGGGCAAAATATTTCATTGCCGCGAAGACAAATGTAAAAGCATAGCCACTAAATAATACGTGAATAATTTTCCTCCTCGCGCTTTCCTCAAATCTAGATTCGGTTGACTTCTACCTCTGAACTTCACGTGTTCCATTTACCACCTATATATAACAAAACATTACGTGTTCGGCAGAAGTGGTGCATGACTGGTAGGCGGTACATCTTCGTCCTCAAATAGTTTCCACCAAAAACGATTAAGTGCATAAAGGCATCGAAGAAGAACAAGAGAAGGCACACAGGGATCATCTATATCGACCGGTAACGTATTCGTCAAATACGGATCCAAAGGACATTCGCTAACCGGAACTTCCCCATCTGAATGACTTATGATGCAAAGCAATCGACAAATTCACAGTTTAAACTTTTAAATTATAAACCTCACATATTTGATGCTTGATATTCGTTCACCAAATCTAACCTTATCACTAGAATGAAAGTGGAAAAATTAGTTTTAAAAAAAATTAAATGCGTAATGACATCGAGGGGAAGAGAGATATACGTGCGGGAGAAAATTTGAGCTAAACTCAAAAAAACAGGCGAGGCTATGACAGGCTATGTATGACTGTGTCATCACGACCTAATCATTATTTTGTTGGAAAATCATATATACATAAGTACCACCATTCAGAGACAGAAATGTCCCATCGCTTTTACTTGCCATTCACTTAAATGACCAAGATTTTGAAATTAAATCTAATGGAAAATCTAATGCCTAACCGATCCATAATTTTTCGTCGATCTTTGGTCTTTTTTCTCGTTTTTCGGATTTCCCAGAGGGTGACTTTGTTGTGGATGCTGTCGATGCTGGCTCTTCGGATGTTTCAGATTGTGACGGTGCAGCAGCCCGGTAGTAAAGGGTATGTGTATTCACCCATATACCCGTCGCAACTGCGAAATGATCAGCATTATCGCCCAAATTTACTTGCCCAAATTGTCTTAATGCCTGTAAAAAAAGTAAATGATCTTCCCTAGTTTCCTTCGGGAAGCTTCAAGTAAACACAACTCTATCACAGTGCATTTAAACATGACAGTTCATTATACAGTTTACAAGAAAAACTAAAAAATAAAAAATTTGCAAAGTAAAAAAAATGTATGAAGTGTACCTGTAAAATGGACATATGTCCTGGGACTTTTTCATCATTTATCAAGATTTCTATACGACCCGGCTGAGAATTTCCACCTGATACCGATCCCTCCTGCAACTCAAATCCAATTAAATTTAATCTTTAAAACAACCCAAAATCACTCGCCTTCTGATGATTAACTTACAGAAGGCATTTCGTCATCATCGCTGCCATCTTCATCACCGGATGAATCTTCCGCACGAACGTAACCGATCCCACGATCCAACAAATATCTTTCAATAGCCGAAATTGAAGTGAACGGATCCACCTGTACAGGAAAATGCTACCTTCATCCACATGAGTACAGTTGTTAAGTCATTCAATGAAGCATGTTTCCGACGGTCGTACCACAATTAGCTGCCCATAATTATTTAGCACAGATGTCAATATCGTCTAATTAATCCATCCTTATCCTGTTATTACTGGTTATTTTCACTCTAATAAAAATACCTTTATGGAGCCATGTCCATGCCTCCATTCTTTTAAATCCCTGCAAGTTGGATGCCGCTTCAAATTACACTGAAACGAAAAACAAGAATATATTTACTTCCCGAACATCCGAATTTCCATTCAACTCGGAAGTTTTTTCAAAATTGAAGGAAAAAAGTCATAGTAAATGTCAGTTTCACAACAAAAACATACACGAATCTGATGAGTTTGGAAAAAGCGTAACGCTTGTGAACCGCGTAAAGCTCCTCCCGAACTACCCGTTACGATTCCACCCATATCAGTGACTTTTACCTTAAAAAAAGCATTCTGTCAAGTTTATTAGATAAATGATGTCATAACATCGTCAATTAAACAATTCGACTACATAAATTACAACTTTTGGGCAGTTACAACGTTAATTATCGCGGATGATCAACTTTTCAACTGAATGCTAAAACAGTGGTTTCCTGGGAATAATTCATACCTCTTCCAGATTTTAGATTTATGTACTAATAAGTTCACTTATCAATTGAAATTTCAACCAGCTAACGACCATGAAGTTAAAGCTGTTATTCCAAGAAAAAGTAAAAAGACAACCTGAAATTGTTCATGCTGTGCTATTGATGCGAGCAGTTTCGTTACAAGAGTTTCGAAAGCTGCCCAACATTCCGATTCATCCATTGGTCTTAGATTATCTGGCTAAAAAAGTTTTGAAAATACATTTTCTTCTTGTAAAGAACATCAATCAGTGCTTAAAATTCTTTACAGTATTAACAAATATAGTTTCGCTGGAACACTTTACGAACTAACATAGCAGATGTACCAGAGATATTATACCCAAGGATACAATTCACCTTATCTATCTATAAATATATAACTTATCTTAAGCAGACAAACTGATTAACATTGTGAGTAATTTACGTCGATGTTTATATAAATATCACATTTCTTCACGATACCTCCTTTACTGAATACTTTACTAAGTAAAAGAGACGGTGCTTTCTTATTTCCTAGAACGATGAACATCAGGAACAAATGTTATGGCGTAGAGTAAGTTTTAATATCGCTCAAAGCATATATCATTCTCTACGGGAAGGACGTTTACAGCATTAATGAATAATGGAACTTACTGTAAGGGACATAAAAACTGCGACGAAACGTTTAAGACGAAGTTTACGCGGTGGTTGATGTGATGGTGAGGAACTTGTAATATATTTACAGAGGGAAGTAAGTACACCGCTATGATTCAGTTCAAAGGCGCTTACATCATTTTCCAACAAAATTGTCTGCAAATAATCAAATCTATAAATTAGGCATTAAATACTTTTCTAGTTAGATCTGTTTCTCAATATCCCTCTCAAGTTCTCTTCAATCTCATTTTTCTTATATCTTCCGATAGAGCAAAACGGTGAACCTTCTTATTACAGTAATAGACTTACCTTAAATCCAGTAAGTGCAGCACTTCCGACATCTTTTTCACTAGCAAGAGATGTAGCAATAGCTGTCAAACGATTTAAAAGTGACGGAGTTGAACCATCGATACCAGTTGATGGTGTTGAAAAATACATTTGTATCAGATACTCAGCTAAAATGGAGACAGTGTTCGAATGTCTCAACGTTTTGCTATCAGTAAACTTTCAGTCATTTTGATGCCATATAAACTATTACACAAAAAATACCATGAAAGAACACTACTCGTTTGAACAACTGGAAAATTAAGCCAAGGCTGGGAATAAAAAGCTGAGATAAACGCAGTCTTCTTTAAAAGACTAGAAGTTGAAACAAATCAGTTAAGCTTTCAAAGAAATGCTCAGTTTAATATGTTGCTTCATATTTTTAATACGATCCAACAAGCCGAAAGTACACAGGCACCCATTTGCGAAAACGACGAACCTTCTTTACGTATCCACTGGCGGATTATTTCACGTTGCTGATGATTTAGAGCAGATCCACTGGTAGACGATAATGGCATCGTAAATGAACTATGACCAGTAGACGATGACTGCATCAAAACAGCCGAACATGAACTTCCCACAGCAGTAGATGGTGTGAAAGTTGAAATACGTCCACGCGATGTAGACGTATGAGCTGAAGATGGAGCACTTGCCGAACTACCAGATCCTAAAATTTCAATTAAACTAGTACATAAAAGTCCTGATATACTATAGAATCCATTTCATAGGAAAATCAAGACAACAGAAATGTTCTGGAATTGCGAAGAATGTTGATTAAATCAACAAATGAACACACGTAACTCACGTCGAGCTAAAGCATCAGAGCAACGCATTCAACTACAGCGGATAATAATAACAAATACCTGAAGGGTAATGATGCACCGATGTTGTCTGAGATTGACCAATAGTAGCGAAAAATGATGAGAGCGTGTTACTTGGTGATGTGCTATCATGTGGCGAATGTCCCGTTGATGATGATGTGCCCGGCATGCGAAATGATGGTAAACGTAACGTATGAAGGAAATTCGAAGGTGTTGTTTTACGACGTGATTCCTTGCGGGATATAGGACTGCAACTGGGCAACGTTATCATACGCACGTATATAAATCTTATTATGAAGTACCCATCAATGTCCAATTGCTATTCCATAATAAAAATATGATACAGCAAATAAGTTTTCATCGATAATCGTTTATTTAAAGAACAGATTACAAGCGGTTGGTCAGATTTGGCACCTCGTTCGGAAGCTGACAAATCGATAAGGAGCATTTTGTTGCATATCCCCAACTAATTCAAGAAATTCCACTAACACATTTTTGATATGCTTCAAAGCGTATAATTTTCTCAAAATGATGTAACAGGAAGTGCAAATACCAGGAAAAGTTAAGTTCGAAAAATAAATGAGTGACTGAATGAGGTACCTCCGAAATTGTGTAAGTTTCGATTCAGTGACATGACTATAAGTGTTAAGATTGCTGATAAGACTAGGGTGGGCAATGGTCGTATGATAAGCTGCTATAATTTCATTCAAATCTAAGATGTGAGCGATCAGTGAGATGTACTGTTGCAATGGATTATAATAGTAAGTGCTGTGGGTGAATTGCATTCCAGAAAGGCTATTACAAACAAAATGTTCCAAAAGTAGAACCAATTCGAATTGCGTCACTTTGTAGTTGATTTAAAATTCCTAACAATCAGTTCTGCAGGTATGTTTAATATCTGTGCAAATCAAATATTCCATATCGTCAAATTTGTAACAATTGCAAACTCAGAGAAAGAGAGAGGATCCAAACCTCTCCGGTGAAGTTTTACGACGATGACGACCACCATTCGGTGAAACGATAACACGAGTAGCATTACTTGAGCTTGGACCCGCCTCTGCAGTAGACACTGCCAACTGTGTGATATTACGAGTTCTTGTACTTGTACTTTGCTTAGCTGAAACCATCCATATCTTGAATTTGCCGCACAAGCTGATAAGTTATATTAACATCACTCTCCGAAAATATGCGTGTATGTTGAACAATAGGACAACCCTGATGCTCTGCTCTGCGTGTAGTCCGGTGATCGGTGTTGATATTTGCTAAATTGCATGCCGCACGCTTCTCCAATGTTTCTATCCGAATTTTAATTAGTTATAGAAAATGCCAAATTATAATAACATTAAATAAAAGTAAATATAATCCGATTTGCATCTTTTCTAAATTGCAGTGCAAAAACCATCTAAAAAATTTTACTAGTTGAAGATGCTCCTTCCGCCAATTCCGATGATGCTCGTGTTTTCGGGCCACTTCGAGTTCGGGTCCCGATAGTGGCAGCTGCATTGTCTTGTTCACAAGCCGGTGTAGCGGTTTGTGTCGATGGAACTGATACCGGTGATTCAAGCTTCATTTTGGACAGTTTTTCAATTTCGTGTGCAACACCTTCAAACATCAACTAATCATGGAAAACGCAAACTGTAAATCAAGACACCAATTCATTACCTGATAAAAAAAGGGAGTACTTTTTTCATTTTCTACAAATTTTCTTTCCAATAGGAAAGAAAATCATTGCGAGGAAAAATGGATGCGAGATCTATTTCAAAGAAGAAAAGGTGCTGCACAACATGCAATCTGCTAGTCTTTTCCCATTTTCGCGATTCAAAAAAAAACACTGAGATAAGAAAAAGGGAAATAAAATCAACCTTCGCGCTTGAATAATGGTTCATACATATCCGGAAATTTATCCAAAAGTAGATGAGCCAACTGCAACGCCGACGCCACAACACAAAGATCTTTGCTTCGTGCGCTAGCCAAAGCACTAGCGATATGTCCAGCAAGGGGAAGATTTGCCAGAATATCTTTCAGTACTCTTACATCCGATGGATAGATCATTCTCAAAGTTACACGTAAGCTTTCATAACGAAGTGCCGGACCACTCTACAAAAGAGTAAGAATTCAAAATGCAAAAACTGCTTTAACCGACCGAAATTTTCAGCAAATAAAAAAACACTTCATAAGGGAAAGAAGACAACTTACTGAACTGCCATCGATTTCCACTAATATTGGAAGAAGTAACTGCACAACTTGTTCTAGGAGCACTGGCTCTGTTTTCATCAACTCCAAACGACGATCTTCTTCTGGAGACGCTGTTTTACTTTCTGTAAAATAACTTCTAAGTCCACTAATTAATATTTTAGCGTAAGAGACAAGTTCACTAGCTATACTTCGAATCGTTCGAATATTTTTTCAGTATACGATTCCATAAAACCACTAGCCTGTTCGTATAATCAGTATGCCATGTAGATAAATAACAAAATACAGGAGTTGGTCGATTTTTAAAGATTCAGTATGTTGAGATTGCAAAAAAACGAAATTTTAGTAGTTCTTGCTTCTATCAGATGATTTATTTAGCAGATCACTACATCCCAGTTAAAAATCAGAGAGTTATCAGAGAATTCTCAAGAGAAAAATAAATAAAAAATTTCGAATTCAATATTTTTACACAAAGCATAGAATTCAGACTTCAGAAATTGAATTGTCAATTTCCCTTAAATATCAAAACTCCAGTGAAACTTACTAAAAACAGATGCTCGTCGTTGTATAACTCTTTCCTTACCCGTCGAATGGTTTCGTTGCACCATTCGTTGCAAATCAATTTTATAAACATTTCCGTTAATTTGAAGATTTACTTCTGTTTCATTTGTTGTATATGCCATCTATAAAATACATGATTTCGACAAAGTCGCACGAGAAGCTTTTTATTCAAATCTTAGTTATTTTCAACTAAAAACAACGAAAATGAAGTACAGGAAACATGTAATTAAAAATTCATTTCTAACACTTTTTTCGCCTAAACCAGCTTGCCTTTGGTCCTAAATAAACTCACATATAACTACATAACAATTGTCCTTCACTCTCTTAATAAAAAACAAATTTTGCGAAAACTATACACATTGCATTCATGAAAGTAAGGATGAGAGAAATGGTTCAACTTAGCAGCTAAATATGTAAATATTCTATGAAACAAAGCCTTTATTCCTGGTAGTTTCTTTTCGGAAAATTTTTCGTCAAAAAAACAACGGTATTAAGAATACCTCAATAAGTCGCGAATCGAAATGAGTAAATGGCAACCACTGATTAGAGTCATCTCTCCAATACCATAATGTCGGTTGGAAATCATAATAAGTACCGTGCGAACGTAGCATTACGCTATCTATTTCAAAGATTCCATCAACTGGTAAACGTGGCATTAGTTCTCTGTAAAAAAGAAAAAAAAAAACCCTCAAATATATCTGGCATATCGAAACTTTTTCCATGCTGACAGTTCTAGAAGTAAGCTGTATGCGATTCGGTGTGGAGAATAGAAACTTTTTTATACTGGAATGTACAGTTCAACATATGAAATGATTCCGTAACAACGGAGTTGTGTCATGTGATAACTGATATTTCTAGTAATAGGATGTTAACTTTCATTAAGTCCATGCAGATGAAATATTTAGCACCAAAAAGATGAAATTTTTAAAAAAAGAGCAAAGTGGGACAAAAAAGATGAAAACTAACCCAGCTAGGTAAACCAATTCTTGTAAGTGTTGCGGTGGGCGATCGACAATTTCAAAAGTCGTATGATCACCTTCCTTTGATCCAACAATCAAAAATTTGATAGTTCTAGCAAAATCTGTAAAAAATGACCTGAATAATGAACTTATAAATGTAATAAAAAAAGCTTAATACTCTTCTGGTTGCAAACAACTAATTGGTTTGTTTATCCATTCAGTTATTTAACTAACCAACATAATCAGTATATCGGTCAATCTAAACGACCTGCATCTAACGATATGTGTTTGCTGCATGCAGTCTCCACTCATCTCTTTCTCGAAGCCAAAGAAAAGAGAACATAAACTAACCCATATAAACTAATGCAACTGCCAAATCGCTACACCTGGAAGCCATTGAACGTAACATTCGTATCAACGATTGGAATGTATTCGGCCCCACGGCACAAGGTTGTACCAGGAGTAACTGCTGTACATTTTTCAACAATGCATGATTTTGGCCCGCTATTTCTCGCAATTTATCGGCATGATTACGCATATTGTCCACAAGACGGCAGAATAATACACAAACTGATTCCAGACATCGTTTATCCTGGAAAATGATGGCAACTTATATCACCATTTTTGCATATTTCCGAATTAAAACCATATATGAAATCCTTCCTTGAACTTTTTTTTTAAATGGAAATTCTCCACTTTCCCACAAATCTGAACAGCAACAAAATTTCTCTTTATACATTTCTATCTTCTGCTACAAACAAGAAAAAAGCTTGTCATTCACCTCAATTAGGAGTCGTTGAGTAAGATCAGCCAGTGATTCACGCACTTGAGAAAAATCACTAGCTGATACATATGTCGCACAATTAGCAGCTATTTGAAATGCTAAACGCTGTGATGGGACGGAAAAAAAATCAACATGCGATATCGTCGCTGCGATGCCACCCTAAATTAAAGAAATTCAAAGTTAGAAATTATTTAAATGTAATTTTTATGCAACGCTAATTCAAAGAGTTATATCATTCCATTGTGTCTAGTTCAAATTATTCAATGATCATCAATATCGGTTTTTGTGATGACTGCGTTTCGTTTATTATTCTATGCATTTCTTTTATCACCATGGGTATAAAAGGAATCTGTTTCAATTGACAGATAATGGGATCTCCATTTTTCAATATATAATAGAAAATATAGCGATATAAAACAAAAAGTTCACAACATATATTCCATTATCGCATATTAACAGCAGATAATATTTATAATGGAACAAATCCTATAATGGAACATATAACAAACTTACAGCCGACATTATGTTTTTTCCATTTCTTTTTGACATCACTTCCAACGCCATTAATGACTGTTCCGCTACATCAATGCATTCGATGCGTTTCAACTGGAACAAATTTCATATTAAAAAGTTCATCCAGCACTATTTATTTCCCGAAATCTGTCCTGTCCTTCGTCAAGACGACAAGGAACAGTAATAACTGAGAATTAGGGAAAGAGACAGAGCTTTACTGTTGCTTATTGCTTTGCTAACAACTCTTGAAGTCGGTATTCACAGTCATTGTCAGAATAGAGTTCCAAAGCCTACTTTTACAGCTATAATAACCAGATAAGAAAAATATCCAGCTCTTTGTGATTCGTTAAATAAGATGGTTCAAAGAAGAAAAAAAGAACTCGTTTAAGCTAGATATCTACCTTTACTATCAATGCAGGTATAACACATCAAACTACCAAAAAGTTTGATGTGTTATGCCTGCAGGTTCTATTAAACCTATACAACGGTTTTTAGCTGATCAGAAACGGCATCACAAAAAGACAATCAGTAATAAGATGTTATAGAATGCTTATTACTGCTCCATAATTTCTAAAATATATTTACGGCGACTTCTTCCCCTACCAGGATTAGTTCGAAAACTGTCTATCCATTCACTTTTCGTAGTGAATAACTGAAACATTTGGAAAAAGATAAATTCTAATAATGGAAACCTTTTCAAGAAGATGCGGCACTGTATCGATAACGACTGGTAATGCACGCGGTAAAGCTTCCAGCATATTTGATATACATCTTGCAGCCGTAAGCATCTGAAATGAAACGTTCGAAATTATGACGAAAGATGAAATTAGCAGACCGTACCGCTTTTGATTTCGTGGACTGATTCGAGTTATCTTGCAAGACTCGAGTCATGTGCTTGGTTTTAGTCATCCAGTGTGAACTACAAAACATCTACCGATACTGGCATAATTGACAGAGGACGGATATTTCGTACGAAATAAGGCTCTCGATACTAATTGTTTACCACTTATGATAAAACATTTTAATGAATCGAAACCTCAACTTACCAACACAAAATTATGCTCCTTCTGAAGTAATATAATGAGAGCATGAACGATATCTTTGATTGGTAAATTTGGAAGGCTTTCTTCATTGCCCAAAAGTAGCATATCGGCTAATTCGGTAGCTGCATCCAATTGACTAAGTTCACTTGTAGAACGCAAACGTTCCATTATTGACACAACTCGTGCATCTGAAACATCTAATTGATAAATATAATACAACTGAAGACAACCAAACTGATAGCATCAGCCAGGTGATTTTATGAAAATGAAATTAGTCTTTAACAATAAACAAACAAGTACTCTTTTTAGTGGCAGGACAGAAATGAAATTAATCGTCTATTTCTGAGTCATTCTAATATATGACCTGGCTTCAAACATATTGCTTATACTATGAAATTTTCATTCATAGCATATAACATATCTCTTAATTACTAATAAAAGCTACTCTACTCAACAGAACGCAAATATCACTATCGGTACCACTTAAATTATAACTAACATTTCCTTTGTTTATAAGTTCTGTTAATATAGTTTAGTATATTTAGAAATCTTCGAGTAACTCCATATACATATTTCACAACTGACAACTATGAGAATTAAAATTCACAAGATACTAAAGACCCATTTAAATACATCACAAAATGAAGAATCAAATCGGCTGTCATCCACTCTTACATTCCTAGATTACTCTCTATCTCTAGTTTCGTATAAATTAATTCATCTTTTGGATCCTTATATAAAGTACACAAAAAGAAGATACCTGCAACTTTTACAGCACTTACCGACTAGAAAGTCGAATATGAAAATTCAGATTACATAACCCTTGAAGTTTTCTTACTATCGCAAATACTCACACACACATGCACACACGTACAAACAGACACTCATAAAAGTATTTTATCTTAGCAGGATTTAATACATAAATGCTTATTTGGTTAATTGAATGATAATCATTGATAACGATAAGATAAGCAATTCTAGTGGAAACAGCAGTCTAACAGTTGTATTTCAAGTTTGTTTCAAAAGATCAAACGGTAAGAAAAGATCGCTCTTCCTACTCCTACTCGTCAGCTCACTGCCCTTCCCCCATAGATCCACAAATACTTGACTTGGTAAATGTGGCAATCAATGCATTAACAACATGAATAGGTTATATCCCATTACTTTTCTTCCTTTTGTCTTCTTTTTTGCCTTTCGTTCCTTCTTTCATACTCTTCCTCTCTAGTTTCAAAGAGCTCTTTTGAGCTCTTAGATCTTAGATAGGAATCCAACCGGTGAGGTATCAGAATTTCCAGCCTGAAACATTTGCTGGACTGAAAAAAAAAAAAAAAATGATAAATTTCGCGCACTTTTGAGTAGGCGGAATAACGAAGTTTTCGCTGAAATAACGATAACAGCAAAAACAAGGTTTAAAGTTTGCTACACAAATTTTTGAAGCATATAGAGAATTGAAACAACAAGTTTTGAAATAAATACAACTACTACTACTACTCCACTCCAAGATGAACCATCAGATAAGTTCTTGGAAAGTGAAAAAAAAAAGAAAAAAGAAAGAAACTAAAAGGAAGTACATTACAACTTCATCGTTTTTGAAAGATAAAAATATGTAAGTAATGATTGGTTATGTAGTTGAATGACATGTGAATACTATTCCTTATCAAACACTATCTTCCTAACTAATAGAAAAAGAAGAATGGCAACTAATCTTATCTTTACGGTAATGATGATCATAGCAATCAGATAACAATAACTGGAACAGGTGATATAAAAGAGATAATGAATCGATACGAATCAACGGAGCCTTATTACACTATCATTACGATACATTTCCCAAGTCTCCCATCAAATCACTCTCTTTTTATCCAGACTGGTCATTTGACCCTTCTTTAGACAGCACTATCCTATTACTTTTCTGGATAAGTAGATCAACTTTTCCTATCTTACACATGGGGAATTATTTTCATATAAATCAACCTTGTAGAATTAATTGAGAAAAATCTTCATAAACAGGTCGAAATATTTTGCATAAGATTTTAAAACCAAAACCAAAACCAGTTATATATACAAAGGATTAACAAGTAATGTATATATAACGCATCGTACACGTATATTAGACGTCATACGAATGTCACATATAAACATCATACAAGGAATTATATATACATGTAATTATCACACTACATACGACATCCAGATAACAAAATCATCTACCACCTATATGCATTGCTGTTTGGAAATTAACTAACCAATTTTATGTTAAATATTTCTTATTCTTGCATAGATTTTATGCAAGTTAGCTGCCATTTTTATTATCCAAATTTTTGCATTTTTCCATTTAAACTAATTTTCAAATATTCGCATATCTAAAAGCTCTTCCAGGACAAAAAAAAAAAAAGAGCAACGCGTCGTTATCTCGTTCAACTTCTCTCTCTCTCTCAATAAAGAAAAAAAAAAACGAAACGGTAGGGAGATCGAGGAAACAAAAAACTGAAAGTTGGAAAAATAAAACATTATAGTAATTTATCACTGTAACCAACTATTATATGCTAAAATAGCTGATAAGCATCTCCCAAGATGTTTTATCCCTTCCTATCCTTTTAAAATATTGCTCTTTTACTTCAATTTTTACCAAAGTTCAAATTGTAAAAGATACATATCCTGTTTAGATTAAATCATCAATCACTCAATTTCAACTTGAAATCTTTTTTTTTTTTGAGATTCATGTGGTGTAAAAAAAAGAGAAAAAAAAACCGAAATGTCACAGGTATAGCACTTTACAAATATTTGAAATGAGATAATTATGTGATTTAAAAAGCATAAATCACAATAGTTGATCAACTTGATATATATCACGTAACATATATAGTTTAATAATCAATCTAAGTTTCTGCTCGAGGATTTCGGTATATCTCATCTGAGTTTCGTCACAACTGTAATATGACAAGAAAATAGATGTAATATGATAAAACTCTCGAGTAATTTCAAATCTAAGCTCGCAGTTGTAATCAATATATACTACTTGCACTACTACAAAAGGATAGTCAAAACTCAAGCAATGTTGAACCCACTCTTGAACCAGAGAACGGTTGCGATAGGATGGGCTAAGCAGTAAATATATGGCCTGGCACTGAGTAGTACGACAAACTTTCGAGAAGGTGTGCATATAAGCCAGAAGCATATCGACGAAATCTCCATAGGGGAAAAGTTGGCCTGCTAATCATCTGCTAAGCTCATATTCCATAACCATTTGTAGCCCAATCCACTAGTCTCCTGTAAATCTGCTGCTATTTCAACGTCATCTTGAGATGTAATAATGGTATGGTACGAAACTCGGCATTATGATTGATCCTTCCGGCTTGCATAAAATTTTTTGAAATACTAAATTAGAAATATATATTAATTTTATCAATAAAATGTTCCCTTTGAATAATTCTCGTTATGTTATTCATTTCTTTAATTGGTCCCTCGAAGCATTTTATGTACTGTTAATACCATCAATATCAACAGCAATAGCAACAGCAACAACAATTGCAGCAGTAGCAGTAGTAGCAGTAGCAACAATAGTGGTAGCAGTAGCACAACTTGATGTTTGTGTGCTCAATCAATATATGAATTTTGCCACAAGTGAAGGTTTGTGGCAAAATGTTGTTGCCGCTGTTTGAATTTCTTTAAGCAGTGATGATCTTTAATCTTAATCCAAAGAATTCAATCCCGAGAAGAAATAATTCAGGCTGTAATAACTCGAAAAATGAAAGATCATCGGAACAAGTTATTAAACAGATACGAATTTAGTTTTGCTCCATCCAACTGTTATTTTGTGAACAAAAAAAAAAAGAAAAGTGAAATATTTCTAAACTTTCTAATACCCTAACCTTTTGGAATTTCTGGAAATCCCAGAAATCTCTAAATACCATGATTTGCACAACACAGTTTACTTGAATGTGAATTTGAGGACAGAATAAGTTGACAGTTCCCGAATATCCAATTGTAGTATGTTAAAAATCTATACAGTTATTACAGTGTACAGACAAAAAATTCAAAAATAAAAAAGAAGTCAGTGCTAAAAAGATACACATCTACATGTTATTGGTAACAGTATCTCTAGTATTGCTAAGATAGACTCTGTCTGGAATCTGAACAACTTCAAGTTTATTCGAATAAATATAAAAAACAGATAGTCTGACGGAATGGCTAAATTCTGTATAATCTACTCTCACTAGATTCTTACTCGCAACTGTCCATGGGAAAAACTGTATCTGATACCTTCCATTACTACTTCCGAATGGGTTTCCAGAATCCCAGATAATTCAGATTTGCCCAAACTTCTGTAAGATAAACCAAAGTCCAATTAGGCAGTAAAAATATTGAAGATTACTCACGATATTTAATTCGAATCTTTTACCCAAAGGAACCTTGTTTATGACTTACAGTTTGCGTACTTCTATAACCTCAGCTATCAATTTCTGCACCTAATTAGTTAGAATTTATGTAACAAATCAAATAGAATAAAGTTTGACCCATAGAGTAAAATATTAAAAGCTATTTTCGAAAGATATCTTACCCGCACCAACTGGTTGAATAAAACCGTGTCTCAAACCTCCGGTCCACGTATTTTGGGCGAGATTATCCGAATCTAAATGTTCGAACATTACTAGAGCAAACTAAAATCGAGTATTAATGACAGCTTCCACTTTTCGTAATCATAATTCGACAAAATTTCCATATCCGATCATCAATACTTTCAAGTTCAGGTAAATTAAATTTACGAAGTTCGAAAATCTGAAGTTTAATGAAGTAATCGGATGCAAGTTAAATTTCATTAGGACTTAAACTGCTGCTACCAATTATCAAATCTAAAGCTTGCAACACGGGATAAATGTTCTCGCTGAATCCAAATTATTTCAAACTAAATGTTCCACATCTTGATAGCCATATGTTTATACGAGACTAAATTTGATCACAGGAACACTGCAGCCAACTTCTACAAATTTACCCTACCGTCAAGAGTGAAATCGCGTGCAACTCTTCGCCGAACATTTCGCAAACTCAACGGATCGTTCGACTGTCCTTGAACTGTCCTTACACCTAAACAACCTAGGATTAATTTAAAATAAAACTACACCAAATTTTGAAATGAAAAAGTATCTTAGTTTCCTTTTTTTTTTCGCAAACTTATCATTTCGAAGGGAAATTTTCACAAAACAAAGCTTATTTCTACAAAAGTTACCTTACCCATAATCTGGCCCATTGTTACTGTTTGTTCTGCATGCAGTGAACTCATCAAATGATGAAATTGCTGTTGTTCTAAATAGTACACATTTTTACATGTCAAGTGACTTTTCTGAGATTAATCCTTACACTATCGAACTGTCTCAGTAGAAATAGGCAAATTATGCCCTTTTTCTTCATCATCCATATCGCCCCTTTAATTCATCTTTAATCCCCTCATTAGGCTCCCTTTCTGGCCTAACTTTCTAAACATTCTGTTTTAAATTATATTATTTCCAATTGTCTTATCCTATAAACACTAACGCAAATGAACCTAACCTGTAATAATTATATTTGGAATCCCCATTTGTAAACTCTCCACATCTAAACAAGTGGTGAGTATTACCTATGAAATCAAATTCTAAACAAACAGATTGAATAATTGATCTGTGTATTCACACATACAATACCGCTCTCATAGAATGACGATTTTTGCCATAGGATAAAAATAGGAAAAACAGCATTGATTTCCTGTTAGTGCTAAGGATATGAAAAGGAAACAGAATGCAAATATCGGATGATTATGTTTGTTATTAATAGCTATATCAATTGATATGCTACAAAATACACTTAATTTAAATACTAATGCGACAATGGAACAAGCATTTGTTCGATAACAGCCCAAATCGGCTATATATGCTTTAAGGATATTGTGTACAACAAATCGCCCCGGTAAGAAACTGAATATCACACAGAGTATAAATTGATCAGTTTGACAGAGCTCAAATTTGTTAAGACAGCTAGACACTGCATCCTGTGTAGTGTCTGTTAGTTCCGGATATCCGTCAATTAGACGAAACAAGTGAACGAAAAAAAAAATCATTCCAGAACTAATTGGTTCCCATGCGACAGACAGAATGCATAATTACTGTACAATCCTTCGCTTTTATTTTTTCAATTCATCAAATGCCAACACAAGTTTACATCGATGCTTTTGGGCAAGCCTCTTCATCTTTCCGGGTAACAGTGGAGAGAGATTAAGGATAAAAAGACTCAAATAAAGACACCTAAATTTACGGCCTCCATTAAACTTGGTCGATTAATACAATTTCTAACATAATTTCGTGAATACTTCCCTTCTCTCTCCTCTCAACTAACATATCTGCGATGATCACAAAAAGGAGCAAACAGATATGACATAGTGGATGGTACTTTGAAGGACAGGGGACCTTCCTGAAAATACGGATGTAATAACAAGAGTACTTACTAGGATGCGCGTGTGCTGAACCAAGTAAATGCTGAACGCGAGGTACAAGCGCACCAAGAAATGAAGAAGCTGTGTGAACAGCTTGCGACCTGAATAAAATGATTTATCGAACATGTATAAAATTTTTGGAACTGATCATTTTCCAGAAACTCAAAAGACTTGAATATGCCAAAACTATTATTTCGCGCCATTAACGGTAAATGCGACAAAACAGGAAGGTGAAGGTATATGTAGAGTACGGAAACACATGACCAATTCATAGATCATGCCACATAGATGCTGCAGATATCTTATAGCTAGTATAACTGTCAACTACTTACTACAAAACAGTACATTAAAGAGCTCTACTTTTTAAAGGAATTACCATCAAGTATTCCACTTGGCATACTACGAATGATATAACCATATGCTTCCACTTGCAATTATTCAAGAACTATTTGTGGAAAATTTACCGTTGCAAGTTTCTAAACTGTGAAGAATGATTTTCAGCAGTATTAACATCACCGTTCACAGTTCTTGAAAGTTCTGTAGTCGTAGTTGTTGTTGCGGCATTGCTGTTTATTGGTGTGCTCAGTGCTGCGTTGTTACTAGCAGTTACCGTATTTGGACTTGCATCATCTGCTGTGTCCTGGATCAATATTGCGGAGCATAAATAATGGCATCGATATACAAATATCAATATGAGTCATGGAAAGGATCGATACATTTTCCAGTCCCATCTTTCATTCAAATCATTTCGAAGAAATAAACGAAAACAAAGCTGTAAGACTTTTTTCAGAGCCTGAAATGTAAATAAGAGCCAAACAATAAACATATTCAACCTGCACAACTACACCAAGCTGCGGGGCCGAACGACAACCACTTGGTTCGCCTTGCTGTACGAAAGTTGGTGAAACACGATTCGCTGTGCTTTCACAACGCCTATAATACAGTGCAATGTTTCACTGGAGACAAATAATATAATAATTGCAAATCTAAAAAACGCTTTACAATACAAATTTTGTGATATTTGTGCCACGATGACATTTAAATTTCGTTGCCGATTCTACAATATTATCAATGGTTTAAATAAGAATTAGCAAGATCATTGTAAACCTTTCCTTTTGCCTCACATCTACGCAAATATGTTGGCGTATACATATGTACTTGTGGAATGTAATAATGAATCGATGACATTAGTGAAAACGACTTCCTACAAGCCAAATGACATACAAAAATGACATACGCGATACTGTGGCAGAGACCCGTTGCTGAACTATGCGCACGAGTGCGTGTTGATGACGAAGTGCTCGGTTGCTGCTCACTGTTATTTGCCGTACGTGAGCTCTCCGCTCCAGTAGCTACTCGGCCCGCCACAGTGGTTCGACCTTTACGAGCTCGCGGTCTATCCTTTGAGCTCCTGGAGTAGTATAGTTTTATTTAAGGAATTCGGCACACATCATCAATAACTACACAAAACTCAATCTCGTGGGAAAAAGAAAAAAAAACCACCTCCGTCCGTCTTCCTAGTTGCAGTGGTCGGTATAAAGTAATACCATAGGAGAAAGGTCACAAGTTGCTCTTCAAAAGCCGAAAGACAATTTTTGTCGACAAGATTTCTCAGCAATAAACGAACATGGAGGATGACATAGTGAAAGAGAAAAGGAAAGGGAAGAAGGTGAAGTAATACTAAGAATGGAACGGCAAAAAATTATGATACCTTGGCTGCTCGACCACCAGTGAACCACTGTTTGTATGAGCAGAATTATCAATACTGTCTGCTGTCTGACTCTACAATAAGACCAAAGCAGAGTAAAAACAATGGTAATTCAAAAGAAAAAGTACAAAATTATAATATCGCATCTTAGTTTAATCCTAAACAGTGCTCTAAACGGAGAGTCTGAGCAACCTCAGCAAGAGAAACGATGACGGCGAGGTCATCTCAGGAACTTGCGACAACTAATGTTTTTTTCTTTTTTATTAGAAGGTAAACAACAAATAATTGAAATTCAAAAGAAAATCCAAAAAAAAAAAGAACTAACGCTTGACACTGGAGTTGAATACTGACGCTGTGAACGGGTAAGACGGCGATCACTCGGGTTTTGGTCAGGAAAGAAGTCTGTCAAATACTTCAATTCACTTCTAATACTCTCGTGTCCGGAACGACCGGAACCTGAACGTCCACACCCTCCACCCACCGACCCCGTTTCAGACGTACCCGGTAAATGAGGATTTTGCTGTCGAGACAGGTCGCTGCTTTCTGAATTCTGTAAATACAGCTTTTTTCACTTCTAAGGTTTTAAACGCTTTCTTCATTATAATGCAGATGAAGTTATCAAAACGTGATTCATTACTGGAACTATACTAATATATTGGAATCGACAATTTGTTTCACACCAAAAAGGTAAAAAAATCAACGTGGCTCATCCCCCGTTTGCAAAACGTAGGTTTCTTTGAAATCAAAATACCTGTTCCACTGATGAATGGGTAACTCGACGCAGTTTAGACGAAGAAGAACCCACAGCTGCAACTGAAGTTGTTGCCGAAGCTTCTGATTTCAATGAACCTGGAATGAATGACCGATGATTAGCGGCTATCCAACAAAGGAGTTGATGGAAGAGCTACTCGGTTCATTTCACTTTAGTACCATACAAAATAGAGAAAAAATAAAAACGACTCTTCGGAGTAATTAAACAGTAATAAATTGGCATCGACAAAAATGATAACTAAATAATTGTTCATGACCATATCTTAAGGAACATTGTTATTTGAGGATTTCAGTTGTTTAAATTCCACTGAAATCTAACTTAGATACCTAGTAGCAATACAGGAATAGCATCGATTAGGAAATGTTAAAATACGGTAAGAGGAGCGCATTCCTAAAATTTTTTAAGCAAGCCGAGGAGAAAATGCTATGTAGACGAGGTGATTCAAGCGATCAACAACAATGACAACACAATCCAACCAACGAGTGGAAGATAGTAAAGAGATTACTATACGTGACTGTTCAACAATAAGATGTAACTTCACGATTCATAAAGCTAATGGGCGATTGCATTATCTTTACGAATCGCAACGTTCTAAATGAAATATTAGAATGATTAATGAAGATAACGGTTCAATTTATTACATCAATATGGAAGTGTATACAATGTTTGTTCAACAGGACGAACAGTTTTTCCTTTTGTTTTATTTCTTAAATTTCATCATGTAATAAGTAAGTAAGACCAACCTGAATTTGGTGAACTACGTTTTCGACTAAATTGAGGCAGCGTAGCGTTGTCACCGTGCTGTCCAGATGTCGATCCTATATTCGACATGGAAGAGCTAAAAAATTTGAACGAATGAAGCGACATGTTAACTAGTCGACATGATGGCTAAGAATCGATGGTTAACGACGCTTTACTTTTTGTACTCATATTTTCATATTTCCTTCCCACTTGCCTCATCCATTCCAGTCCATCTTCCTCAAAAATCTAACAGATACCACATTCAAAACATGGCTAAGACTCGAAACATAATGATTACAGAGATAGAAAAAATGGAGTCTTTTAAAAATCTGGCTGAACTAAATATCATAAATTACTTTCCCAACATCCTTCCTAAATCCCGAGAAATAAACGAAAACACAACAAAAAGCAGTACATCTTTTCATTCCAATAATGCTCTAAAGCATCATTCAGAATAGTTACATCAACGTCCAGACATCATTCGTAACAGTAAAGTAAATGTTTGGTTAATGCCTCACATTAAGACTGTAGAATTGACATTTCGATATCGTTCGTCTAAACATTATCGGAAAGAGGACAAAAAACAGACATCAGTCGGAGTGGCATGAAGAAATTTAGATATGCATAATTTCTTTCTGATTTCTACTTCTTCTGATAAGATACTCTCTCGATGTTTTGTAATAGGTGATATACTCCTACAATTGCTTCCCTTCTAACTTGATGACCTATGAGAAAAGATTGTTCTCCAAAACAAAATACACATTTCGTCTCGACTGTGCCATCATATGAACGGTTCAAACCCATCACTACTATTTATCACAAACATTAAGACTAAAGATCGATTAGTGAAAAGAGAAAAAGAAAAAAAGATTACGGGAAATGATGACGAACAACGCTGCAGGTATATTAACAACTGTATTGATTGCAGAATTGAAGTCGTAAGCTTTGGAAATTATTCTTACATTATTACTAAGGAAATCGCTGAAATTTGTAAAGGTATCACAAAAACAAAAAGCATATATGATTGTAATTCGTCACCCTACACTATTACTTAATTATGACTAGAAACAATATTGGTGGTAATATAAATGACAAGGAACAGTAATATTGCAAGCTAATGATTGCAATCATAGGGACTTTAATGATAACATAAATTGGAGATGAAATGACATCACGTAGACATCAATTTATTAAAATGATAAAGAACTGAATTTATCCAACTTTTCTAGATTATACAGCACACTCAGGGATCGATTAAATGATCGTATAAAATCTCAGTGGAATATGATAGATGCTAATAAGCGATTAATGTCGTACCAACCAACCAACTATCACCTAAGTGAATTCTGGTATTGAAGTTGAGATCTTCAGTATCACGGTTGCTGGACATTTCTATTACTCCAGTCACCTAAAATACGAAGTAGAAAACCCTGTAACAAGCCTGACCCATTCAAATAGTAATCATAAAAATATACTACAGATTAGCTACTGAATTACTGTACAACCCTCACAGCGATTTCGAAAACAGGAGAAGACACAAAAACATCCCAAGAAGAAACACCAAAAATCCGAAATCGATTTTATTTGATAACTGAAATGTCAACATGTTGGTAGTTTTGTTAAAGTACCATATGTTAACACATGGAATTGATGATATCAATCCCAATGGTAAATCTGAAGAGAACAACCCATAACAAATAAATGAGTATTCTCAAGGAAAAAAAAAAGGCGAGTTATGGTACTTCACTGAAATTTATCATTTCTTCCCCATCGAACAATTCCAACTTCTGATTTCAGATCATTTTGAATCATTGTTAGTTTTGGTCGAAAAAAAAAAACCATTTACCTTTACCCGGAAACTATGAATACTTAGAATAATCACTTGCAACCTGCAAACTGTGAATGCTATATAAAATGTACTGCTCACGTGGCAGGAATTACTACCACCAACACTAGCAGTCATCATCATTATTATTACCATCAGAAGAGTTGAATGTATAGATAGAACAAAGCCAATTCTTTCTTAGAGAAGAAAGTTCCACCAAGCAAACATGTAAGTATATGTGTGTGCACTTCAGGAATTGGTGAACAGATTTAAAAAAGAAAAAAACCAATAATTTTTCATCCGGCAGGCCATACATCTATCTATCTATCTATCCTCGATCGTTTTCTCTTCTCAAAAAATCTGCTGCTGAGAATAGAGGAGGAAATTACCGTCATCGTCTTCGACAGAAGAAAAACAGCAGCAGCAGTAGCACTAGTTGCAGTAGTAGCAGCAACAGCAAATAGCTACAGCAACAGAAACAACAACAACAACAACAATAATAATAACAAAAACAACAACAACAACTCTGTCAACAACTAACTACAAAGTAGTTAATAAGGAGAAAATTTTCCCTACCACTATTTTTCACTTCTTTCGCCATTCATTCAAACAGAAACTGGAAGCTAAAACTGGTGAATAGCAATGAAAACGAAATGCCTACGGGACAAAACACTAAATCTATTCATAAAAATTTTCCTCTATCCAATATTTTCAAACCAAAACTATAGACTATTTATGTGCAAGCCTTCTTTTACTCAGTATTTCCTGCATTTGAAACCGTAGGCCTATTCTATGTTACTATCCATATCTGCCTTCCTTCGCCCAGCATCCTTAAGCCCGAAATCAACTTACTCTACCTTCCCTTCCTTTACCAAATGTCTTCATACCCGAAATTTATAGGCTTATCTCATGTCCTCATTCATGAAAGTCCTCCTTCATCTCACATCATCCAACTCGAAATCTTACGTCCAAAATCTGAATCCGTCATGTTTAAGAACTGTTCCTTACTGCATATCCAAAATCAAAGATACTATATTGCCCTAATCATAAAGTTGAAATTTACATCATTTCTATGCTAACAACTAATAATTTAACCATCAAAGATTAATAATATCACATTTAGCTATCTTTAACTTATTTACTAGCTTTCTCACAAAACACTTCTGTTTTTCAACTATCTACATCAAACAATAAACAATAAGCAAATAAGCAAAAACAAAGAATGCTAAACATGACCAATAATCAGAAGCATACCTGATAAAGCCCCGTGCTGAACTATTTGTACACTTGACGTGAAGCCTTGACGTATATACGCAGACAAAACCAAATTGATATTTTCAATTTCCCAAATCACCTCTTTTCCTTTTTCTTCTTCTTCTTTTCTCTTTTTGTTCTTATATGTTGTCGTTATCGTTATTGCTGTTGAATATTTCACAACACTGATAGGAATAAATCGATGATGAATTCGTTACAAATAAAATTATAAAAAATAAAAAAAAAAAAAATAATAAAAAAATCACACCTATATTTATATATATATATATATATACGTATCTGAACAATAATAATTTGCATATTAAAGCTTTATATACATAATGTATATACATATATATATATATATATATATACGTATTATATATATTAGACAGACGAGACAGAAGAGCACAGTGTCAGGTGAGGAGTAGAGGACATCAGCGCCACATCATACAATTGTCACCTCCTTTCTTCCTTCCTTCCTTCCTTCCCTCTTCATTCACACCCTTTTTGCCTTCTCCTCCTTCTTCCTTATTGTTAAAATGCCTTTCATCCATTGCCAATTCCCATTTGTCTCTTAACACTTCCTTCTTTTGATCTTTCAGGTCAAGGCCTTAACAGCAATAGGATAAGTTCAAAAGACTAGATAAAAATGATGGGACATCACTTTTTCTTACTTTGGGCCTCATAAACTCTTGCTTCTTTTTCTATCGTAACATCTATCATAACATTCATTCATTCTTCCCTGATAAATATCTTTGTGCATGCATGCCTAAAATATGTCTATTACATACATATATGTATATGCATGCATCTATGTAATTGCATGCATGCATGTCTATGTGTTTGCATGTCTTCACCATGTATATAATGTGCATATGTCTGAATTAGTTAACAAACGACTGGTAATAAAAATGATGTGAGATATGCAAAATGAGTAAAATAAAACATACAGATGTGCATCACTCTTCTCTCTCTCTCTCTCCCTCTCTCTCTCTCAGTTCTACTCTGCTTCACTATCTCATTAATTTCTATCTTCTTTTCTCATACAATGTAAGATTACTTCTTTTTCCACTATTCTTCTAGCTATAAATTTGTTAAGAATCGAGTAATTAAAGAAATAGATTACTCATAACCGGATCCGGCATTCGTGTATAATCTTTTAAAGTAATAATGGTAACAAGTAGCATAACATGTATTTCTCTAAAATATAACATAGTGAAATGAAAAGTATCTCATGTACTATTTTAGTTAAATTGGAAATGAAAATCGAATTGACAAACATATAGATAAATCGATATATATATATATATATATGTCAGGAAAAGATTAATAGATGAAGCTAAATTTATAGAAAATTTTCCGTATAAAGTATTGAAATAGAAAAGTATATAAAATATGTTCCACAGTGCTTCCTATCTAACCCACAATCGCAATAGCTTTTATTCACGGAAAGAGACAGAACGAAGGAAGGGAGAGAGAGAGAGAGAGAGAGGGAGAGGGAAAGGGAGAGGAAGAAGGTATAATTCCGGAAAATAAATACGAAATGATGCTGTCGATATGAATGATATAGAATTAGTTACCAAAAGAATTGCTTGCTTCTCTCATTCTTTCTCTTTTTCTACTATATTTCATATTGCCTTCAAATATAGAACTCTAACATTTCTATCCTCTCTCTCTATCCCTCTCTTTCTCCTCCTGTCTTGTTTAAATTACATTATTTCTGGATTCCTTTTATTTTCTGTTCATATTTATCCTGATTTCTTCATTCTTTTTTCCTGAATATATACTATTAAAATTATTTTATCTTATACGGAAGATAATCCATTCAAAAATCATGCGACAATTGATAGTAATCTTATCTTCATTGAATTTCGTTCAGACGACACCAATATATGTTGTCTATGTATGCTTCTTTTCTAACAATTAGGAAGAAAGAGAGTGGATGAATGAATGCTTCTTTTAGGTTCGATTAGTTTTGTTCACCTATCGTGCTAGACTTGTTTTAGGTTGACCTTTAGGAGAGGATAATGAAAAGTTGTCTGCTTCACATCTTTTTACAATAACAATAACAATAACAACAACAACAACTAATTGAAGGACTATTTGTTATTAATCATTCAATTTGGACTAATAACAACATTCTATCCTTTTTTTCTTTTTTCCTCAAAAAATAGTAATAGGTTGAAAGTTATCGGTTATATTATTACTTAAGCAATAGGATTATATTTTTTTATATAGATATGATAGTAACAAATACAATGTAATATTATTCATTTATTAATTACAATATTCATTAGTAGGTAAAAATTTCAAGTAAATAGTAATATTAATTAATTCTTCAACAAATATAAATCATAGAAGCATATTTAATAGCTATTATAATTGACCTTTATACTCATTTAACCTTTCTTATCTTATCCATCTCTCTAACAATCTATGATGCCACTTATCTATAATACTCAACCCAATTCATCCCACAGACATACATACACACATACACACATATATATATATACACACACACACACACACACAAAGGCTGGTGATATTTCAACCAGCGCAAATTGACGGATGACGGATGGTAGGTATATTCTTAGAGTGGCATTTTATCACATACACAGACATACAACATACACAGACATACATAAAGAGACAAATATGTAGACATAGAGAGATAAACATTTCCTAATGTATATATTACTCACACCTCACTTCTCCTCTCCCTCTCCTTTTTCCCTCTTCTTTGCCCTCTTTCCCCTCTCTCTCTCTCTCTCTCTCTACCTCTCTTTTCAACTAACTGATTGATTCGTTTTCCAATATTTCATCATCATCATCATTTATTGATTTCATCCCATTGAAAATTGTACGTTTGAACATACGTACGTACGTTTGTATCGATCCGATCATTATATAATCATTTCTGTTTCTCCGTATTTGCATATCGCTTTTTTTTTTCTCTTTTTTGTTTATTGTTTACCTTATTAAATTATTAAATGTTAAGAAATTAGAATTGGGTATATTATGGAAATAATAGATATGATGGAGAGGGAGAGAGAGAGAGAGAGAGAGAGGGGAAAGATTAAGATAGGAAGAGTACTGTAATGAGTAAGATAGGAATACGATAGGAATAATGTAGTAAGAATAATCAAATTTAATTAAAATATTATCAGTAAAAGATAGGTAAATCTAGATGATTAATATGATATGATTGGTGATAGTAAAGAATCGGGTTAATCAAAATTATTTGAATCAAATAGGATTGATCTAGATTAGACAAAAATTATTTGTATCTTTCATGAGATTTGTATATATATATATATTTTTGGGTCACCCGCCGATATATTGTCATTGTATGATTCATCAATACATTCCAATAAATGATCCTAATAGATCAACAGTAAAGATAAGTATGAATCAATAAATCGATGTTGAATATGTGTAAACATTGAATTATAATTGTTGATTGTCAAATTACATTAGTAGGAATTTGAAATGTAATCAGTATATATTGTTTAAGAGTTTTTTGATAATCGAAATTATTTTGTTGATATGATACGTTAGTTGACTACCTGTTTAATTACTCCTTTCATTAGATTGTAGTTTTTTAGAGGGGGAGAAAAAAAGGATAAAACGGTTACGTTAGCAATCCGTGAAAGGAAATTATTGGGATAAGTAATCACCGTAAATGACGTATATCATTATGGGTTAGTGAAAGAGTTACATCAGGTTTATCTATAGTAATAAGAATGGAAATATTTTAGGTTTTTTCAGGAATATTTCCATTCTTTTTAGCTATCATCAATTAAGATGATGTATTTTAAAGTTTGTTACAGTAAGTCTTGCTCGTATTTTTTCATACAGTATGCTAGTTGATTTTTTTCCCTTTTTTTTTTTCATCTTGTAATTTCAACTTCCGTATTTTAATATAAAAGTACCGGAAATCATCATTCTTTTCTTTGTTGTGAAATGAAGGTGGGAAAAAATCGCGGAAGATGTGTTTATTCGTGAAAAGAGTTGGATTTACTGCTATTAACTCTCTCTCTCTCTTTCTTTCTACGAAGATGCTATATTTGAAAATTGAAATCCATTACTGGTAAAATCTTGTTTTTCGACCTTCAATTATTTTAATGATGATGTATTATGTATGGATGGAATAACCGGAATCATAAAATAACTAGCTATCGTATTGGATAATAATTTAGTACGGTGAATTGTAATTTGTAAGCAAATAATAAACATAGGATAAAATTATAATAGTGGGAGAAAAGAACGATAATTCATACAATCATGGATAATAACAATGATAGTTTGTAAATTAAAATGAAATGCTGTTATCAGTTATCAATGGTAATGATAAACAGCAAAATATCAATTCTTAGAAGATGATAAGAAATCGTAATTCGTATTGTATAACGGAACTGATCCTAACATATTGTTCTCTTATTGAACATTTATTACAGGTATAACTATTATGAATAGTGGCAATTTTGGATATGGTAGCCAGAATTTCGATAGTGGCTACCAATATGTAAAAAGCGCTCCAGGCTCCGAAGGCTGGACTGGGGGGGAAGCGCCTGGTGCGCAACTCCCCCTCCCGCCTAACGCTACTACACCGGCTGCACGATCAAATGATACTCTACCCCAACATGGTATGATTTTCAATGAATAATATCATTATAACCAAAAAAAAAAAAAAAAAAAAAAAAACTACCACTTGATTGTAGAGTATATGTAGAGTGTATGAGTTTGTATAAAGCCAAGATAATAATGCAACGAAAGATCTGGAAAAAAAACGGAAGTTTATGCATAACTTTAACAACATGTTTATTCAATGAATGGTATCAGAGATTCAATGAATGATATTAGATGAATGTTGTTTGATGCTGTTAAAATACGAGAAATAGTACTCTTTAAAGAAACAATGAAACAGGATCGAATAGTTGACGATAGATGATGTTACAAATAAATAAATGATGATGAAATGTAAAATTAAATAAGCGAAATTTTCAAATGCAGCGAATGTTGTAACGAAGCAAAACTTTAGGAGAAAGTCGAAAAAGAAAGAAAAGATTTTTATCATTTGAAAAATAAGGGATGGGAAAACAGCATAATGCGTTGTTTTATCTCATAAAGTTATTGCTTCGGAATGTTAGACAAAACTGAAAAAGAAATGAAAAATGAAACAAGCCTTTCTAACTACATCATTGTATCTTTTTTTTTTTTTGGTTTTTATATATTTAATGTATTACAATATGTCATGCAGTTTGTAAAATCCTTTTTCTGTTTCAATAAATTAAAAATTTGTCATTCATTTTCATCAGGTATTTTTTTCTACAATATTGTCACAAATAATTATTCATTTACAGAAAGCCGTTATGTACCTCCACATATGCGCCATGCTGCTGCAACAGCACCGGAAACAATTCCGGAAGGTGCACCGGTGTATGAAAATTGGTCACGTGGACCGCAACAATACGTACGTAGTGGACGTGGGAACAGCGGTACGTTTGGTGACCGCAATGTGCCAATGCGAAAAAGTCAAAGTTATGCTGGCATACAACCGGTGGTGTATTTTGTCTTTTTTCTTTTCGTGCTTCGTGCAATTTGAACATTAAACTATTTGTCAAGAAATGTTAGAGTTTAAAATTCACACGTTTATTTTTGTTACCGATTTTGGATGCTATGAATAATATGTTAGTTTGCTAAAAACACATCACTTGATCAATATAATATGTGTTTACTTATTTTTGAATACGTAGCTAGGGCATAGTTTAACATTTAACATTCCAAGAATTAATGCTATATTAAGGGAATTGAAACCGTTTTGTTACCCAAGATTTAAATTGTTTCAGCAAAATGATTACATGTCGCAATGGAGCAATAACACACCTGTGCAAGGCTATGATTATCAGCCATGCATAGGTGGTAGACCAGGACGTGGACGAGCTGGTTTTGGACAACCCGTAAGTGGTTTCAATCGAAATGATGGACATGTGCGTGGGCGAGGCTCATACGGAGATGGTCACGGAAGTACTCGTGGACGTCCGAACTATTCCGGACGTTACTCTTATGATCGAAGGTTAGAATCGCATCGATTTATAAAAACGATCACCTGAAATAATCTTAAGACAGTATAAAACTTGAAATGACATAGGGAAGGGCAAAGCCAAATTATTTTGCAAGTTGTTTCGTGTTATATTTTTGCTGATGCGATGGCTACTATCAGTCGTGCAGTTAAATTTTTGAAGAACGAATCACGTGGTATGTGAGTTGACGAATGGCAGCATGTTGTGTAGGGAGGGAAACATTAGCGATTGACAAGTAGTCACTGTTATCACTGCCTGATTTCACTTACTTCTCGAGAAACTGACCTGAAAATTGTGTCAAGGCTCCATTGAGGATGTATCCGAGCAGCAACGTGACCCCCATCAGTCATCCCTCCAATTAAACGTCCTGAATGTAGGCTTGTTGTTATTAAAAGTCGAGAACCAAAAGGCCACTCTGTTTTAATCAATATGTATTGATAGAGTGTAATTTGTAACTATTGCTTATGTGATATAATGTGTAAACGGCATGTAGCATCATCAATCTTACTCATGCTGGGATTGTTGATTATGGAATAGTCTTCTTGTCGAGTAGTAAATATGGAATTTAAAGTATTGTACATTTGTAGTCGCTTTTGTATCTTTTGAGCAAAATATGGAGATTTGCTGCAACAGCTTACTTTACTGTGTAAATTTGCTTGGATCACAATCGATTCAGGGTTTTAGGGAAAAGTGTGGAACCCTGTTTCTTTGAGATCTGTTTACGAAATATTCCTAGATCCTCGTATTAAGAATTAAGAGTATTCGCTTTAACGAAGGAATGTGGCCGAATTTGATGCATTTGCATGTGTGACAAATCAAGGGAAATACAATATTGCGATCGCTATTAGGATGGAACGAAAAGCAGACTTGAGCGTAATTAAAAGGCTGAAGTCGAATTTCGTACCGGAATTATGATTATGGTTAATTGTGTTGTAAACGTTTGCTTGTAACACTTGCCATGTATTTAGACTTTCGAGTAACTTTCTCCTGTTCAAGGTCGATTTCTGACAGTTGCTCAGTCCATCTCATACATTTTTTCCGGATAATAATTTCGCAGTTCTAAACGATTTTTGACAACACTATTGATCACCTATTGCATGTTTTTAGACCGTTACGTCTTTTTAGCTTTTTCCACCCGTTATTCATCATTAAGAATATTGTCGGTCATTCATATTTATTTTGGTCATCTATTTCTGATTTAGACTTCAGCTTGTGAGATTTTTGTCTGCTTGCCACATGCTTATACTAACAGTACGTATTATATGCTTTTCAATTGGATTATAACAATCGAGCATATGATTTGAGAATTATATTGTACTTGTCGGTAATTTTAATGGAGAGTTACCATTTCGACACAACATTAAGCGATAATTGTTGTAAGTAGACATGAAATAACCACAGCATTTGCATAACCCCAAATTGGTACATTAACTGTTGTTTACCACAAGTCCTTGAGCAGCTTATCTGCAAGATTAGGATAAATCCTCCACGAATGTTTTGCTTTCAACGTTTAATAAAACTAGTAGAAATCCTAGAAACGAGTATATCAGCAGTCGAGACAGGAGAAATAGAATCGTCCTGCAAAAGTCCATGCGTGATGAAGCTTATCTTTTGCCAGTCGCATTTAATAGACGGTAAGAGTATGATTTCGAAAAGACAATTATCTATATTAAATGGAACAGTTGAGCTTATCAATCTATGACAGATGACATATATAACATATTTGAAATTTCAGAAAAATTTCGTTGAACATAAAATAATTTCACAGCTATTGCAACATTATATGTATGTCATACATTCTCAGCTGTTTTAACGTTATGCAGAAGTTTTACGATTGCAGTGATAAGAACACATATTGAAGCAAAGTCAGTTATTACCGTTATTTTTTTCAAATCAATTTTCATTAATTATTTTTCAGAGCGGTGCATGATGAGCAACAGTGGGGATCGCAGCATCAGAGTGGTTTTCGGCGTCAAGACGATACAGTACCAGAGTAAGTGGATAATTTGCAACGATTTATGTATGTCATTTATACTATCAATTCGTGACTATGTTAACTGCATAACTACAATTTATGCTGTTAACGTAGTCACGAATTGAATTTTACCATGATTTTAGCAGTAATGGCTCATTTATGATAATGCCTTACTCTGAAATGTGATTACGGAAGAAATATATAATAATTTATAATATGCCACAACTGGAACTCAGTTTACGATTTCATTATTTATTTGTATTTTGAAATTTTATTACAGTAATTCTCGCTGGGCGGGATTGCGAGATCCTTTGCCAGAGCGTCCGCTTCAGTGGACTGAGCAATTACCCCGTGACGAACTTTTGGAATCGGAACTATTTGCTGGGATGAATTCTGGCATCAATTTTGACAAATATGAAGAGATTCCTGTTGAAGCAACAGGTCAAGATTGTCCTCCACCTATAGCACTCTTTGCGGATCTGAAGCTTCATCCGTGGATCGAAGAGAACATTCGACTATCGGGTTATGGTCGTCCTACACCTGTTCAGAAATACTCTATCCCAACACTCATGAACAATCGTGACCTAATGTCATGCGCTCAAACTGGTTCTGGCAAAACAGCTGCATTTTTAGTACCATTAATCAACAACGTCTTGCAAGCTGGTCCCGAAGCTCTTTATAAGGTTTCTCGTCTTTGCTTCATTAGTTCCAGTAAAGATCATTATATATCTCCAATTATTTGTGTGAAACACTACATATGTGGTAATCAGATTAAATTTACTACACATCTGGTTTAAATCTTGATACATTTGATTTCTTTCAGTCAACTACCCAGCAAAACGGACGTCGACGCCAATATCCGGCTGCTTTGATTTTATCGCCAACACGTGAGCTTTCGCTGCAAATTTACAATGAATCGCGTAAATTTGCTTATCGTACTCCAATCACTTCGGCTCTACTGTATGGCGGTCGTGAAAATTATCGTGAACAAATCAATAAACTACGTGTACGTTAACTATCTGCAATTTAAATCCTCATGATAATTTCATGTTGACGTAAGGGGTAGCGGGAATTTTTGCCAAGACTTTCATGATGTCACTCACTAATTATTGTTTCACAAAATGAACCACTTAATATCTAATTATGAACATTACACTTTGTTCTGTATAAAATCAGAAATAGAAAAACTAATCAAACAAACAAGGAAAAGAGAAGGAAAAATGTTGTAATATTTTGCCTGTGTTGATTGATGGTCGGAAGCACTTTCTAGACCATCGCTGATAGCAGGCTAAATAATTGATGTGATGCATAAGACATGAATATGTAGATATAATAGACATGTCAGATACTTTACGCACAAAATTCCTTTCATTATTTATCCTATATTTCTGAGCATTGCATTAATTTTTCATTTTTTTCCAAGCTTTTAGAATGATTATAAGGGAATAAAAGCACAGATTCGTTTTACATATGTGTTTTTTGCACTTTTGCAGTAATTTAGTTAATACACTTTGGATTATTTACGTTGTCTTATTCCTGCAGTATTGCAGTTGGGAGTGCATATTTTGATTGCAACACCTGGCCGTCTAATTGATGTAATGGAACAGGGACTCATTGGTCTTGATGGTTGCCGTTTCTTAGTTCTAGACGAAGCAGATCGAATGCTTGATATGGGTTTCGAACCGCAAATACGACAAGTATGTTATGCTTCTATGTGTAGTTTTTTTTTATACTAGTTATGAATACAATTAGAGCGATCCGATTGTTTCGGCCCATGAACTGTTTCGGATTATCTGTGGATGAAGAATTTTCAGGCATCGAAGTTTTATTTCACCTTTCGGTATTGTGGAATGAATAATTTGGTTAAGTTCCTTTTTGGCTTTGATGATGATGGGTGAAATACTAAGTATCTGTTTTAAAAAAAAAATGCAAACCTTGGGACCGTGGCATTTAATCTTCGCTTAGTCAGTGAGATATTTTGAGTCCTGATGTGTTAGAGCTTATCTCCTCCCAGTATCCTTTTGTCCTTCATGAGAAAATCTTTATCAGTGAAGATTTTTGGGTCATATGAAAAACAGAATGAAGCAAATGTAAAGAGGAGGGTAAAAAAAGAATCGTGTTCACTTATTTTACCTGATTTGTTTTACTTTTTTTTCAATATTGGATAAATAGTTTTGGTTGTTTCCAGATTGTCGATTTATCAAAAATGCCTCCGAAAGGCCAACGAGTAACGGCAATGTTTTCGGCAACATTTCCGAAGGAGATTCAAGTTCTTGCACAAGACTTTTTAATGCCAAATTATGTGTTTCTGGCTGTTGGTCGTGTTGGTTCAACATCAGAGAATATAATGCAGAAAATTGTTTGGGTAGAAGAACATGAAAAAAAAAGCTTTCTAATGGATCTGCTTGATGCTGGAGGTATAGTTTTACATGGTTTTAGAAATATTTTTGATCATATAGCGAATGTGTTTGCGTGCATTTCCTCCATTTGAAATCTGTAGGTTGGTATGTTACGTCTTCATAGGTGTCAAGTCAGTCCATTTGTGTCAAATATCTTTTGATATTGATTTAATCTTTTGTGCTTTATATTTTGGTTTCCCAGAAAATGGAGTTTGTGACATTGGTGATCCAGTTACTGGATTAAATATAGTGACGGTTAAATGAGTTTATATTGAGGTCACCATCGTAAAGCAGAATGTTTGACCACTGCAATGCTTAATATTTGGTATTTCTGGTCTTTTTTATCAATAGATAATCAACCAAAAGTGCGAAGTGGTAATTTTTTTCTTTAGAACCATCCGCATTAACACTCGTTTTCGTGGAAACCAAACGTGGAGCAAGCGATTTGGCATACTACTTGCAAAAAGATGGCTATAATGTTGTTGCAATTCATGGTGATCTAAAACAGTTTGATCGTGAGAAGCATCTCGAAACTTTTCGTTCCGGTGTTGCTCCAATACTCGTTGCTACAGCTGTTTGTTTTGTTTATTTCTTGAAAGAATAATTTATGTTTAACAAATTAGAAACAAACATTGTTTTATCACAAGACTACCGATGCTGACTATAATAGTGCCGTAAAACGACGCATTGCATTGAGTTTAGAATATTAAACGTAGCCTGTTTTCGTTTTACAAGATTTATAGTTTACAATATTAAACGATTTTCTAGCCCAAAGAAAATCTAGGAAATGTCGAAGTCGGGATTTCCATAGTGGCTAGTGTAATTTCTTGTGTTTATTAACGTCTATGAGATTCCTGAATTTAATTTAGGTTGCTGCTCGTGGTCTGGACATACCAAATGTGAAACACGTCATCAATTATGATTTGCCTTCCGATATTGATGAATACGTACATCGCATTGGTCGTACTGGACGTGTCGGCAATGTTGGTAAGTCGCTGTGCAATTAATGCTGTTATAGCTACAGATTCGTTCATGTTAAGTTTTGCTCTATTACGGAGAAGTGCAATTTCGGGATTTGGATTTTCAGGACTTGCCACATCATTTTTTAATGATAAGAATAGGAACATCGCTCGCGATTTGGCTGAACTAGTTGTTGAAGCAAACCAAGAACTTCCGGAATGGCTCGAAAAAATATCAGCTGATGCGCAACGCTATGGAACACGACCAGGTCGTACAAAGGGAGGCAGGTCAGTATGCAACTGAAATTTATTTTATGCAGCATTCGTTGAAAGAGATCGAAATTATAAGATTGTGATGTTGTTGCTGTTGCTGTCATCTGCCTATATAGTTGTCTATATACAAACGCTTTTTACTGAGTATACGTAACTTTCTTGATATAGTATTATCCGGACTATATTAGCATTATCTTCTTAAATTCCTAAAACATTCTGTAGGTAGAAGGGAGATTTGTTAATGTCTTCCGAAACAACAAGAAGGAACAAAGTAGTTTTGATAGAGTTATGTGATATTGGTATCAAAGTATTTTCAGTCGCTTTGGAGGTCGAGATCATCGCGTTCAATATACCGGAAGTAGTGGAGGTGGTGGATCACATCGTCAAAATGGCATTAATTATTCGCCAGGCGGTAATCAGTGGAATCAACCGCAACGTACTGCTCGTGCTCCTCCACAACAGGTTTGTTACATTTACAATTCATATATTTCTTATTTTTTACACACATATTGTGTATGAGTTTACCAAAGATTTTGAAACAGAAAAATTATCAAGATTAAGCTGAGAAGACGTTCTCAATAATTTTAAACCAACATTGCACTAACTGTCATTTGATGGAAGATGATAATTTAACTTCTACGTTTCAGTAAGTTAGGATGTAAGTTGCAACATAGGGAATACTTTTTCTTTGACTAACCATAACGGTAGATGGCGGATCTTTTTATCGAGGAAAGAAATGATATCCTTGTAAGTTTAAGTCACCATGCACTTACAAGGATATCATTTTTTTTTTTTTTTTTTTGTTAAAGTTATGCAAATTCGATGTATTTCCAGAACTGATGGAATTCGGTACGTTTTTGTCATACCGATAGGACTGAATATATTTTTCAAAAATTTGCAATTATTTTGTACTTGTTTTTATTTTACCTTTGTTAAGAAGAAAGATTGGCTGTCTATATGCTTATTCTTCATCTGGTTTTTCGTAATGAATAGAATAACTACGTCGCCCTTTTTAATCTTCAGGATTGGTGGAACAATTGATTGTGGTAATCCAACAAGAACAAAATGCTGAATATCATTATATTGCCTCCTTTACTGTAACACTTTTTTTTTTCTTTAAGGTTCGTTTTTTTTCTTATCTGCATGCGTTTTGTTTCGCCATTTATGAAAAAAACTTGTTATGAAATTAATGAAGAAAATGGCACCATTGAAATAAAATTTTGGTGTCATTTTTTTGCAGCATGTTTTGTTTTTCTTCTTTTGCATACTTGTGTCTATCTATTCATACCACAAACATGGATGATATAACATAATGTTACTGCGCAGCACTACTATATTACTCCATTATGTTTCTAAGTATATGTGTGTGAGTGTGTAGATGTATGGGATGTTTTCTTATTCCTTTGTCTCGTTTTAAAGAGGTATAATTGTTGTGGATCTTATACAAAAAGTGATTTTTGGATGCTTTTTCCACTGATTTACAAGAATAAGTTGGGAAAGGCGGGCAAACGAAGGAGGGAAAAAAGTGCATGAATGAAATAAGAATGAAAATAATGAAATTTTTTTATGTTAGAATTCTTTTTACAAAGAGTAAACAACAAACCTCGACTGGTTTTCTTTGTTATAAAACCAAATTTCTACCGTAACATCAAAGATTAAAACTTGATTGATTAGCTTTGGGTGATCCTTTATCTTGTTTTGTTATATGCTTGTGGATGAGGCGGTTTCTTTTTCTTCTTTTTTCTCTATAATCAAAATGAGCCAACATGTGGGTCTAGTACGACTTTCACAATAAGCATGAGAATCCATTTATTATCAACGATTAATACGTATCACAATGTATTTGGTATTTTTTTTGCTCTTTGTTATCATCATGACTCGTTTTATATGGTGCTTTATTTGATTGTTTTGGTGTAGCATGAATAATGATGTTATCTTACGTTTACTTTTAAGCTTCCAGTAGGGCGTACGTTACACTGAACTCCTGAAGGACATGTGTGATAGAAAAAAATGATGTTAGTTTGATCCGAATTGTTTTATGCTATTGAGAATTTCATTGAAAACCATAACTTTGCCGCTATGTTTTTATGTTCTCCTATGCCGTACTTGTTTTATTAACGCTTACAAATATACATGTTTGTGTTTGCAATACTGCAACATGTCTATCTTCACTTCACGTTATTTAGACGTTTGTGCAACAGTTTACTTACTGCCCTTGTTTTCATTTTTGTTTTATGCGATAACTTTAGATATAACCGGTGAAATTTGACAATTTCAACGAAGCGTATATATTTATTACTTTGTTGAACTATTCACTGTTTGTACGTTATAGCATGCGGCAAGAGGTCTTAATTGCAAGGATTATATTTCTCTTTAGCTTCAATAATTACGGGTTAACGCAATTTTATATGGTGTGAGTTGTATTTGTCCATTCTTTATATTTTCCTGTTATCTTTTTTCTTTTTTTCTACATCCTCCTATCGTATTATGCCACAAAAATGCATCTCATACAGGTTTTGGAGCGTTTTTTTTTTTTTTTTTTTTTTTTCAATTCACATGTCTTTCCATTTGCATTGCTTTTTTTTTCATTTTATTTTTGTTCAGTTCTTTGCATATTTATCTCATGAATCATACGTAGTCCTTTTCTGATAATACGTTGTTAGTTATCAGTTACCGGAAGCTATCTTATTCGTACTACCTCGTCATCTTTTTATTGATGTGCCTATGTGGAATGTGGAAAAACAGTGTTACAGAATATGTTTATGATATTTCCTAGATATTGTTTGTAATTTCAAGGGGGATTTATTTTTGTCACCAATTTTCTTTCCTTTCTCGAAGTGAATTGGGATTGGTTAATTGTTGTAGAAAAGCCGCAAAAAGGCACGCTTCATTTTTTCTATCCATTTCATTTGTTTCAGTATCGATGAATTTTGTTTCGTGATTGATTGCTTTGAAATAGATAGTATCGAAAAATGCATTACATGCGGATTTTGTTGATGTTTATTTCAGTATGGAATTAGTGTTTCAACAAAGTGCCATACTAAGTCTTAGTAGGCATGAAATAGACATATGAAGACTTTTCGTAGATATACAATGATTTACTTGGATGGAGTTTTAAGATTTAGACTGGAGGTTTCTGTTAATATTGCAACAAATTGGTATTATTCATTAATTTTACCATCGAATTTTTTGTTTCAAATTTAGCGGTAACCTATATCGAGTAATTTCACATCATTTTGCATATTGATTTGAGTTGACATACATTTTTCCCATATTATTGCTTGAAAATGGAGTTCAAAATGGTTATATTTATCTGATTATTGCTTTATGCCATCTTCTTTGCTTGTGATGGTGAGGTATTTCGTTCATGTTAATCTAAAATTACAGTTTTTTTTTCTTTTTTTTTTATCTCATCCGTAATTTAACACTTGTGCAGTAAACGTCTGGTGGAAGTCTTCCAAATTTATAAAAGCTTTATTTAAATCGTCTTAAAGGAACTAAATAATGTAAATTTATATCATTGCTTCCATCATATCTTCAGTTTGCTGACATCTTTTTTTTTTTTTTTAAATGCTCTACATATACGCTTTCTAAAAATTAAGAAACAAAGAAATTTTTTTCCGTCCCATCTTTGGATCATCTCATTTGCCACATCTGTTGTTGTCGTTGTTGTTGCTGTTGTTGTTGTTGTTGCGGTAAGGGAATTTGAACGTAAAAGATGTTTGTTTATCTGTTTAGTTATATATACGATTGATTTTATAGAGTTAGGAATGGAAAGGAATTAAATGCTGCAATGGCTAATTTATTTATTCATTTTCTATAAGAATATTGCGAGAATATAATTATTACGCTAATTAAATGTATGCTAATTTCAATTTTTTGGAATTCAAAAATACTTTTGAATGGCATGTTTCATATCCTTCCCATTATGAAAAGGGATAAGAGATAAGGTAATACTAAATTATTAAATGAAATTTCCTGAGATTCACCTGATATTTGTATGTTAATCAGTTGACGACAGCTAAATGCTATCAGTTAAATGATAATGGATGCATATTTATATCGTCGCTCGTCAACAATTAATACCTACGTTGCATTATATTCACGTATTATACATAACGTGGATGGGCATAATTTTTCGACTAAAAAAATAAAAAATAAAAATAAAAAAAATAAAAAAAAAAATGTGCTCCAGATCATTATATATTATTCATGTTTGCTACACAACATTGCTGTTGTTGATTCTTTTTTTTTTTTTTTTTTTTCAAGCGTGAAAAGAAATTTTGAAATTTTATTTGAAATTATTGATGAAATATTGATTGGTTATTGTTAATTATCAATTAATCGTTTGTTAAGTATCAGTTTATTATTTGATCGAATTAATGTGTTGATACTATTATTTAATTATTCTTTTTTATATATATATATATATATATATATTTTTTTTTTTTTTTTTTTATGACGGAGGAGGCAAATAATTGTTCAGTCATTGATCTTCAATTCTGCTTGTTCTTTGTTTTTGTTTTTTCTTTATTCTTGAATTATTCATTTCGTTTATGAATAAAATAAATTTTTGATTCAAGCAATGATTGCTATTCACGCCTTTAATTATTTACATTATGCGTATTTTTCGGAATAATTTCTTGAATGAATTTCATTTGATTTCATTTAAAAATTTTAAAATGAAATTAAGTGGAAATTGAAATAATTAAATAAACTAGTTTTGTTAACAAAATATTTGATGAATAAAGGAAGGGAATATAAAATGAGTTGTAATTATTTTTCTAAATGCATTATTTCAAACATGGAAATATTCTTAATTTTCTCGTTCGTACGAGATTTCTAATTATTTTCAATTATTACATTCCTATCTTCTTGAAATTAGAAGTCAATTTGTCGCTGTAATCGATAAAGAAGATTTCGTGTATCATTTGATGCACTTATATGGAATTCAGCTTAAATCATTTTATTAATGCAATAATGGAATGTTGGAAATTTGATGGAACAGAAATTGATCAATTTAAACAATGGGAATTATAATTAATTCCATAATTCTTGTAAAAATTACACAATTATATCCCATATAACTGCAGTAATCTAATATTTTCTATTAACCTAATCCTAAATTACGTATATTGATTGTACTGCAGTTGTTTAGAAAAAATATTACGACATATAAACGAAAGAAAGGAAGAGAGTGGTAGAATGGGAGAGAGAGAGAGAGAGAGAGAGATTGGTGAAAAGAGAAGTCTAGAAATTGATCAATTTTAGATAGATTTGGTGAGTTAGATGAAGAAGAGATAAGATTTTTGTGTTTTTTTTTTTTTTTTTTTTTTTCTGATCTCCTACTTCATTATTTCCTATACCATAGCAAAGGTCAATCAATGAAAATGTTAATGTAAAAGTGTAAAAAATAAGTGTTACTTCCAGAATATCTTCACAGTTTATGATCGAAATGACCCCGAATGATGATGATAATTCAATGTGGGCAAATGAAGCAATTCATTCATATAAAACATACATACGTCAACATGTTCGATGCATTTCACTTATTCCTAATTAATGCATCCATGTGACGTTTCTACGCTTGATATATTCACGTAATATTATCTTACTTAACATATTTTACTACTACTGATATACATATATATATACTAGTGTAATGTTATTGATTACTTATTGAAATTACTCTTGTTGATCTCTCTCTCTCTCTAACACCTTCCTCTCCCTCTCTCCTTCTCTCTCCCTCTCTCTCCCTACGTATATATATGGATATTTATATGTATGTATGTATGTATGTATATATTTATAATTGTAATTATAGTTTTCAGCAGGAAATTTTGCTCGGTGATTCGTTGAACTATTTAAGGAAATGATTTTATTAATAGCGGGTTCTATTCTGAATTGATAAACGATCCATTTTTGCTGTATATTATTCAATTTAAAAAAAAAAAAAAAAAATGGTTGATGATAAGGGTAGTAGCATTTTTGCATTTGTTTTTCCCAATCAATTGGAAATTGTTGCATCCGATCCGCAAACATATAAACGAATATTAACACTCTATAATCCATATCATTTTCCGATCAAATTTAAAGGTTTCTATTTTCTCTCTTTTTTTTTTTTTTTTTTTTTTGCGATGAATTTTGTTGTTTGTTTGAAAGAATTTGAGCATTTTATTTAAAAAGTGAAATTAAAATTGGAATAAAGTAAGTGTTAGAATTGAATGAATTTTTGTAATCAATATTTAAAGTCGATCCGATATATAGTTACGTAACATAGCTTTAATGATATAATGCAATTAATAATAATTAGTCATAAAATAATTGGAAATATCTTGTGTTAAATTTTTACAAAGCATAGTTTCACAGGAATTTTAATTGAAGATTGTATCATTTCATGAATGTATTTTCATCATATCGTATCAATTTAGATTATGTTTAAAAAAGGAAGATTTGAATAAGTTACCAGAAATTTTACGCAAATCAGAAAGCTCTATATTAGTTGGTAAAATTCTAATAGTTAAAGTATCGAAAATTATTAATCAATAAGCATATGAATGGGAAAGATCTTTTATTTGTTGTTATTAGCTTTTCTATTGATTATTATATAACCATTGAAGAGGATTAGAATGAGTTTTGTAGTTTAAATTTTCAAAAAAGAAAAAAAGAAATTTTTTCCTAAATATAATTTGCTATTATAAAAAGAAATTATATTATTTGTTTCAGTGAAATGTACAAATTCACACAGCTTTTCGGTGATCGAACCATATGGTATATTAAGAGCATCAAGTTCTATTGACATGTAAGTATTATATTTAAACTTCCTTATATATTATTGGAAACATTCTCTTTTGCCATATCTGATCTTATGTAGTAGATTGATAAATTAATTTTTATTCATCCTGTATGTATAATTTGAAATATGAGAACTTTGTAAACTTTTAATTTTTACGTTAGTAAAGAGTACTGTAGCTCAAACAAGATTTATAAATAATATAAAATTACCTGAATTAACTGTTTTTCTATTTGTTTTAGTATTATTCGGCATGTTGCCGTACAATTTCAAACAAGTCCTGGTCTAGAAACATTTCGTATCGAAATTTGTTCCGTTCATAATCAAAAGGTAAATTGTATTGTTATACGATCGGTCGATTACATCAATAATACATCACATTTGTTTTAATTTTATTCTCATCTATTGAAAGATGTATTGCAATGCATTTTAGTATCCCATTTCTACATAATTTATTTTTCGTCTCGGGAGGTAAATATTTTACGTTCCTGGTAGGCAGAATATTGATATATATTCGTTATTTATGAGCTGTTCCATTTAATTCCTTTTTTAATTAAATTGTCATAAATAGGGCGACAATATCAGATGCCCAGTGTGCAGTATTTTTTTTCCTAATCGTTTAAAAACTTTTATATCCCTCAATATTCTATGGCGTAATCTTTGTCTCATTTAATATTTACGATAAGACGATCAGGTCAGCTTTCGAGTAAATACTAGAATTCTATTAATATTAATTCGTGTTCTGAGTATATGCTGGCAAATTCTTTTTAAGTTTCCTACTTAAATGTTCATAGTTTTGTTGCTTGTAGATTTCTGGATCAGTTGATGTTCCTGTTCACATTGTGGAAACTACGCCAAAATCCAATCATTCACGATATCATCAGATGTTACCAACAACCAGCACAGATCATTCTTCCGTTCATGGTAGCACAAATTCCAATCAGGTGTTTATTATCTCTTTTAATGTCGTCCTTTATAGACTGTTTTTGAATTGAAGCATAACAGAGTTTTCCCTGAAGATCTTGTTCATTTTTTAGTCTTATGATTGTGTTAGAAACTTTAAAGATCAAAAATTTCTTTTAATATGGATGATCTTGGTGAAACTCTTATCTTTATCAGTAGCTATTTCATGATTAGGTTAATGATTTAGTCCATTCCAAGTAATAACTTACATTTAGAATTCATCATTAGAAGAGACAGAGAAATGCATTGTGTGGAATAATTGGTTAACTTTGATTTTAGAAGGGTAAGTGGGATATGAAAAAAAAAGCAATCAGCTACATGTTTTTTTCTCACTGTTGTTTTATTTTTTCCACTTTGTTCTCCTCTCATTATTTGTTTTTAATTTTACTTTTCTTTCCTTTTGCAGCCTTCGCGATTTTTGCGAGCACATTTCGATGTAACTTCACCTTTGGTAATGGTATGTGTTGGTGCTGTTGCTGTGTGTGCGGCTGCATTAATGCTTCCAACTGAAGGATTGGATGTATCAACAGCGGTTCCCAATTGGTTACATCTTTCCGTTCATCTTAAATTAGTTTTCGCCTACATTCTAGGCTTAGTTACATTGGTATTGTTAAGGCCAGGTTGATTAAACATTGATTACTTCAGTTACAGTTGCAGTTGCAGTATTTCTATTAGATTACTGTATGTTTGGAAATGTTTCAAAATGTAATTTTTTTTTTCACATGTACATTATCTGAATGCCATTCTTTTTTCTGTCCTGAACGATATAAACAAATGTATATAATAACGCGTATTATTTCAAAGACATCATTTTCGAATTTGATTTGAAATAATTTTGCAGTTGAAAGTTCAAGTTTGAAAAGCTTCATTTTGAAATTCAACTGTAAAATTAAGATCAATGTGAATACAAGTTCCAAAATCTCAGTTTTTATCATGGCCTAATTAATGTCTTTCGTTTAATTTGTAAATATAGTAATTCGAATTTTTGTTATAGTAGCTTGTATATCTTGTGTAATATGTTTATAGTAATTTGGTCTTGGTCCCATTTGTGTAGGCTTAATGAAGATGAGCATAAATATGTTTTGAGTTATTCTAATTTCGATTTCACTACTAAGCGGGAAGTAGAAGTCATTTGTGACAAAATTGAGTGAGTCCGGATTGAACTATTAGATATCTGCTGTAAGCTTTAAAAATCAAACAGTTTGTATATATTGATTTTGTTACTGTACTTTTATATGATTTATAAAACTGTGCATTTTGTTCTGTACCTTTGACAATCTAACGTAAACATCCTGCTGATTGCTAAAAGCGTAAATATTCATTGGTACTTGTTTACGGTATAGTTTCATCAACTTTGAGTAATTTATCGGATGCTTTTATCCTCCAAGGTTTATTCAAATTATCCGTGATTCTTCCCTATCATATTTCCTTCTTGCAATAAGAGATTTTGATAAAATCCGGCACACTTCATCTTATTGGTTGGTTATATGATCCCAATTTTCTCACAACATGCATCCTTTTTATTCATATTTCAGGTATATTTTTGGTTTTTTAGCTTTAATTTAAATTAATGACTCATTGCTAAAATAAATTTGAAAAGTTTTTTACCCATTTATTTTATTCCTAATTCGATATTTTAAAATTAAATAATCAATTTATAACATATAACATTTGAAAACATTTAGAGAAAGGAAAATTTGCTTATAAATTTTTGATTTCTATAGCGCTACCGCTACTACCAGAACTTTTGCATTTCAAAAAAGTGGTCAATGCTCTGATTAAAATTCGTTTCGTAAACCACCACAGCAAATCCGATGATTTCCCTGTTCCTAAATATCGAGTAAGAAGAGTTCGATTAGTACCAAATATATCAGGTCGTCCAGTTCCATGGATATCGGTTACACCACCAGTTGGCTTAACCACAGCTCGCTTACTAAATGTTACCAGTAAATCAAGTACCACACCATTGGTCCATCCAAAACCATACTAAAATACTATATTGTAGTAATATAACTCAAGATAATAATTGATTCCATAACATAACACAGTAACTTACAAACTTGTATGATAGAGGTTAGATAAAGATAGTCGAAATTGTATCACAAATTAATTAAACTATTATCATACCTGATTTTCATATTCACCACCTTTAGCAGCTCGTACATATTCTTTTGCAACATCATATTTTTCCCACATTTTATGATCTTTCTGATATAATGCATAATTTCGATTGATCCATTTATTGGCAATTTCAAATGCACGTTGTTGCATTCTAAAATATTATTTAATATATGAACTATAACTTAGATAATATCAATTTTTGATATTAAATATATATTTTTATGCTATCACCAATAAAAAAAAAAAAAAAAAGTAATCTTTCTTTCTATGCATAATTTATATCCTTTTAAAGGATTTATCATGATTACGATAATTGTTTTTTCATGACAAATAGTACTATATATTTTCTAAAAACATCTGCAATATTATCGGTAATTCTAATACTTGAAACATTTGGTTTTCCAGATTCTTTCAGTCAAAAATTTGTACTTCAACAGTTCTACAAAATGACTCAGTAAGAGTTAATTTCAGTTGTAGCATTGTAATAATACTGTAAGAATGATATTATCGTAACTTATTTTCAACCTTGTATCGTAGTATTATCATGTTATGATCTTTCTATTCTTTGATGGTTAACTGTTCTTTCCGTTTTTTCTTATTTATTTATTTATTTATTTATTTTTTTCTTTTGTTTTTTGTACTATGAAAAGTGACAAACGTTGGATTATTTGATTTACGTAATCCTTCAATGATCATATGATTTATTGGTGCCCAACCATTTGGATAATCCCATTGTTGATTGGTACCTTTCATTAAGCTACAATAAATTAAAATGTAAAATAATAACATGGAAATTATGAAAATCATCAATTAAATTATCAGAATTTTTACCATAAATTTTGCTTAAAAAGCTAAAATAAGCATTATATCTGATATTGGGAAAAAAATTTCTGATGGAAAAAGCATTAATCACTCAAGCAATGATCAATGTAAGTTAAAATTAATCTAATGATTGAAATGGAAAAAGGGAAGATATTTGTTCGTTAACAAACTCTAAATGTTTCCCTTCAATCATTACATTCTATATTAATTTAATTCCTAACTAATCATTTCAAAGTTAATTTTAATTTTAATTTTTATTTTCAACACCTCAACATTATGCTTCATTTGATGAATGAAACAATAGGATGAATCAATTTTTTGTTTTTCACTTTTAATTATAATTATTGTAACCTTGCCGGTATGCCACCTGGAAATTGTAATAATCCTTTTCGTTGTAGTGTTTCTAAGACATCAACCATCATACCACTATTTAACATATGATAACATTCGGTAAAGAGTGGAACAGCTAATGACGGATATGCATCATCATAATGTTCGCCGGTTTTAAGATTTAAATCGAACCATGCACCTTCACGTGTATCAAAAAAAACTGCTTCAAATGTGTCCACAAAATTTGATCGTTCTTGATTCAATTCATCACGTCGAGTAAGATTACCTGATGATAAAATAAAGTATGATTATTTTGGAATGGAATGAAATTTAAATTTTCAATCAAAATATTTTCACTAAAATCATTTTCGCTTTCATATAACTTTAGAGGAATGAATAAGGTTGATTCATATGTATGAATACTTTCTTGCTTTCCTGTTTTTTTTTTTTTTTTTATTTATCATTTCCTTATTTTTTGCATAATGTTGGGATAATATAATTCCAGAATATCTGTTTCGATATGCTTAAACAAATATTTTAATTGTTTGAGGAAAAAGAAATGAGAGTGAAATTTGTATACGTTTTAACGTCTCATCTACAAGACTTTTAGAGGAAATGATTTTATTGAATTTAAAAAATTGTCAAATTTTTTTCGAAAATTCAGAGATTTTCCATTTTCAGGAACATTTCGCGATGTATTCTCATACAATCGAAAAAATGAAATAATTTCTGTTATTTTTTGCCAAAGTTTGTCGGAAAACTTGTATAAGTTTGAAATTTTCAACTTTTTTCGGGATTTGAAAAATTTGCATTTTCCAGACACTATCATTTCCGTATTAATTTTAATTAATATAGCAACATTTTAAGCTTTAATATATAATCCGTATTACTTGAAAAAGCAATAAATATATTACCAATTTCTCCTTGAAGATGTGCCAAAATTTTCATATTCCAATACATAAAAGCGTTTAGATCAACCGGAATAATATCAGATGTAACAATGGTATCCATACTTTTCCGATTTTGAAACCATCGACTGCTAAAATCCCACCCTGATTCAGCAGCACTTGCTATATCACGCCATAATTTACGTCTTCTTTGTCGATCAACTCGTTCCGCTGTTTGATAATCTTCGCGATATGATTCCGGTCTGGAAAATACTGTTCATACTAATAATATTATGCTTTATCTTTCTTAGATATTTATTTGTTTAGCAAATGAATTACTTGACCAATAAAATAAACAATTATTAGATCAGGAATTTCTAACTTGTTACCGTGGTACATTACTATCTGCACGATAATAAAACACTGAATGATTTCTTTTATTAACAGTTATATTAATCATTCGACTTGATTTCCAAAAACTGAATTCCTAAAATTCAGTTGTTTCAAAAAATTTTAAATTTATTCTGTCATTTAGTGCATACCTGAAATATATAGCGCCGAAATCGTTGATTTGTGAAAGTTTTAGGATGTATAATAATAAATTAATCATTTGATTTTCAAAAATTAACTGTCAACACTATTGACATAGTTTGAATTGTTTGTTTCTTTAAATGATGCATCAAAAGTTTAAATTACATATTTTGAAAAAATTTTACTAAAATTAAAAATTTAACCATCTCCATAGTAGCCATTGTGGAACGTAAAAATTCATCATCTTCAGTTGCCATATAATACTCATAAACCATCGGGATAAAAAATGGTGGCTGTGATCGACGCAAATAGTATACTCGACCACCATTTGGTATGAAACCAATTGTTTTTACCAAATATTCAAAATTAAGAATCATTCGACGTGATGTCTCTTGCATTCCTAAATAATAATATATTATGCGAAGATCAATAATTTAACCAATCATATTTGATTTCAGATAATTATTTTTGTTATACTTTTATGCTATTACTTACCTGAAGCAAGAAGACCTTTAATAACCCAATAAGTATCCCAGTAATAAAATTCCCGAAAACGACCACCAGGAACAATAAATTCATATGGTACATATAATAATGAATGCCGTTCCGGATATTTCATAACCTAAAATTGGAAATTTCCAATAATTTAATTAAGTAATGAAGGCATGAGTTTGTTCTGATTTATTATTTGTTCTTTTCTCTCGCTTTGTTCATTTCTATTCTCGCCGTTTAAATATCGTGTTAGAATCTCTTATGAACATTTTAATGTGTTAATTAATTTTCATATGGATATGATGTGGATAAATTTTGGAAGAAACTTCAATAAAAAACTCAAAGTTTCAAATATCAAACTTCTAGTGAAATTAAGTTTGATCGAATTTTTTTGAAATATTATCTTTACTTCTTTTTTAATTGTTCGACATAAACTTTTCCAAATTGAATTAACATTTAATGCAAACTGGCGTAATTGTGGATCCGCTATTGATAAAAGTTTTTCTGGTTGCTCTTCCCAATCCACTAATTCACATCTATTAAAAAATTATCCCTTAATTAATATACTTCATTTTGACAACAATCGCAGTATTTTGAAATTTTATCCGAATTCCTAATGTTAATATCAAAACAAACAATTTTAATTTCATTAGAATTTTATTGTTTATGTATTTAATTCTAAACGACTTTTTTTACAGTTCTAAATAAAAATAAAATGAACGTATTGTATGTTATTTAGGTAAACAATTATTGAAAATACATGGATGATGTTATAAAAATTTGAAAAACATAAAAGTCATTTGGTAGTGGGCTGAGAAATTAAATAAAATTCCAATGAAATTAAAAATAATCTAAATGAATATTGAATGGTGAGTGATGAAAATGCAACACTGACGATTAGTTATGTAGAAATTTGAAAGATAACAATGCAACTAGTGAATGAAAAATAATCAAGTAATTATATGAAACTATAATCAACAAATCTGACAAAATCTGCGAAATCTATTGAAATTAACAAAATGATCTATCATACTTTTCCAATTCATGTCCTTCTTCATCAAAATTTTCATCAATAAATTGTCGTACCGCTTCACGATCATTTGCCGTAATATCACGTGGAAATTTTTTCTTAAAATCTGCAGCAATTTCAGCAGGATCTCGTTTTAATGGTTTATCAACAAATGTTTTAGAATCCTTGAAAATGTTAAGCATCATTACAGCATGAAGTAATTCACCCTGGCAATAAATGATATAATTCGGGGAATGTTTCTCGTTACATGCCCATTCCGGTACTTCAACCGTGTTGCTTATCACATCTTCATTACTCGGAATTGCAATATACTCTCCTTCTTTTGATTCCGTCAATATCTTCTTCTCAGCATCACCACTACTTTTACCGCTTTCAACCATATTAGTGCTTTCACGAATGACAGTATCCATTATTTTACCACTACTACCTACAGTATCACCTCCAGTAGTAATATTTACCATATCAACATTACCGGTTCCAGTTCCCATAGTTCCACGTTTTTGCAGCGCTTTGCATGCTAATAAAGCTGTTCGTACAAAATCAACAGCAGCAAGATGTTGCTTCATGAATGGTATCATTTGTAACCTATTTTCATCCAATAAATCCACTTTATCCTTTATTGACAATATAGCGTATTTTCCGCATTCAATTATTGTTTTAAGCCATCCATTTTCTGATTGATATTCTGCTAATTTTGTCATAATTGATCCATGATATTTATATCTTATTGTTACAATAATTATGAGTAATAATAATGTTAGAAGTATATTCTGAATAAGTTTTTGTTTTTCCATCCTGAAATATAAAAATTTGATACAAAATAAAAAATTGACGAAATTAAAATTTACGATATATTTTCTTAATGTGCTGATTTTTTGAGTAAAATTTGGCTTTCTTTTCCGTTTTTTACAATAAAACTTTAATTTGTTGATGAATTTGCTAATTGATCACAAAGTGAACTATAGGAATTTAGAAAATTTATAAGCGTGCTTACTTACCTATTTAATCATACATTATCAGAGGTGAATACTATAAGGCTTCAATGAGTATTTTCTTGGAATATACACACCTATTAGTTAATTCAACCGTAAAACAATTAGAAATACTGTGCAATAAATGATTTTTCATCATCAATACTTCTTTATGCAGAAAAAATTAAAAATTTTGTATTTGCAAAATTTGCATTTGTGAAAATCATGTAAAATTGTAAATATTTTTTTAACAAAGATATGTAATGATTGCACATAAAAACATCTTGTATATGATTACTGCGTATGCATAATAATCAAATTTGTATAAATACTGTATGTGTACAATAATCATACGAACATAATTACTGTATGCAATAGTAACTATATGGATATGATAATGTATACTTCGAACTTAAAATTATAATCAATTATAATTTGCAAATTATAATTGATTATAATTTTAAGCTCTAAAAAACTAACAGTATAAGATTTTAAAGAAGTATCATTCTGGAATTCAAATAAATACAAATAACAAATTTAATTGAGAAAAGTGGTATGCATACATCTTTTGATTTCCTAAATTTTTGTATAAAAAATAAAATAATTTGCAAATTTGCCCATAAATTCAAGGTGATACTTCGACCTTACGATCAGAAAGTATTGCATTTATTAATTTATCAAATTATTTTCAAAAAGAGATTTGTAAATTAATGAATGAAAATTCCAAGAAATATTTTCATCAGAGGGATGTTAGAAAAGTCTTGCAGCATGTTGATAACAAGTAATACCATAATTTTTCAACAACATATCTTCCACATTTTTTGAGGTTTAAATGAAATTTGAATATTAATATGGAATTTAAATGAATGTATATTAAATAACTCAATCAGTTTTTGGTATATCATTCACTGTGTTCGGTTGGCTTTGGCTTCCTTACTTTCACTGTAAATTATCTTTGGAAAGCATAAGATATTAAAGGTTTTTTTTTTGTAGGGAGAGTGGAAAGTGGAGAAAGTTATATATTCGTCAAAAAATTTCACTCTTTTTTAAAACGTTAGAAATTTTTTCCCTTCATATTTTCATGCATAACAAAGCATAAACCATTGTAACAATTATTTAACTGTTTATATAATTGAATTTTTTTTTTCTTACAAATATACTTTACATTACACTTAATAATAAGTTTTTTTTTCCCCTCAATAAAGGGAAACGAAAGAAAAATGGAAATATTAAAGCTTAATGAAGCAGAAAAAAAGTTGCATAAGCACAATGTGCTAAAAAAAAAAATGGTAAACAAGTTAAAGTAATTTACTAATAACTGATTTGCTCTCTAAGATAATTTATTAAGTGATCTAACATTATTAGTAGAGTAAAGCATTTAAATTAGGAAAAATATATTCGTGTATTAATATGGTGTTTCAGGGAAATTTTTTCAAATTTAATAAATTTAATGATTACAGGTTTGATTGAAAAAGAAAAAGCCTGTAAACGATATACAAAATGTCGTGGCTATTTCTTCTAATTTTATTTCTGGTAGATTACAATCCAAATTATCTACCGCTAGATTACTTTTCATCGAGGCATAGTTATGATGTTCGAATTATCAGTAAAATAATGGTGAAAGCAGCAAAAGGCAAGAAAAAGGCTAAAGAAATGACAACAACGGCAGCTTACATCGAGACTACCGATTTAAAGCGCCGAAATTTCCTACCAAGTCGAGATATTATCACAAGCACTGCGGTTGCTTCACCAGTTTATCCATGTGATGCGAAAAATTCGCCGAATTATATGATTTACTGTCAGGGTGAACTGTTACATGCTGTAGCATTAAGTAATATCTTCAAAGATCCGAAAACATTTGTGGATAAACCGATTAAGAAAGAACCAGAAGAAGTAATTGTTGCGTTCAACCAAAAATTCCCTACTCAAATTAATATCAATGATCGCGAAGCATTGCTTTCATTCGTGGATGAATATTTCGATGTCGAAGGAAGTGATATCCAAGAGTTTGTTTCTCATGATGATTTTCCTTTCGTTTCTGCAAAATTCACTTCAGTTAATAATTTCAGTATTTCATGAAGTTAATTGCTTTGATTAGATATAGTCTCAGGAAATTTTCCTTACCAGTACCGAGAAATATACATTTTCATTTGCTAAAATTACAATTTCTACTTCAAGATTTTTTAATCCAAAGAAAAAAACACACAAATTTTTTATATTAAAGAATAATTTTAGATGTCCGGAAGATACAATGGAAGACTGGAGCGATGAGCCGGAATATTTAGTAGCAATCGAAGATCAAGAATTACGTCAATTTGCTTTGGAAATCCATGCATTATGGAAAAAACTCTGTCATATCGTTAAGCCTGAGGTTACGTTCGATAAAAAATGTTCTCTAATGATTGTTTTTATTCTGGATCTAGTTAATATTTAAGCCAAAAACTTAACCTTTAAAACCTGAAAGAAAAACGGTAGATATATATTGACTAATTAATTAATTTTCACTTTACTCTTGTTTTCAATTCTAAAAATCTCAACAGATAAACTATCTTCTCTTGAAATTGGATCATTCAGGTAAAGAATAACCCAAAACGTTATTCGGCATTATATTTGCCATATGAATTTATGGTAGCAGGTGGACGATATCGTGAATTTCATTACTGGGATACTTATTGGATCATTAAAGGTTTGCTTGCTTCAGGTATGTTACATCTTTTAATTAAGATGAATTGAGTTCTGACGAATCATATTTGGGAAGTTTAGTTTCTCTCTCAAATAGCCTTCTAACTTTTTCTTATTTTCTTCCATTCAAAATTAGTCCCAACTACTAAAATTAATTTATTTATTGGAATTGTTGAGCTTAGAACAATATGAATTTTGAAATGCAGTTTTCTACCATGTCATAATGTTTCTTCAAATAATATATTATTGTAACCCCTATACATAATTTGTTTTTTGGTACATTATTGTAATAGAATAAAATTTTGCATCATTTTGTATTAAATTAAAAGGAAGTACAGTTATTCAACAGTAATATTATAGTGTTACAGTATCTATTCCTTTTTTAAGGTATGCATGATACTGTAAAACATATACTTCAAAATTTCAAATATTTAATTGAAAAATATGGATATATACCAAATGGTGGTCGTACTTATATGCTACAGCGTACCCAACCACCGTTTTTTATTCCAATGGTTTACGAATATCATACTGTAACGGCGGATGATGAATTTTTGCTCAGTGTTATGGGTTCTATGGAAACGGTAACATTTTTATGGAAATTTAAATTTTCCATTAATAACAGCATTTCATTGGTATATTTGGCCATTGCTTTTGAAGATATTGATATATTATTCCAATTAGTTTAAATGAGGAAAAAACCTCAATAATATTGTCAAAATAATAAATTAACTAAGATTAGATGTTTCGAATTACTGAAATAGCAAGTTATTAAAAATAAATTTAACGATTTGTGAAATTTATCGCATATTATATGTAGTAGTTTCATTCTGAAATTCTATAAATGTTATGGAAGAGAAAATTACGAATAATCAACAGTGAAATTTTCCTCATCATTATGCTTTCATCATTAGTTAATTAAGATTCCAATAATAGTATATTAATAAAAGAGATGGAAAAATAATTGGAAGAAAGCGTAATAGTAGCAAATAAGATGTTCAGAAATAATTTGATAAATTATTTGTTGGATTAAAGATTACTAATAAACTCAAGAGTTTCATTTATGTATCAAAAATAATTAAATGGAAAAATGATTAATTCAATGCCTATTTAAACCTTTATAAATATACGCTTATTCATGCATGTACACTGTATATATATTTGTAATCAACTAATCTTCTAGGATTATTTTAGGAATTTGCATTTTGGAAAAAATATCGGACAAGAACAATTCCAAAAAATGGAAGAAATCATACGATATTTCAATATATTTCTCCTGTCAATACACCTCGGTTAGTGAACTTTTCAGGTTATCATTTCATAATTATAATTGTATCATCATAACAGTTCAATATCATAATGAATCGTTGTGCTTCTTGTCTCCAATTCTAAATTTTATAATTAATAACATGAAATTCCACCATATTTTTGTAGTCCAGAAGCATATCGTAGTGATTTTTTTGCTGCTGAAAATGTTCCGGAAATTAAACGTCGACAAATATGGAATGATATCAATAGTGCTGCCGAATCCGGATGGGATTTTAGCAGTCGATGGCTTAGCAATAGCAAAACGATGGATACTATTGAAACATCAAATATTGTACCTGTTGATTTGAATGCTTTAATGTGTTGGAATATGGAAATTTTAGCACATTTACACGGCGAAATTGGTAAAATATTGAACGATTTCGAATTTTCATCAAATTTTTACTAAATTATTTTATTAATATTTACTAATACCATTTACATTGTTTAAACAAACAAAGGGTAAATGCTATTATGATGTTTGTTACTTCTACTTCAAACATGTGCACTATTTAAAAATACATTCTTAATTAATTTTAACATTTCGCCTATATTATGGTAATAGGAGGAGAATCGAATGACTTTAATCAATTAATTATGTTATGTTCCTAATTAGTGGTCATGCTGACCAATTACGACATATTCAAAATGATTCAGCGAGAAAAATCGGAACTTTTGCATAGTAAAGTATACGACAAACTATTTGGAATCAATTTATAACTTATATTTTCTTGGCAATAAAGCAAAAAAAACTTTAGATTGACAAGAAATCAAGAAGTCACTTTTTTTTTCACTTTAAATTTTAGTTTTTCAATTTAAAAATTTGAAATTATTTTATTTTTATCATTATCATTTAGGTGATACAAGTCGTCGAGCAGAAATAAACACTGAAAGAGCAAAGTTTGTTGATACTTTTGAAGCAGTATTTTTTGATGATCGTGAAGGTTCTTGGTTTGATTTCAATTTAAATACTGGTGAAAGAGTCGATGATACATATCCATCTATAGCTGTTCCTTTATTTACCGAATGTTATAGTAGTTTAAATAATCCAATGTTAGTTGAAGTATTAGGAACATTACAACGCAAAGGATTATTACAATTTCCTGGTGGTATACCAGCAAGGTAATTATTTTTTACAAATTAAGGGTCAATATAATTATTTACCTATAGAAGGATTTTCTTTATTAATTTTTGTAATTAATAGATATTGAAGTACTATTATTTATTATTCATTTAATATGATTTATTAAAAGATATTAATCTTATATGGATATTATATCAAATGATATAATTAAATTATTTCACCAATAAATATTTAGTTAATATTTAATTAATAGAATGATTGATTAATAACAATAAGAAAGTAGATCTTTATGATTATTACAGTTTGATTCGTAGTTCGAATCAGCAATGGGATTATCCTAATGGTTTTGCACCAATAAATCATATGGTCATCGAAGGTTTACGGAAATCAAATCATCCAATGTAAGTGATATGAATAGTTCGTTACCTTTTGAGTAAGTAAATTTTAAAATTGAAATTATATTCTAAGAAGGGAATCAGCACACTGAATGATTCCAAGAAAGTTGATGATAGTTAAAAAGTAAATTAGATTAATATTAATAAGCCTATAAAATTCATACATTTGTCATGTGGCCATATTTTGGTTTTTAGTCAAAATCGAAATAAAATATTTAAAATCGATATTTTACTTCATGCCTCAATGTTTTTTGTTTTGAAATCAAAAAATGAGGAAAGAATGAAAAGAAGAAATGAGATAACACTTATTTGCTAAAATTAAAAAAAAAAAAAAAAAAATTGAAGCATTTTTATTCTACCGAATAATTTACCAATCACTGATAGTGTTACTGATAATTATCAGTGATTAGGTTGATAATGGCAGATTGGATTAGATAGTTCAATAATCATTAATGGTGTTGATGCTAACTGTTAGAGATTAAATTAATAATAAACAATTGAACTGATAAATTTTAGTATGCAACAAAAAGCATTCGAATTAGCAAATAGATGGATCAATCGGAATTATAAAGTTTATCAAACTGATCATAAATTATGGCAACGATATGACGTAGCTAAAGATCATGTAAAATCAGCAAGTGATGATGATTACAGCAATGAGGTACTAAGCAAATCTTTTTCTTAATCGGAAAAATTATGCATTTTATTTTTATGCATAATTTTTTAAGAATTGTCATTGTTTTTATCTTTTTGAAAGGTTTTCAATTAAAATTTAAACCTTTCAAAAACAAATATTAAATTTAAGAAAAAAAGAAGAGAAATTTCTTCAAGTACAATTAAATTGTAGTAATTGTAGCTAGGAAATGAAAATATAGAATTGAATTAATATCAAATATTCTACGTTAATATTTCTTAAATGAATTAAATTACCACAAACAAATACGAAATAAATGATTGTTTTTTCTAAATATTATTTCCTTTATTTAGCATTTAATTTTATTCATTTCTTACTGTAAAATAGAACTAAATTTTGTCGGAACAAACTTTTTTCTTATTTTTAATATTAGCAAGAAAAAGAAAATTAAATTTTTTCAAATTTAAATAATTTCAGCGGATAATTTGAATAATTAATAGCATTTTATGCTATGCTGCTCCATTTTTAACTCTCTTAAAATGGTAGCAATTTTCAAACAAAAAAAGTAAATGATGAATAATGAGTACATTTGGAAAAAATTTCGAATTAAAATAAAATTTTAAGCAATTCTAATCTTCTTTCCCTTTAATTAGGAAGGTTACGGTTGGACAAATGGTGCATTGTTGGATTTAATGGTAACGTATAGTAAACGGATTAGTGTATCCGATAAGATCACTACAGCCGATGTAACCGGAATAATGGATAATGAACCAACTGATATATTAATAAAAAAGTTGGAAAATGTATTTGGTTCATGGATATCCGTAAAGAAACGTTTGATCCGTACTGCTTCTTACATTCTGAAATGTAATTAAATTCGACAACGATAATAGTAATTATATAGTGAATATTATAAATTTTTGTTGTAAATAAGTTATATTAAAATGCTAAAGTTGTTTGCATATTGATAGTTTGATCAATGATACAATTAAATATATTTGAAAGAAAAAAAATCTGTCATTACACATAAATCATTTTCTTTTCATTTTTATTAAAAATACAATTAAATTCCAGATTAAATCTCGATCATTATCGATTATTTTGTCTATCAAAGAGATTTAAAATAATTTTTTTTTAATGATTAAATAAAGGTTCATATCATTCTTGCTACGATTAACAAACAATATTAAAAAACAAATATAAATAAATAATTGGAAAATAACAAAAAGTCAGAAAAAAAAAAAGAAGAAATAGTAAACAAAGCAAAAAAAAAAAAAAAACCCAATCATTAAAAGTTTAGATTAGTGAATGATAATTTTCACAATAATCAAATCATCAATTCATACAAGCAAATTTAATACAACATTTATAATTATAATTGATATAATTTGAATAGATGTAAAAATTATTTAATATTTTAATTGTACTTTACAATTCTTTTCATAGAAAAAAAAAATGAAACTTTTTTCTTTTTTTTTTTTTTTACAATTTATATTCCTTTTGAATGAAAATAAAGGAAATGAAATGATTGGTATATTATTTGATCATTGAAGATTCATTCATTTTATTGTTATCTTACAGAATCAGAATCTTCCAAGACTTTTTTGTTATTCATTGATGAGAAGACAGATGGATCGGATGGAGCGGAAAGAGGAGGATAAAAGCATTTATAGTTTCCTTTCATTTGTCATTTATCCCTCCCATTTCGTTTCTTGTCCCTTTTCTTTTCTTTATTTGAAATTTAAATTTATTTGAAATTTTCAAATCGATTTATTTTTGTTATAAGAAATTTTCCAAAAATTTTTAATTTTAACAATTTTTTGAATAAATAGATATATATGTTTGTTGGATAATTTCGATCAATTATTGTTTATATTAAAATTAATATCATTATTAGTATTCATCATTATCATATCATTCAATCAAATCTTTAAATAATCCATCATCCATTTTTTATGCTTCATTGGAAATTATTTTTTTTAAAAAAAAAAATTAATTTTGAAATAATACCGAAAATTATCGCCATTCTGTTGATATCATCAGTAATAGTTGTGATAATGATGATAAAAAAAAAAGTTGCTAAATATTAGCAAATGTAAATAATACCAAACAATTTTCCTTATCATCATTATCTTTATCATCCCTGTTTCCTATCATTAATATTTTTATCACTATCATTTTCATCTCATTTTTTTTTTTCTTTACTTGAAGTAATTACAATTATATGTTAGGGAAAAAAACGAAAACATGTAAACAAAAAATTTTAATGTTAAAATTTTGACAAAAAAAAAAAAAAAAAAGAAGAAATGAAATGGATAGTTTACAATCAATATTAGCTAATAAAAAATTTGGCATTTGCCAGGCAAGGATCATTTTGTTGTCTGTTCAAGTTGACAAGAAATAAACAGAAGGAAGGAATCTTTTGGAATACTTTAGAAATATTGATAATACGATTGATCAATAGAATCATTTATTTCTTTCCTCTTTCTTTTTTTCTTATTTGGATAAAATTGGATTTATTATTTTTGGTTAAAATATTTTAGGTATATTTGAGAGATTTATTTTGTATCAAAAAAAAAGAAACATTTCAATAAATCAAATTAATTCTAAACAATTATTAAATAATATATCTTATCTTTATTTGATATAGTTGCTAGTATTGATTAGACTTTTTTGATATGTAATTGATTGGTTAAAATGAAATGATTATTATTTTGATTGAACACATCTATCATTAGTTATTTTAATTTAGCTGAACTTTTGCTTTTTTTTTCTCGTTTTTGTTTTTATTTTCGTTTTTTTTTCGATTGAAATTTACATTTTAATGCTTATTTTTAAACTTTAATTTCATTTTTCTCGCTTTTAACATCTTGCAAATTTAATGTAAATGTACGGTACTTTTATATCTTCCCATATTTTTGTTGTAATTGAATGCATAATATCAGATGATCTGATCGTTCTGATCAGCACTTACAGATAAAATGCTAACAGTTCAACAACGGACATTTTATTCCAATATTTTCCTCTTTTTTCGTCGAAAAATTCAAATTTATTTCCTAAATTTTCATTTTCTGCTAAGAGAAATTTCCATTAATTAAAATTTTTTCATCCGAAAAGCAAAAAATTTATTCCGTATCATATCGTTTTTCATTTAACAAAATTTTAAATTATACTAAAAACTCATCTGATAGATAAAACGGTAAAAAAGTCGGATGTATAATTCCTTATTATAAATATTCGGTATTTGATATGGATAAATTTTTAAGATCGAATAGTTTCATAAGATTAGAAAAATAATGACAGTTATGAGATAAAATCAGATTAGCTCAATTTTACAAGATTGAAAAATCTGATAGAATTTGTAAAGAATAATTATTTGTAATAAGGAAGAATTATAGAAATAGATAGATTTAAAGGATTGAATGCATAAATATTGTAAAATTGTATGAATTCATTTATTAGACCGGAATAATTTCCTAAAATATCACCGAAAGTGACAATTAGTAACATATTTGATGTTTCATCTTCTCTCGTCCATTAACTCCCGGAAATATTTTCAATACTTATATGGGACAAAATTTGGATAATAACTGGTTATTTTCTAATTTTATTTCCATTTTAATTAAAATCCATCATAAGATGCACAAAAATCGAAGCATTGTCTCTTAACTTTTTACTCTATTTCAATTCAAACCTAGTTATTTAGGTTATCATTTTTTAATTTAAAATGAAAAAATCCCATCATGTCATTGAACCTGTCAATCATTTGGAAACTTCCAATTTCCAATTTTTCGGCAAAATTGGATGAATGATGAAAATAGCATTTCTAAATTTTACCATTCATTAACAATTAACATTTGTATATAATTTTCGACCCTTTTTTTTTTTTTCTCCATTCTAATTTACTGATGAAAAAATAGAAAAGATTATGCAAATTTTATCCTTTTTTACGTTTTTTTTTTTTTACGTTTTATAATTTTACATAAAAACTTTTTTCAGTTTTCCTCACTAAATTCTTTTCATTACATTTTCTTTGAAATGTTTCGAATTAATTGCTTTTAATTCCTTTTACCTCACTCCATTTTCTCTCATTCATTTACGGTTCTATACTTTTGATTTAATATTTTCATAAACAAGAAAAAAGAAAAAAAAAAACGTTTTTCCCCCTTCCTAAATTTTTTTTTAACTTTTTTCATTTTCATGTCATTTACAATATGAATCATCGTTTTCTATCATCAACGAAACAAGACAATCGATTAACATATTCGTGATATATTTGTCATTTATTTCAATATTATTCAAAGCAAAATTTACATTTTCAAAAAATATTTCTTTTTGTTAAATGGAAAAATATAACTGAAATTTTAAAATGCATTTGCAAAAAAAAAAAAAAGAAATTTTACAATTCTAATGTTATTATTACATATTTACATCATACATCGTATCACTTGTATTGCTGATACGTATCATTTTATAACATTCAATTGATTTCACGTATTTCTGTAGAATGGCTCAATTGCAACGATTTTGTAATATGAACAAATCTTAAATCAATGAATGAAAAACTTTGAAAAACTTCAATGAATTAAGTTATTCAAAGTTATTTCAAATGAAAACATACGAAATCATTAATTTTAATTGTTAATGATAAATGATTAAGAAGTGAGTTTTTAATTTGATTTACTCATTGGAACCATTTTTTTTTTCAGATTTTTGAAAATTTTAAAGCTCATCGAGTGTTGAAAACTTTTCAAACAATTTTTTTTTTCAAAATCTTAAAGAAAATTTTCTTCTAGAATTTCATTTTTATGCTTTTCTTCTAAAATCTCAAATTATGTGAAAATGAAAATAACACTCTTTTTAACATGTGTTGCAAAGTTTCATGACGCCATCAAAAATTCAACAGATTTAATCCAAAGTTAAATTTTTCGTCTTATAATTGATGAGTTTTTGACGAAATTTCGTTTCCTTTTTTTTTGTTAAATTTTACATATACTTTTGAAACGTTTAAGTCTTACCTTAAAGTAAATAAAAATTTTTTAAGGATGAAAATTTGAAGACATATTTCGTTTTAAAATCACAATTTTTTTTCACTTTATCGATAATTATGGATAAATTTCAGATTGGAAAATATTAGCAAAATAAATTTTGTCATTGGTTTATTTCTTGTTCCCTTTTTTTGCTTAATTTGATCCGTTTAATCTGATCTGTCTTTTTTTTTTAAAAAAAACCGTTTTCTGGTGCAGTCTTAAGTGGTCGGAAAAATTCACAAAGACAAAAGAAGTATGATAAATCATAAATCTCTTCTTTAAACTATAAGCGAATCATGATTATCCGATGCCATATTAGTTAGGGAAGATAATCATAAAGGAGGTATTACCATAAATGAGTATTTTTAATTTGCACCGAATTTCATCTTAATAAATCATATATGACAGGAAATATTATTATTACATATAGGTGATTAGAATAACAATTTCAAAATTTTTAATGTTTTAAACAAAAAAAAAAAAGAGAAATTTCGTCAATAAAACGAAAGAATCATCGGAAATAACATTCTAAATATTTGCATATAAATGTATATATATCACTCAATATCATGATATAATTTATTGAATTTTCAAAATTTTACAATATTTTATAATTCGTAAAGCAGAAACACTTTTCTAAATTATGTTAATATTTGGTGAAAATTAAATTATTTGCAAATGATGACCTTTTTCCGTTTAATTTTCAAAATTTGTTAGCTTTCAAAATAAAAAAATTCATTTTTTTATCAGCAAAATATATATTTATTTTTTGTAAGATATGCATATTTGTAATTATATACTTAAATGATAATATTTTGCATTTCATACTATTTTTTTTTTTTTTTTTTGGAACATTTAATTATTACTCGCATTAAAGCTTGCAACTAATAATTTATAATCTGTTTAAGTTTGTTTATTTTAAGTTTGCAATTAAATTTTACAAATAATTGAAACATTTGTCACATAAAACGGTTCACTTCCCTTCAATTCGTTCCCTTTCCTCTTTTTTTTTTTTTTTTTTTTCATTTCCATTCATATTAATTTAACTTTTTATTTTTTCAAATGTTATTTAGTTAACAAACATATGCGCTATTATTCGAATTTTGGATGTTAATCTTTTTCCTTTTTTTTTTTTCTTCTTCGCTTTTCATTCTTTTCCTTTTTCCTTCTTTTTTTTTTTTTTTTTTGTTGAGAGAGAAAATTTTACATTTTGAAAATATATTTTAAGGCCTATTCATCCATGCATATGTTATAAATTTCATAATATGGCATTGTGAAACATTCAACAAATGCTTTTTTCTAATTTTTTTTTTTTCAATTTTAAATGCTTTGTATTATTTGTATCGAAAAAGAAGAAAAAATTTTATTTTATTATTTCGTTTGTTGTCTGAAAAGAAAAGAAGAAGAGGAGAAAAAAAAAAATTATTGCTCTTTTGCTTCAAGTATGTAAAAATGCTTGTTGAAATTTCGTTGAAAATCATTGGAACAGATGTAATTTGAAAAAAAAAAAAAAAAAAGAAAACGGAAATGAATGGATAGCAATTGTTCTATTTTTTTTTAAAAAATTTCTAAAATCAGCTGCTTATAATTCTTCTTCTTCTTCTTTTTGTACTGTTTAAAACATTAAAAATTAAAAAAAAAAAAATAAAAATATGGAAAAAAAAGAGAGAGAAATCATTTTTGAGATTCATTAAATTTAACTTTTTTTTTTTTAAATTATTTATTCGAAATTTTGCCAATTATTGGATAATTTTGTTATCTTTAATTTGCAGTAATTTTTTTTTTTGTACAAATTAATTTGATAGATATAATATATTAAATGCAATACAAATAAAAATAATATTAAATTTTTCAAAGGAAAAAAAAAACCAAGTGACATTGAAGTTTAAATTTGATAAAAACAAATTGTAACAGTTGTTTTTTTTTTTTTTCTCTCCTTTTTTCCCCTTTTTATTCTTCCAACAATTGTTACTGTTAGTTTTGTTTTATTTTAGTTCAGTTATAGAAAAAGAAAAATGTTGTTGGAAAATTTTTGTTAACAATTTTTATTTATAAGAGAATAAAGAATATCTTATTGAATTTAATTATTATTCATCAATTATCAATTTTATCAGTTGCTATTAATTTATCATATGTACTTGATTCGTATTTTTATTTATTTACTTTATCAGTTATTATGTCTCATTAATTCTTATTCGATTATTATTTACACAATCATTAATGTTATCACTTGTCATCTTCCATGATTATTATTCTATTATTACTTATCAATTATCAACTTCATCAGTTTTCATGTATCTTTGATTCATATTCCTTGTTATTTATCATTTATCAATTTCATCAATCATTATGACTATCATATTTCCTGAATTTTTGATCCATTATTATTTTTAAGTTATTCCTAAATTTCGATGCAACTTTAAACTTTCAATTGTTTAAAGAATAATATATTTGTCAAATTTTGCAATGTTATGAATTTTACAAAGAATTAATTAGGTTTTTATGAATTTATAAATTAAAATTTTTAGTGTATTTGATTTTTTTTTCTTTTTGTTTTGAGTACTTCTTTGAAAAAAATATTTCCGAAATTTTTATTTTAATGAATTTATTTTCAAATTTGATATAATGTACAAAATGGTATGGGTATTCGCTTTGAAAATTCGTTTCAATTGCTAGAAATGCTCATTTAATTCATGAAATTATTTAGTGAAGTGTAAAATGTTTGCCTGATATAAAAGAAAGAAAGAAAAAGCGAGAAAGAGACAGAGAGAGAGAGAGAGAGAAAAAAGGGAGGGAAGAAGAAAGAGAGAAAATATTCATTGCTCTGTCCTTTACGGTTTAGACCACTTCATAATTCAATTCTATCAGTATACCTTTTCCTTTTCCTTCTCATATAATTTCATTCTTTTCCGATTTTCCTTACATTCCGGTTCATTTTGAAAAATGTATGAAATTTTTGAAGAATATAAATATTAACACTTATTTATTTCAATGAAAGCATTAGTTTCTTTCTTTTTGTTTCAATAAATTAATTTTTAAATTTCATTGAGAAATTTAAATGATTGCTAAGAAATCTTCAAACTACATGATAATAATAAGTAATAAAACTGAAGAATCGATCTGTAATAAAATAAACATTATTAAATTATTCAAATTAACCTCAATCAATAAATCATTAAATTATTAAAATAATTCAGTAATAATATTTTATTCATTATTGGTAATACTTTTAATTCAATTTAATAAAAAAAAAAAAAAATTTCCAAAAAGAAAAAAAAAAAAAGGAATTAACAAATACTTAGTATGATTACTTATAAAAGCATACTGTATTATTGTTATAATAATTAATGTTGAAAATTAACACTTAATTTTCTAACCTAAAATTTCATTCTATAACTATAAATATACTTACATTTCATTGATATTTTTTATGCCCATAAATTTATAATGATGCAATTAATGAAATATTAACCTCTCTTCTTCTTCTTCTTCTCATTTAGGGGTCAAGAAAATATTAATGATATGATTCAATCCATTTTCATTCCATTCCCATTTCATTACTTCCAATCATTTTCATTCCTATCTAATTTCTTCATTAAAAAAATTTACCTAATGTATCTTTTCGAAGTAAACATACCATTTCTCTTCTTATGAAAAACCAGTTTATATCTTAAATATTTGCTGTAAGAATAATTTTTTTTTTTTTCTTTTTATTGTTCATTTTTCTCTTTTTCTCTTCCTTTTTGTTTGTAACTTCGTTTTTTTTTTTTTTGTCTCCTTTGAAAATTTTATTTTAGTTTTAATATTTTATTGAATTTTTTTTTTTTGTTTCATTTTGTTTCCGTTTTCTTTCTTCTTTTCATTTGTTCATACAGTAATGTTCATACAGTTTGTTCATACAGTAATTCATACAGTAATGATTGCGTAAAATTAGTTTCAAAAAAATACTTTTATGCACATATGAGAATTAATTTGTATCTTGAAAAATTTGTTTATTTTTCTTTTATTTTTTTTTTTCTAGAAATTTCAAACAAATGTTCATTATTGCTATTTATTAAAATATTATCTTTTTTTTTCCCCTTTTTTTATTATTTGTAATTTAAAACTATTAATAGTTTAAAATAATTTAATTTATCTAATCGAATATATAAAGAATAATTTTATTATCAGATTGTGATAAAGTGATTGAATGGGAAATGAAAATAAATTTCATTTCATTTCTATTATCAATTTTTTTATGTGTTATGTAGAAATTGAAAAAAAAAAAAGAGTGAAATATAGAAATAAAAGAAAAAAAAGAAAACCTTTCATACCATTTATATTAAAAAAAAAAAAAAAATGCAAAATCGAAAGACTTCAATTTTGACAGGAAATTTTTGATGCTATTTGTTGAATGCCTGCAAATAATTATTGTTACTGTAATTATTGTTGACGGAAATTTCTCCAATATTTATATTTGTAAATCATTTCCATAAGTAATTATTGCACACAGATTAATTGTCATTTAATTTAACCCTTACGGGTATAATACTGTCAGTGATGCATTAAATTTGAAATATTTCATTAGCATAAAAAGGGAACGATAAAGCAAATAAGACGTTGAAATAATAATAGGACAGATAGTAAAAGTATAATTAAATTGGAACAATAAAAGATAAAAATAATAAACTTTTTAGGCTATCTCTTTGAAATTTACTAATTTCCTGACAGTTTGTAGTAGATAATTCTTAATTTTTGTCACAATATTCATTCTAAATTATTGTATGATTTGTTCATTCATTATTAAATATCATCCTAATATTTATGAATTAATTCTAAATTTCACATCATCAAATAAACTAATTTTAGACTATTGATCAGTTAATGGAGTGATATTTGATAGTAAGTTAAGGTAGAAAAAAGGCAAAATAAAAATGGCTTTATTGATAAATTAGCTTAATGTAAGTAAAACTTTTTTTTGGTTTACGCTTTCCTTACGTATAATAATTGTAGTATAAGAAAGAAAATACTTAAATTTGAGTAATTATAATTGGAATAGTTAATTATTCATAATTTTTAAAATGATTTGGTTAAAAAGCATAATAATTATTATAAACTAAATTTGAAATAGATAACAAACAACAAATATTTACAATAAAATTAGGTAAAAAAAGGGAAGAAAAGAAAGGACAAAGAAAAAAAAAAATATTCCCTTCCTTTCTTTCTTTCTTTTTCCCTCCCTTCTTCCCTTTTTTTATCTTTTGCTTATCATTTTAAACTATTTAACTATTCCATATATTCATCATTCATTTGATCATAAAGAGCTGTCAAAAAAAAAAAGAGAGAGAAAAAAGAAAAACTAATTTTTACAACAATATGATATATTCGAATTGGAAACAAAAATTATGAAATGAAGTAATTATATTACAAACAATTATTTTTTTTACTGCTTATCAATTTTTTTTTTCCTTTTTCTTTTCATTTTCCTTTTAAAGCTTAATCATCTTTAGCTATTATTTATTTCAAATATAAATATTTAATCAAATTTATATCCGATAAATATATATTTCCTTTTTTTTTTTTTTTTTTTTTTTTTTTTTATTCATTTTTTTTTTTTTTTTAGATAAAAAAAAAAAAATTTTTTTCTATTTTTTATTTTTAATAGAAAAAAAAAAAAGATGAAATTATTGAAACTTCGTCTTTTTTCGATATTATATTTAATTTGTAAGAGAATGAAAAGAAGAAATGAGCAAAAATGATAATAAATAATGGAACAAAAAAAAGGTATAATTTAACAAAAGTTCACAGAAAGGTAATCTGATAGGAGAAGTGAAATTTTTGTATCGTATCGATCTCAATGATTAATTACATTCACACCCAAGTACATATGTCTAACACATACACACATACACACACACACATACACACACACATACACACATACACATATAATATATATGTAATGTATATACTTCAAATTTTCAGAATAGTATGGCATTGAATGGAATTAGCATTTGGCAGTTACTCCTTTCCATCATTTCTCATTTTCCTCAACTTCAATACGATGATAGAAATTGATGACAGTGGTTGTGATTGCTAATGTAACGTTAATAATGGCTGTAATGATGATGATGATATATTTGTGGTGATAGTAATGATGTTGATTGAATAGTGGGATAGTGATAATGTCGATGACAGTGATAATGGTAGTAATAATGATGATGATGATGATGATATATCTGTGGTGATAGTAATGATGTTGATTGAATAATGGGATAGTGATAATGTCGATGACAGTGATAATAGCAACGATGATGGTAGTAATAATGATGATGATGATATATCTGTGATGATAGTAATGATGTTGATTGAATAATAGGGTAGTGATAATGTTGATGACAGTGATAATAGTAAGGTTGGTGGTAATAATAATGATAATGATGATGATGATGATAGTGATAATAGCAGCAGCGATGGTAACGATGACGATGACAGTGATGCTGATAGTGATAATGTTTCTTGTGATGATGGTGATGATGATGATGATAACAGTGATGCTAATAGTGATATGTTAATTGTGATGATAATGGTGATGATGATAATGACAGTGATAATAGCAACAATGATGACAATGATGATGATGATGATGACAGTAGTGCTGATAGTGATAATGTTTCTTGTGATGATGGTGATGATGATGATGGTGATGATGATAACAGTGATGCTAATAGTGATATTTCGATTGTGATGATAATGGTGATGATGATAATGACAGTGATAATAGCAAAAATGATGACAATGATGATGATGATGATGATAGTAGTACTGATAGTGATAATGTTGATTGTGATGATGATAATGTTAGTTACGATGGCCGAGTGAGGTCGTAAATTTTTCTTTCATCTTCCTCTTTAGCTTCTTGATCAAATTTGTCGATAACATTTGTCCATAGTAAATTGATAGTTAGATACTATTTTATTTCTTATATGCAACAGTTTGAAAGAAAAAAATCAATATTTAAATCTGAGAAAAAAAAATAAGTTTAAAATAGATGACATTATGTTACATGTAATCCTATAAATTTAGTAATAAGATGAATTCTATATTTTTTGATTTAATTTCAAAAAATTTAATCTAAACTTTTACATGTTCATTCTTCACCAATATTTAAGCTTATAATTCTTTGAATTTTTTTCAGTATTATTACACAAATATGTTAATACTGCTGATATTTTCAATCGAATATCCGTTTAATCCGCTTAGTCTTAAGCTTAAGCCTAGTTTATTCGTAATATAAATTCTCTCTGTCGTTCGTTTTGTTACGAATAACATATGATATTCACCTTGTGCTATGTTATAACAGCTTGGATGGATCAGTTTGATTTTCCTCAATTAATCTATGGTTTCCATTCGTGCTATACTAATTTATTCCTAATTTAATTTCCAAATTTTAGGTAATAAAAAATTTTAAGTGCTACTTTATTGTACATTTCTTTTCGTTTTTTTTTTTTTTTTTTTTTTGAGGAAACATTAAAGGAACAATGATCCAATTAGAGCAACTCGTTGCTTTCGTTGTATGATTTATTTTTAAATGAAATGAAACAGTTTAATAATAGTTGATATTATTAAATTTTTCTTCAGCAAATAGCTGATACATTTACCGAATAGTTTCAGGTAATTCGGGTAATATCTGATGTTTTAAATTCAACTAGAAATGCATAATCAATAGAATAATTGACTGTTTTGGTAAATTATTCGAATTATTTATGTTTTTATAGGTTAAGATTATGATATATGTATGTCCCTTATGATTATGAATCATACTTCAATAATTTCAATATTTTTCTGTTTGCTACTTCCTGAAAATATACTTTTTGTCCCGAAGAAAACAATTTTTGTCATGCTATTATTAATTCAATCGTGGAAAAAAAAAAAATTTGTCATTTATTTGGAATGTAGTTCCGAAACTAAAAGTAATTTACAAAATATCAGCGAATTCCGGGAAAAAAAAAAATTTTCCATCAATTTTGCTACGATTCTTTAATTGTCAAAAATTTTTCATTCCAAACATTTTTCCATCAGTTTCCTATCAGATTACTCCATGATCGATTTATCATTAACAAAAAATTTCCAATAATACTACAAATTTCTGTAAAGGATTTATTAGCTATTATGGTAAGATTAACGTATTAGTGCAATGATCAATTTTCTGCTTTTAATAGACTTTATGCTTTTGTTTCAGATTTCTTAATTTTCATTTGATACTGGTATTATAACAATATATGCGGGACTATATCATTGCTTGATATTTGATATTTTCTGAAATTTCGCGGAATTTCTCTCACAAAAATCATGTCATTGGATGATGATATTCCTTCTACGAAAAATTCATCCATATTTCTATCATTATTTTCGAGAAAAAAACGAATAAATAGGAGTATTACGGAATCATCGGATGATAATAAAAAGATTACTTCTCCTTCTAATGCACGATTTTTAACAAACGGAAAAACTAACAGTAATACAAATATTACTCATACCAATGGTTATAATAATTTGGAAAATTCGGAAATGTCGATGATACCATTAGAACTGGCAAGTACAAGTTGGGCCAAAGAATTTCCATTATCACAACCGTCAATAGTCCAACAGCAACAACAACAACAACAACAACAACAACAACAACAACAGCAAGAACAACAGCAGCAATATAAACCATTAGAAACTGATTTCACGTCTACCGATTACAAACAGTGTTATAAAAATTCTCGTATGCAAGAGCATATAAGTACCGAGAATTCGTTACAATCAAAATCGGATATTTTCTCGAATGCTCGTTCACGAAGCGAAAGTCGAAGTATGATTGGAAGAAGTCCGGTATTATTGATGCCAAAAAAGGCTTATTCAGTTGCTTCAATGAATTATTCAGATCCGGTATATCTTATGGAAGCATTGGAAACTTTAGCTGATACTCAACCTCGGGTAGCTCGTTCAATTCCAAAACATGCGATTATTGATACCAGCAATTTTGCTGCACGATCATTGGATAATTGTCTTTTTGATGCAAAAGTATACGATGCAATGCTTCATGATTCTCTTAAGGTTTCTATTTTTACACTGCTAAATATTTCATAATTTTCAAAAATTTCTTTACATATTATCAAATGGAAATTATTGCATTACAAAATTGAAAATTGATGGAAATGAAAGTGTGAAGTAAAATGGTAATTAAATTACTTTTGAATTCAAATTGATTGCGAAGTATTGTCCTTTTTCTCCCATGATAATACAAATGAATAAATGAACCAATAATAATGCAATTCATTTTTTGACTAATTTATGAAAATCTATGATTTTCTATCCAAACTAATTTATTTATTAAAATTTACGAATGATTGAATTTTAAGATAGATTTATTTGAAATATATACATCATAGCTGACCATCATATTTCACAAGGGAAGAATATTTGACAAATGGCTAGCACCAGATGGGAATCGTTTGTAATGTTATAAAATATCTCCTCAATGCTCATCAATTTCAATTAATTACATTTAACAGCCAATTTGCGCATGTAAACTAGAAGCTAAGCTTATTTAAACCAGATGGATTATTATTTTTTTTTTTTAAATCTCATTTAAGCTACGAAAATTTCATTCGTATCTAACTTAAAGCTTACATATAAATCTTTTATTTGAATTATTCGAAATCAATAAAAATTCCTATTTACCTCTAATTGCTATTCTCAAGTTTCCTATTTTTAATAGTCTGTTCTTTGTTTTAACTTATTGCTTAAATTATGCAAATTTTGCATTTACTACTTCTCCTCCAAAATTATCTTCCATTCTCATAAAATTCCAATATTTTGCCTTTATTATTGGCTATTGGAATGAAGAAATTCAAATCATTTTATCCTTAAAATAAAAATACATCAATATGATTACTTTATTAATTATTTTGTCTTTTCGATTGCTTATAATTCCAATTAACTGATCAAACAAAAAGTTGCTTCCATTAATTTGCTAATTATTATTTATTTACTTATGGGAATTATCTTAACCTCATTGTATTACTTTTCGTACGATATATGAAAATTTGCTAAGAAATGTGATAAGTTAGATAGAAATTAATTCAAACTTCTTGGACAAATTAGTAGTTACCTATTTTCCTTTCTTGATCAGCTTATCATTTATTATTTACAATTATTGCGCCTTTTTTTTTTTTTTTTTTGATTTGGTTCAAATCCGTGTTGATAATGTATTTTAGACTTATCAAATATCGTTGACAGAGTCACTTTTTTGTTACTTTCCAATAAAATTTTGCATATCGCTCAAAATTTCTGTAATTTGATGTTTTTGATGTAAAATTTAGGCTGTGAATTTTGATTATATTATTGTGGTAAATTTTGATATTATAATTTTAATATTAATATTATATATTATTTACTTTATTAGCATATAATTATCGCTTACTACTAGTCGTTGAATTAGTATAATGTAAGTGATATAGATATTTATGAATTAGTAATATTTGCTTTGATTATGAAATGAGTCCAAGAGTACTTTTCTCAGCAGCCAAAAGCTAATCTATCAATTTTGACTTGGCTTATTTACTTGCATTCAAAATATCAACCACATATGTTCCATCCGATCAATCATTTTATTACTACCATGAACTTTATGACAGATTGTAGTATTAAAGCTTTTAAATTGTTACAAGCAAATTAGTTAAAATAAATGAAAACAATCATTAAATAGAATTATTTGTTAATATTTTTGTCGACACATTAAAATTTTTACTAATAAAATAAATATGTTTTATTTGATCTTTTTAACAGAAATAAATGAACCAAAAAAATTTCTCAAAAAGTATTGAATGAAAAAACGAAAGTATTACCAAAATTTATGCTAGAAAAAATTAATTTAACCAAGTCAATAATTAATTAATTGGACTTCTATTAAATAAAACTTCCTAAAACAAATGAAAAATTCGTTTTCTTTTCTTTTTTTTTTTTTTTTTTTTTTTTTGAAATTTTACCATTTCTCACTACAATTACATTTTTCATTATTTGTAAAATTTTTCTTTGGATTTTCTTTTTCTAATTGTAACAGTAGCTGTTTTTTTTTTTTTTTTGTCTTAATTACGGATATCAGGAAGGAAAAAAAAAGATTCCCGACTTATTCCGGAATCCCGAATTTTATGTTATTCCAAAATGATTCTATTCGCTTTCCGAATCGATTCTCTTTATTGTACCTTTTTTTGTTTCAACTTTATTGCTACGTAAAGTAGTATGAGCGGGTAAGAAAACGAAAAAGTTCATCCGGAATTGATATCATTACTGTAAAATATATAAAATATGAAATCGGAATTTGAAAACCTATAAAGTCTAAAATAGTTTAATAATTTTCCATCAAAACATTAATTATTTTTCTCACTAAATGGATCAATTTGAATATGTTGCATCAAATTAAACTTATAATTTAAAGTAAATAAATGAATAAAAAAGATTTATATCTTCAACTATTTATAAGTTAATTAATTATTTTTTATGTCCGTTATTTTTCCTTATTTGTTTTTCGTGTTTTTTTTTTTTCATAAAATAACTTCGTTTTTCTCTTTCCTGTTGCTTTTTGATATATTATAATTATCGTTACTAAATAATTGACTAATTAATAATCGATAATATGTTAGATCGGTTATTATTACTGATATTAAATATAATTAACCCTCTTTTATACAGTGAAGTATTTTGATAATTGATCTTATTAGTACTAAAAAAAATATATATATATATATTGGACAGGCATCGTTCCTATTTGATGGATAATATTCTTCATTTCATCGATCGATGTTGTAAATACGACAATGACTACGACTAATACCTCTTTCTTCCCTCCTTCTGTCCTTGTAGCTTTTTGATGAATGATTTATTGGTCGTTTTAATCGAATCCACTCGATCCATCTTTTTTTTCTTCACCTTTCAATCGCACCTTATAAAATGGAGCCAAAACTAAATGAAATGTGCTAAATGCATCCATCCCTTTAATTGCCTCTTTTTCCGACGAAAAATTCATTCTTCATTTGTATTTGTATATTCAAAATAAAATTCTTATTTTTCGAGGGAAAAAAAAATTCAAATTTTAAAAGGATAAAAGTTTATTTTTTTTTTCAAATTTATTAATCAAAAAAATTCTAAAAAAAAAATTTTCGAAGGAAAAAGATTTTTTTTTTTTTTTCGAAAAAAATAATTTTTTTCCATTAATAATCAAATTCGTTTTCAATATGAAAAAAATTCTTCTTTTAAAAAGCAAAATTTCAAATTTCTCAAAATTTTTTTGACTGTTACTTTAAAAAAAAAAAAAAAAAAAAAGCACAAATGAATTTTACAATATATCATAAATTCTTCTTGTTGTACATCGAAGAAGAAGGACAACCGATCTCATAAAATTCAAATTTCTCAGCATCGTTTAATTGTTGAAAAAAAAAAAAAAAAAGTAGAAATGAGTGAATTTTATTACATACTACAAATTCATCATCATCTTATTCTTCTTATGCGTATTGGAAGAAAGGAATGTTTGTTAATTTTAAATTTTACAAAGTTCATATTTTTTGATTGCTGATAGAAAAAATTTCCCAAAATTTGAAAATAAATCATAAAATCAATAATAGCACAAAATAAATAAAATTTTTTTGATAAAATATTTTTTCATCATTATCCTCCAATTACTAATTTGAATAGTGTAAAAGAAGTTAAATTGGTCTAATCGGAAGTAAAATAAGTAATCATATTATGATTTTAATAGCTTTTCAGGATAGCCATCTTATTCGATTTTGTTCACTTCAAAATGTTGCATATATTTTTAAAAAGAATTTTTCTTTCCTCATTTCGTTGCTAAAAAAAGAAAAACTTTTGCTATGCAAACAATTGATATCATACTTTAAAGCTTTGATACTGTAATTAGAAGTAATTTTAGTCTTACATTGTTTACAAAAAGTTTAATTTCAGGTTTAATAAAATGAAAACGAAAAAAAAAAAAGGAATGAAAATCTTTGAAACAACTATCATCACACTTAATTTTATTGCCAGAAATTATTCTGTTATGCATTTATCTATCATGAAATATTCATAAATTTGTCAATAAAGCTTATGATTTGTAATAATGCATAGAGTAAAAAAATATAGCTTAAAATTTTTATTATTTAATACTAATCAATTTAAGTATGTAAAAGTTTTGAACAAAAATCTGATGCAGAAAAGAAAATTCAATTTAAAGTTTAAATTTCAAATTTACTAAAGTGAAATTTTTACATAAATTGTTAAATACTCAATTCTGATCATCCATTAACATTTCTTTTTGTGAAGAAAAAAAAAAAAGAGATTCATTTCATTTTTTTTGAAAACATTTCTCATTTTCTCTTTCTCTCATTTGTATTTTTGTTTCGTTTCATTTTTCCTTTTTCAAAGCATAATTTGCAAAATGAGCTTGGAAATTATTTTTAAAAATTAAAAAAATTTTTTCATTTTCAATGAAATTTAATTTAATGAAGAGAAAAAAAAAACTTCTAGAAATATAAATTATCTTCCCTTTCGTATATAAAATATGCAGAATTTCTTTAACAAAAAATTACTAGACGAAAGGAAAATGTACAAAAGAAATATTAATTTAAAAAAAAAAAAAATTTAAACAATCAGAAAATGCACGACAAGAAATTTTTCAACTTTTCAAAAATTCTCACAGCGTTACGAGTTTTGCTAGGAAGTTGCTACGATAATATTTAGCAAGAACAACTGAGATATCTAAATTAGTAAGATGCAAATTATTTAAATTTAAAGTTAAAATTCTTAAGTTGAAAGTATTGAAAACTATTGAGAAAGTTGAAACAAACTTTACGAAAATTCAATTTAAATTGACGAACTTTTCGCTTTTTTCTTTTTGTAAATTTAAACTTCAAAATAATTTTTCAATTCTATTAATGTTTGAATGAATTGTACTTTAGTAAGAATTTCAGTAATTCATATATTAGTCACTAGCAGCATTATTCGATATTCTTTGGAATGCGATAAGGATTTCCTTTTAGGTTATTTGATTATTTTGATAAATTAAGCTTAACATTTGCTATTAGCAATAATTTTAGAATATCAATTGATTCTTAAATTAAGTTTTCGACAAATTTCATAGATCCAATTTAATTTCTTCATTAAAACATTAAATGAACATAAACAAATATTTTTAAATTTTCCTTTTAGACAATTCTTCTCCAAATTAAAATGAACAACTTTACTTACCAAATTAACAACTTTTATGAGGCAATTATTTTAATGGATATTTGCAAAAATTTTTTTTTTTATCTATTTCCTATTCATTCTCCGCCTCACTACACCGCTTTTCTCGTCATTTGAATTACTTTTCATAATGTGATAATAGGATTTTTTGCTGATGAAAATTTGCATTTCGTTAATATTTTACAAAATTACTTCAATTTCATAAACTCATTTCAAATATCATTCTTCTTTTCTCATTCTCCCAGTCCTCCTACCTTTTCCCTCTCTCCCTCTCTCTCTCTCTCTCTGTTTCTTTTTTCTTTTAATATAGTAAATAATAAACAACTAAATAACAAAAAAGCGGAAACTATAAATCATCTGAGAAGGAAAAAAAAAAAAAAAAAAAAAGACGAATAGATAAATATTTAGTTATTTAAAATTGCTTTATGCTTTTTTCTTTCCGAAAAAAAAATACATGCTGAAAATTTCGTAAGAAATTTTAAACTTCATTTATATTTAAAATTTTAGTTTAAATTTCAGGAAAAATTATGGTAACAATCTCTTTTTATTCATTCATTTATTTTTCTTTTTTTTTTTAGTTTATTAATATTCAAAATTTTCAATTATAAATTGATAAATTTAAACTATTTGTAAATTGTATTATTTAACATTTTCCCTCTGTTTTTTTTTTTTTTTTTCCATTCTAAAATTACAAGAAAAAGTAAACGTACTGAAATATATTTCAATAAAGTTGACATACTGGAACAATATTTGTTTTTCCGAATAATGTTCCGGAAAATACAATCCGTTGAAGAAAAATAATACAATTAGGTTAGTCGTTTTGTTTTTTTTATCCATCATTTTTTCCTTCTCTATTCTTTCTTCGTTTAATTTGGAAAAAAAAAAAATCTAATTTTCAATTCGTATTTTTTTCGGAAAAAAATCCAGTTTTTAAACTGATATTTCAAATTAATTAATTATTTACGACAATAACGAATTATTTTATGATATGATGGGTAATTTCAAAAAGGACGAAAATTTATCTTTCTTCTTTTAGGCAATAAAATTCGATTTCTTTTCTATTTATTCCCAATGCAGTGGAATGGGAAATTTTTGATTTTCAATTTTAACCCAAAAGTGACAATTTTTTTTCTGCAAGTAATTTAATTGTAAGGAAAATGAAAGGTTAAAGAGAGGAGATTAAATTTTAAATTAATGTTTTAAATTAATTGATTCATTACGATGATGTTAATTATGACGATATTTTATGATTGCTTTTTGCAATTTTTATCAAACTTATTTTTCCTTCTTTTGTTTGCAATAACAATGCAAAATTAATTTCTTACTATTTCTCAAATTAAAATTTGTATATTTGACAGTTCAGTTTAGTAGTGTAAATTTAATATAAGAAAAATACTTTTCAATGCATTTGATAAATAAATTATCAATGATAATATATCAATTAATTAGTTGCAAAGAATTGATGTAATTAATCAATTATAAACATTTCAAATTTAAGACATATTTCAATCATCTTAAATTCCTCACATAACGAATTTGCACTATGATTGAAATAATTTTCACTCATAAATGTTCAAATTTAGCCAATTTTGCAATACTGCAAAGATAATATTAGTTTCACTTAAATTTCTTATTATCTAAATTGGTTTAATTTTCTTTGCAAACATTATGTGATCAAAATAGATTTAGAATTTGAATTTACAGAAGTTATATATGGAGGAGGAAAAAAAAGTTTGCAATATTAGATAAATTGATGTTAAAAATGTTTTACAAACTTTTCGAGTAAAATATTAGGAAAGATTTTTATTTCATTTCCTTTTATTTCCACTTTTTTTTCCCAAATGTTTATTTTTTATAATAATAATATTATTGTCATAAGATTTATGATTTCATTTAACAATGATAATAACATAAACAGTGCTAATTAATGTTTTTCGAGTAAAATATTTTTATTTCATTTCCTTTTATTTCCACTTTTTTTTTCCCAAATGTTTATTTTTTATAATAATAATATTATTGTCATAAGATTTATGATTTCATTTAACAATGATAATAACATAAACAATGCTAATTAATGTTTTTCTTACTAAAATTCATTTATGAAATTTTGTTTGCAACAAAACAAATCTATTATGTTGTAAACAAAAGAATTAGAGATTACTGCTAGTAAATATAATCGTTTGTTGATTAATTGTGCACATTTTGAGTAAACAATACTTTGGTATAGGAAAATTTGAAATTTGAACCTTTGTAAGGGAACTTTTTGAATAAGCAAAAGATGTGTCTAACGTATGAAAATGTATATGTGTGTAATATTAAAATTTTTATAATAAAAATGTAATTTTTCGTTAATATTTTTAAATTTTGAACCGAAGAATAATAGAAATTAGAATGATGAAATTTGCTAAAGTTACTGAAAACAAAAAGAATTTCTTAACTTTAATTATTTTCCATTTACAATATATGATCTATCCACTTAAAAAAACATATTATAATTTGAAAATTTAATTTTATCATATATATATATATACACACGTTAAAAAAAGAAATTGATATTTAATTATGAGAAGGAAATTTTTTAGGTTTGTGAAATGCTCCAAAATCATTTGAGTCAATGTATTGCGACAGCTCGTACAAATTGTCCGGATGGATATTTGGAAACGTTAACGGAAGAAAATGAAGAAGATACGGAAATAACATGTAATCATAATCAAATTAACAATTCCAATTATCATTCTGTTGTAATGGCTGATGATGATACATTAGTATCATCTAATAATGATGGACCATTAAATTGTTCAGTTAAGCTTAGAGATGAATTGAAAACAGAAATACAAATGAAGAAGGATTATTAATTAGCGTTACATTTCTAAATTTTAATCTACAACGAATTAAATCAAAGCCTAAAGAATACATTAATAATCTTTTCATTTCGTATAAAAATTTTTTCCTCAACTATTTTCATAAATTATTACTCATTTGATCAAATGAAATTAGTAAATTTAATAATTGCATTAAAAATTTTTGGTAACTAATTTAAATTATGTCACATTTCTTTCTTTCCATTTCATTTCATTCATGGCAGCAAATAATTGTTTATTAAGATCACGAAAACTTCCTTATGCTTATATAATTTAACTTTTTCTAAAATTACACATTTAAAATATTATTTATAATCAACAACATATCATATTAGTATCAAAAATTAAGGTACGAGTAAATAATTCTAAAATTAACGGAAATTATTAAAATATCGCATAATATAAAAGTGAATCGAGAAAGGAAAGAATTAACATGAAGGAATAGTGACTAATCGTTGAAAGTAATTTGTTGAAAATTTGAATTAATTAATTATAATGAAAGATAGAAATGAAGAAGATGATATCAATGAAATGATAAAATATGAAAATTATGTTACTGTGACATTTCGTTGTATATGCTAACGATTTTATCACATTCTTTTTTTTAAATCTATTTATTGTTGATAAAATGGAAAAAGTGATAAAATGATAATTGAATGATATTTGTAATTAAAAGTAATATTTATGATATAATTCAATGAAGTTTTCTTTAATAAAATAGAAAATAATTTTTAATTTCTTGTATTGTATATAATTTATTCATGTTTATTTGTATGTTTTTCCTATTTCATTTTTCATTTTAAAATTATACTTAGTAATTATCATGAAATGGATAATATTTTGCATTTGATTATAATAAATAATAGTATATTGTATGTTTTAACAAGAAATTTTACAAAAGATAAGAAAATTAATTGCAAATTATCGGTTTTTAATTTGTTGATTACTTTATTGATTATTTCATTTCAATTACAAACATAATAATGTATGAATTGCAACAAATCTTAGCTGCTTTTTTTTTTTTTGATGATAAAAATTATTAATTATATTATCCGGAATTTTTTTCTCATATAGGATTTAATTACCGGAATTTGTTTTTTCATTCGAAGAGAATTCATTCTTTACCTTTTTTCTTTTCTTTTTTTTTTTTATAGTATCTTTGTTTTTGTGCTTTATCGTTTTTGATGGAAAAAAAAAGATGGAACAAAAAAATTTTTCTCATAAGATGGCTGGGAAAATTTTGTAAGATATGCGTATCATTTATAGCTTCGAAAAAGTTTGTAAAATTTAATATCTGAAAGTACCATACAGTTATAAAAGTTATAATAATAATAAAAAATATAATTTGATAAGCTATAATTACTTTTACAATGAGGGTGAAAATTTTTTTCACAATACCTTATCGTTTAAATTAGAAATTATTTTCCGAAAAGTTTGAAAATTTTGTTTTTAAAATTTCTAAATAAATTGCTATTATGTATTTGAGATTTATAGCCTTATTTAATGATGCAATGAAAATTTTTGAAATGTTTGAATGAAAAAGTTATGAAGTATTTTTATATTTGTTTCGTCTTTTCTACTTTCAGGAACTTATCAGAAATTGTTAACCATTTATTTAAAAAAAAAAAAAAACTGCGAAATTTTTTAGTGGGAAATTCGGTTTTGTTCAAATTGAAGTTTAAAAATTAAATAATCAACAAAGACATACTTTGTTCTTATATGCATCTGATTATGGCTATCATTTTTAACAGTATGAACTATTTCTGATTAATTCCTATGATAGCTCAAATAGATCAAATTTAAATATATATATATTGTTGAAATTAAATATCTATAAGAGAAATTATCGATGAAAAATTTGAATCTGCTTGATTTTTGAAATTGAAATAACTTGCAAACATTTTCAATTCCATTTTAGTAGGAGAAAATTGATTTTCAAATGTAATTAAATGGAAAGTATTTTTTGTGTGAATTTTTAAAGATCTTTTTTTTTTTTCGAAAATTTTCTTATTTAGTCGTAAAAAAAATTTTGTATATTAGTATTTAGTTTTTTTTTTTTTCATTTTCAGTATTGAATAATTCGAGTTATTTAGCTAAAATTATGCATTTTTATCTAACCTAAAGAAATGAAACAAAAATCATTGATCAAGTCATATCAATTTATTCATAGCATATAACTTTTTCATTTTTACCTTTGATCAGTGATTAATTAATTTTATTTTTCAAATAAATAAATATAATTTTGTTTTTTATTTTCAGCCAAAATATTCATAACATAATGACAGTTATGCTTCCTTTATATTATAATTTTTCTTTTTTCTATCTTTTACCCTTTTTCAATGATTAGAATTTGAATGCTTTTACTTTTCAATTTAAAGTTGGAACTTTCCCATTTTTTTTTTTTTTTTTATCCTCAAATAATACAACTTGAATTTTCCCACTAATATAAATTAACATTTAATGTGAATTATTAAAATTTCAATTTCCTGTATATATATATATATATATGTATACATATATGTTTTAAGTATGGTTGGCATTAATTAAATTAATCTATTCCTACCGATCGTTTTTTCCTTACAATAGTAATTTCGGTTAAAGGAAGAGGGAAGAGAAGAGAAAAAAGGAATCATTAAAAGATTTGATTACAATCATTTACAAGGTGGGAAAGGAAAAAGGAATAAGAAAGATAAGAAAGATGTCAAATTACCGGAAGCTTTTTAGATAACCGACGGAAGAGAGTTAAAGCAAAAGGAAATCGCAATGACCGTTTGGTAATGTAAATAAACCATTTTCCGTAACCCTTTATAGATGACCAACTGACCATTTATTTGCTAATCAACACCAAAATACAATAAACTGTTTGAACAGGGACAGTTCTAATATTTTGAATAATGGAAAGAGAGAGAGAGAGAGAGGGAAGGTGAGAAAAAAAAAATTCCACTTGAAAATTTCTTGGATTTTATTCAAAAGGATGTTTAAAAAATTTCCTCTCTTTCTCTAACACTAATAATAATAATAATAATTGATCTGTTTGCATAAGTTTTTTTTAATTGTTCAAAAAATTTAAAAAATTTTTGTAATAATTGTGAGCACATTGCGATGTAAGCTATTGTAGTAATCTGTTTAGGATTCATCATCATTTATTATGATTGTTATTGATTTAATGTAATTAATTCCTGAATGTAGTAAATTTAAATTTGAATTTTAAATGAATGAAAAATTATGTTGTTTTACATTGCTCACCAAATGCTTTAAATCATATCATTTTCGAAACTTTAAGATTTGAATTTTCATGGACATGCTATCAGTAAAACAATTTGCTAATTTACCAAAGGAATGCTAATGTCGAAATTTATCAAGAAATTTTGCAAATTGAGCAAAATTTCATTTAATAATAATATTGTTGAATGAAATTTTGGATATTCCAAATGAAAACATAAATTTTCAATGCTAAATTAATGATAAATTACATTTTTTTTTTCAGTGTCAAATTTTTTTTTTTAAATTAACCATGAAAATATTCGAAATGATATTCATCAATAGAAATATAATGTTATCACTTATTTTGCTACAAAATATTATGACAGTATTGTTGATTAAATTATTTTAGGAAAGCTATAAAAACTTAAAATTTATTACTAAAATTAACTAAATAGAAAGGATACATCACTGAAAACTTTATTACTGTATTAATTGCATGAGAATTACGATTTGTATGTGGAAAATTGTCACGAAAACTGTTTCGGGAATATAGTAAATTTAGATATCATTTGATGATAATAAAAAAAATGACATGAAGAAACTTTTAGTTCTATAAAAACATTTCAAAAATCTATTCGAAATTAAGGGAAAAAATTGGAATTTGGGAAAATTTTAAAATCAAAAATATTTCTAAAATTTGTTTCACTCGTAATTATTGGTAACATTTAATTTTTTAAATGAATTATTATTGTCATTGTAGTAAAAATATTGCATGTTAATTTCGATTGCATATTTCAACCTTTACATTAGTTTAAATTAAATTACAAAATTATATAAAGTGTTTTGTTAACTGTAGTTTAAACATTAAATGACACCAATAATTAATTACGAGTGAAACAAATTTTAGAAATATTTTTAATTTTAAAACTTTTCAAATTCCAATTTTTCAAAATTAAACCATTGAGTTTTACAAAATTTATTGCACAGAAATGGCATTTTTTGAGTGAATTTAAATGCTTTTCTTTTTAATTCCTAAATTTTTAGCTTCTACATTTGTTTTGGGTAAATAAACTTATTCAGGAACATATTGATCAAGCCGAAAGAGAAACACGAAAATTAGATGATAAATTTTGCTTGCTTTTTTGAAAGAGAAACATATTTGTTAATTAATAAACTTATCCCGGAACATATCAATTTAATTATAAATATTTGGAAATAAATATTCAGTGAATACTGGATAGAAATTAATTTAATCAATGTAGTTTCATGTTTCATATTTTCGAATAAAATGCAGATTTTTTTTTTTTTTTTACAATCTTCTACAAATTTATCCTACTAATTTATATCACTTAAATTCAACTATTGATTATTTTTAATTATTCGGAAAATTTATTGACTTCTACACTTTTTATATAATTCTAATAAATTTTTCAAAAAAAAAAACTTTTGATAAGAAATATTCTTTTTTCGTTAAAACGATAATTTGCGCAAATATATGTCAATAATTATTTTATTAAAAGTTTATTGAAAATGATAAACATTCGTTGCAAATAATAATCATGTAACAAATTAATTCTGGAAATAAATAATGATAGTGATCGTATTAGCTGTAGGTATTGATCTGAAAAAGGTAAATATTGATTAATTTTACTAATCACTGTATTTGTTATCATAATGATTTGTAGTGAAAATCGTATAATGTACCGGACAAATGTGCTATATCATTTTATCAGTTATTATCATCAAAGTTCAATCAAAATGAAATTTTCTTTTGTCATTTATAATGCCAAACTCTTAGTCTTAGGCTATATTTTCTCCATCATTCATAGTCTAATTTCATGGATAAGCTATTTCCGACAATTCTACTCTATGCTACATTACACAAACAATCTTTTTCTTTGTTATTTAATTTTTGAACAATCAATAATGTGATATGTTTATGAGTAAAGGGCATGAAATAGTGAAGAAAAGGTCAAATTTCACCAAACCTATCATTATTTTTACCTATCATTTTGGGTATAATATGAAATTTCCTATTATTATCGAGTCTTACTATACATGAAGTATTATTAAAACTTGAAATGCTACAAATGTCACCTTAAAGCAATTGATATTCCATCAAATGATTATTTCTTACTTGGTATATATTTTTCTTAAAATGGATCAAAACGAATTAACAATTGAAATCACCGAACGAAATATCGCAAATACCTAGAATTCATGATCAGTTAATCGTTTGACTCCGTTTAAATGGAATATTTTTCGACTCATGATCAGAAGTATCCTTATTGCCAACTTCATTTTGCTCATCATTTTTGTTTTTCGGTTCTTCGTCTTTTCTAAAAATAAAATATTAAATTAATTCTTCATTAGATAATTTGTTTTGTATTTGATTTTTTTTTCTTCTTTTAATCTTACAACTTCTATAGTTTAGGAATCATTTGATTAAATTTATGCTAACAAAATTTCATTTTTTTTGATGAAGTGGGAAATACTGGCAGATAAAATGATGATATTATCGTTTTGATAACTGCAAATATTGCTTAATATTAAATCAAATAGAATGAATATTCTTATCATAAGTGATAATAGTCTACTATTATTCATTACCATTATCACTATCATTATATCAAATTATTACAATAGTTTTCCGAGAGTTTGAAATTAACGGGAGCTATCCAATCTCCAAAATAAGTATTAGTTAGCTGAATTTAGTTATGCAAAAGTGTTTTATTGATTAACATTTGAATAGTGATAAAGTTGTGATGCAGGAATGAGTTGAGAAACGATGATAAAAAATAAAAAATGTTAAATATTTCAGTTGAATAATTGGATGGTATTTTGCATTTAAAAAGTTGATGATAAAAAAAAAAAATTACTTGTATGTAATACAAAGATAGCGTATAGAATCGTAATAAAAATTATTGTACGAATTATCAATAATTATAATGTAAGAAAAAATAGATTGATTTGTTCTTTAATATTCCTTTTAGAAATTATTTATATTTCATTCATTATTTATTTTATATTTTATGTTGATTAAAAATAGTAAATGAAAATAGAGTATCATAAATTGACCCTTTTTACAATTGTTTTTTTTTTTTTTTTTCATTATGAAACTTATTATAGTAATTTGAATTTATTTCCTCATTGTAATTATACCAAAACTTGAAATGTTCAAAAATATGTATGGTTTTGATTACCAATTATGATAATTAAATCAATGAAGCGTTATCCTTCTTCTTCCATTTTCTTTCAATTATTTCTGATAAAAAATTTCGAAGTATGGATGATATGGTTAGTATCAATAAGTTATTAAGTTATCGAGTTAAGAGAAAGAACTGATTAATCGAAGCGGTAAGAGTTCATGAACTTAAAAAACACTGCATTATTCTTTATTATTGAATGTTATTAAATAATTATGGAATGATAGAGATTTAAAGTGAATGAATCAAATTTTATAATTAGCAAATATTCATTCATCAATTTTACCACATCTTGTCTTCTGCATTTTTGTATTAACTGATTATTTAATTACTTTAGGCTAATTGCTTCAAAAAAAAAAAGAAAGTATATGGGAAGTGATTTCATCATCTGTTCTAAAAAATATGCTTATTTTGTTCGAATGCTAAAATTATTTCGAAAATTTTCAAAAATTGACTTCGATGAATAAATAATGAGAAACGAAAAATGAAGCTGCGCTATTCATTTTTTTTTAAAATTAATTCATTTTAGTGGGAAAAACAAGCGAATATAATCTTATCATTAGTCAAAATCAATTAAAAAAACAGTATAATTAACAATAAATCAAATATATCTATAATCAGCCAAGAAATGAAATTTCGAAAGTTTCTACAAAATATGTTATAGTTGTCTATTTTGGATCAAATATTATTGATAAGCAACGATAAGTGATAATTGTTTATTTCATTTCATATCGTCGAAAAAAATTCAAGAAGAAGAAAGAAGACAAACTGAAAGTAAGATGTTGAAAAAAATCGATAAATCGATGTTAAAATGAATAAAATTAGTAACCTTGAATCACTTTCATCAAATGTTGTCGACCAACGATGATTATTTTTGGTGAATGTGACAACTCGACGAAGTTTTGGCTTCACTTCTGCCATAATTGATCCTGTTAACAATAATGTTTCAATTGAGATTTTTGATGAATGAATTGAAAAACAAACAAATAATGCAAAATATTTGGAAAAAAAAAAAAAAAAACGAAACGAAGTAAGTTTTTGGTAATTAATGAATTAAGTTACTGTAACAAAAAAGTAAAAAGGATATTATTCAAATTTTATAAAAACCAATGCTTAAAATTTCATTTTATTTCCTTCATTGAAAAATATTTATTAATTTTGCATTAATTAAAAAAAAAAAAAAAAATTGTTCCAAATTAATAGCATATGGTATATTTCAGTAAAATAACAAAAAAAGAAAAAAAAAAAAAGAAAAAAAATGTCAGAAATGTTTCATTTATCAAAAATGAAACAAATGCGAGAAAAAAATGTCATAGAAGAATGAAAAACTATTTTAATTCAATGAGGTATAAATTAATAAATATACAAATTTAATAATTTCCTTTCTTTTTTTTTTTTTGACTAACGTATACAAATATTTTACACGTACGCTTAGAAAGATATACGTAAAAATATGCAAATACTATAATATTTTTACTGATACTGAAGAAATTAAGTTGCATACATTCACAACAATCTTTGATGAAAGTTATGAAAACTTTTGTTAAATTCACTTTAGTCTTGAGAAAAAGCGCTTTTTTTCTTTCCTCACTTCATTTTTCTTTTCCCTCTCTCTTTCTCTCCCTCTCTCTCTTTCTCTCTCTCTCTCCCATTCATGCTTTCTTTCTTTTCAAATATATTTGAACATTTCATCGAGAATTTTTTGTAATAAATCAAATGACTGAGAAATATATACTTCTCGAGGAAACAGCTGCTCTCATTTATTTCATCGTCTAATTGACAAATGAGTGATAATAAAAAGTTTTTTTTTCTTTTTTTTTTTTTTTTTTTCTTTCGCAATTTCATTCATTTTGTGTCATAAAGTTGTTGAAGCAATTATTTCGATAAATATGAAAAAAAAAAAAAAAAAAAAAACGAAGAAAAAAGTATCAATCGATGTTTTTTTTTTGTTTTTTTTGATTTTTTTTTTAAGGAAAAGAAAATTTGTTCATAACAAAAATGAAAAGTATTTAAATAGAAATGCTATTTTAATAAATATAAAAAAAGTGAACCAATTAATTTTATCAAATTTTTTAAACTTATAATAGAGATAACATGATGAATTGTTGAAAATTTAGTAATTAACAAATAATTTTAATAGAAAAGAAAAGTTAATTGTTTGGAAAAAAAATAACAGAGCAGACAATATATTTCACTAATTAATTAATTATTTTATTCATTTTGTAATATATCTAATTAAGAAGAGAAACAACATGCATATAATATTCGGATATATTTTTGATTTTTTTATTTAATATTTTCAAATAATTTTATTTATTTTGAATTCAAAGGTATTCAAATATGAAATGTGATTGAATTGAAATGTTGCTTTATTGAAATTTAAGTGAATATAACAAAATAAACATGCTTAAATTAAATGCGAATGATCAAATATTATTTTATTTGAAAAATAACAAATGGTTGATTAATTTAAAATTTTCATTAATATTTCAAATATAAATCAGTAATGATTGGACTTTATTAAACTGAAATGAATAAAATGTTCCGGAAGTTTTAAATATATCAAGAAATTATATTTTTTTAAGCTCAATGCATAAATGTTTGAAATTACACTTCATGAATGAATTAGTCAAATAATTATGTGATAAATGTTTAGAAAATTGGTAAGAAACGATAATTACACAATTATGGATTAAATTTCAACAATTAAATTTAACATAATATAGAAGAATGATTGCTTTCAATCAATATATCTCAAAAAATGAATTCAAATTAAGTTTAAAATTAGAAATTAACTACATGATTAACTATAATCATTAAATGTCAATTATAGCAATAATAAATTTTTTAACATTCAATAAATTATTTCATGTAACTAACGATTATTATTTGAAGCTTTTTTTTTTTTTTTTTTTTTTTTTGAGAGGAAAAAAAAATCCGACGAAACATTTCGATTGAAAAATTTTGGCGAAAAGAGAAATATGCTCTTTCCTTCTGTCTTTCCTTTTTTTTTTTTTCTCTCTTTTTCATTTTATAAAAGAAAGAAAAATTTTTAAAGACAAGCGATAAGAAGAACAAAAATTTTAAACTAATATTTTATTTTTCATTCTTTTCTACAAAAAAAAAAAAAAAAAAAAAAAAAATAATATTTTTTTTTTTTTTTTTTTTTTCAGTTTAAATTTTGAAAAAATTCAATTCTTTTAATAATTTGAAATTTGTACTTTCAAGTAACTAAATAAAATTATTTTAGATATGGATTTGTAATATTGAAGAGTGGGAAAAGATTACATTGTTGGTAAAAAAAAAAATGCGATTTATTATTAATTATCGTATTATAATTGATTCAGTCAAAAAAAAAAAAAAAAAAGATAAAGGAATTTAATTATATACACAAGTATGTAATTTCAAGGAAATAGAAATAAAAAAAAAGAAAAATGGAAAAATTAAAAGATAAAAAGAAAGATTTACATAATTTTTAATTCATTTTTTTTTTTTTTTTTTTTTGTTTTTGATGAAATTACATTTTAGTTTTATAAACATTAGTGTGCACAAATATAACTAAAATATTTTAAAAAATCCAATTAAATACAAAATAATATGCCACTTCGTTTAGGAAAATCTTAAAAGCCTTTTGTTCAATTAAATTCTGCATGAGAAAATGCGAAAAAATTATTTTATATCATATCAAATGAGTTCTGACAAAAGAAAAAAATTTTTTAATAGCAAACTTTCAGCCATTTTTTTTTCTTTGAAAGTTTCGAAAGATTTCAAATGACTTTAACAATAGAAATGTAATGCTAATGGCTTATTTTATCATAATAAACCATAAACTTTAAAAATAAATGAAAATGAAAAAGTTTTAAAAATTTTAAATCGAAATTATTAAATAGATAAAAAAGGAAGCATAAAAAATATAAATATTTAAATGTATACATATTTAAAAGTTTACATATAATGCGCTATTAATATGATATTTTTCATTACGTTGCAATAATTACTACATGACTGAATATATTTAATTCCTACTGATACTCAAATATCGATAGAAATGATGATGATAATGATATTAATTCATTAACGATCAACCAATTACCATGTTTTATTTAATTAAATATCCATAAATATGCTTGTAATATTACACAAATGATTATTCGGTATTATCATCTTCGTAATTTGCCGATATTACATTGTTAAATTCTATCTAATCCTTTTATTTATTAAGTGAAGAAATTGTAAATTTCAAATACAATTTGCAAATTTTTTCAAATTTCTCAATTTCTATTTTTGTCTGAAGTTTTTCGAATATTAATAATTTTAAATTATTTTGATTTGAATAGATGATAAGGAAGCATCGTGCTTCCGTTATTAGTTGAATTCTTCTATTATTATTAATTGTGGATTTTTTAAAATTATACTCGTAATTATCTTCACTTACATTTCCCACTCGTTTATTTCCATTAATGAGTTATGCAAATCTTTTTCTTTTTTTTAAATTTAATTTCAACCATTTTTTAGTATTATTAGTTTTGCGTGATATTAGCAATTTGTGCAAGAGTTGAAATTAAATTTTAGTACAAAAAGGAGTAAAATTGGGGAATAAGTTGAAAGGTTAGAATTGATAATTGATTAGTGATGGTAAAATTCGTCATTTTATCGATAAAATACAACATTTGATCGTTCACGTTGAAAAGTTTCTATTATTTTTATAAAGATAAGTGTGTCTAATAATTTGTTGAAATGATCAAATATCATTTCTATACCTTTTAAAGCGATTGTTTTTGATCAAATTAGATTAGATGTACGGAAATTAATAATCTAAAATACCAAATTATTATATTTTTCATATTTATGTTCATTTTTTATTATGTGAAGCAAATTTTTTTTTTCTTCCTCTTACAATATTCGAATTATTTTAATTAAATATTTGATTAATCAAAAAGATTTTATTCAACGGTGAATTCACTTTTTTTTTTTTCAATATTTTTTTCGTTTATTTGATTTCATTTTTTTCTCTTTTTTTTGTTTGTCACTAATACTATCAATAAGAAGTACGTGATTAATTAATAATTATCAGTGATAATTAATAATTATTTTTACGAATGATTTTTCTTTGATGAATATATTTCAATTTTTTTTTCTTTTTTTCTTTGTAAAAATTCCATAAATTTTCGAATGAAAAAAAAAAAAAGAGGACGAAAAAGAAACTAACAATGACAATTATTCATTCATTCATTCATTTTGATTTCTGATTTCAAAAATTGAATGCAATAAATGATGAAGTCATTGTTCAACGATTAATTACTTCATTAATTTCATTTCTCTTAAAAATTCACTTCTCTTTTTACTCATTACATTTTGTTAATTCTTCTGTTATTTAATAAAATTTTCTTTTAAAATATTCATAAATATATTTAAAAGTTCTCTTTTCGTCTTCTTCTTTTTTTTTTTTCTATGCTTTTTCTGTTTGTTTATCTTTCTTTTCTTCTCTTTTTTTTTTCATGTTATTTGACGTACTTTTTTTTTTTTTTTTGGAATTTTTGTTTTTTTTTAATTAATTAAAAAAAAAGGGGAGAAGGGGGGGGGGAAGAAAAAAAAAGGACAACAAGACTAAAATTAGCCTAGCAAAGGAGAAGAAATTATGATCATATGGTGTAGCAATGAATAGCATTATAGACTTGTTAAATTTGAGATGAACAGCTGTACTTTTCCCGCATTTTTATTTTAACATTTTTATCAATAAACTATTCGCATAAGTTCTTTTCCTTATTCAACATTTTCTTCATAATTTTAAATTAACACCTTCTGTTTCAATTTTTATGTTTTCCCTTCTTTTTTTTTCAACCAAAATTTTATTTTCCTTTTTTTTATTTTTTTTTTTTTTTTTTAAAGATTAATGTATATCTTTATTGTTGATTTATTATTGGTGAAATTGCAAAGTATAGCAAAAAATTTACATTCCATTTTAAAATTTTGCATTTTGATAGTTTAGTCAAATTTTGTATTCGTAAAAAAAATTAATTAGGAAAAAAAGAACGAAGAGAAAGTGTTACGAAAAAAAAAAAAAAAAAAACGTTATTTAAATAAATCAAATTAATTATGTTATGCGTGAGTGTAAAAGATATTAATTAATTCATTTGTAGTTATAATATTAGTGGAAATTATCTCAATTCGCTAAAGAAGCAAGAAAAACAAAAGATTTGCATCATTTCATTAACTTAAGGTATTAAGGTTAATTAAGCAAAAAAAAAAAATCGATACAAGTCTTTTGGCTTTTTAATGAAAGCCAAAAGTGAAAATAGTAAAGAGGATAAAAATAAGATAAGGGAGAAGATTTTGGAATACAAAATGAGCAAATTCAAGATTCAACATTTCCGGATATCTGAAATAAGCTTGATATGTAATTGAATAATTTGCCAGATTATTTCCGGCATATAAATATATATTAGTCTATCGGTTCGAATCAACTAGAGAAATGACATGATAGATTTATTAAAGTTACTTATCCAATATTTTCTGTATGTAGTTAAATTTAAATTAAATAATTCCATTAATTCCAAATTATTCAATCTATTATATTTTTAATTTAATTTTGAAAGGAAAATAAGCTAAATAATTGTTTCAAAAAATTTATAAATGAAACAAATTATACAGAAAAAAACACAACGCTTTTTTCGTTGAGTTTTATCATTTTAAAATATATTTATTTACTAAAAATGCAATTTTTTTGTTGAAATTGTAATGTTTGACAAAAAAAATTTTTGCTTAATACCAATAAGTACCAATTTTTGCTTTTTCTCTCTTTCTCTCTCTCTCTCTCGCTCTCTCTTTTATTAATAAGCAGCAAAAAAAGAAAAAGCATAAAATAATAGATGTTATAGATGTAACTCTTTTTTTTTCTTTTTTAAAGTATTTAAGGTGAAAATGATTAAATTTAAAGTAAATGTATGTAAAATCATACGAAGGACAGATGGCAGTGCCATTTGATGCATTTTCATTTTCAATTTTGCTGGTTTTAAATTTATGAAAGCTAGGAAATAAGTTTTTATTATAGTATTGATAGGCATGAAATCAATAATATAACATTGATCAGTCGAGAGCAATGATTTGAATTTGTTATTGGTTAAGTAGAGGATTGGAAAAGCAACTTAAAGTTGAATATTTCAATTGTTGTGCGAAAAAATTTTATGCTTTTCATCCAATGCTTTCTTCATTCTTTTCAAGTATTATTTTAAAAAATTTTAAATAAAAGGAATTGAATGGAATAGATGAAATTTCTTCATTTTTACAATTTTTTAATTATATATATAAAGATAAATATGGTGTTTAATTTTTGTCAAATAGTGCAAAAATTAATAGTTATGAATTAAATATAAGTGTTAATTAGTATAAATTAATTAGAAATAATTAATCAATACATACTAAATATAAGTTTTAGTATAAATTTGGCATAAATGTCAATCAGTATGAATCAAATATTTAAATTATTCCTAATTACTTAACAATCCTTAATAACATTCAGCAAAAATTTAACGATTAGTGAAATATATGCAAATTATGTAGTAATTTTGCATATAATTTATGTATTTATAAATTGAAAATTAAATGAAAAGAATAGGAAAGATGTAAATGAGTTAATTGAAAAATTACAAAAAAATTTTTATACAATGTTGTCATTTGAAATTCGTTCCTCTTTTCTCTTTTTTCATTGCTCTCATTAAAATGAAACGTTTTATTATTGAGCGATGTGTTTCTGATCCATTTGTGAATTTTTTCACTTTTTTTTTTTTTTTTTTTTTTTTTTTTTTTTTTTGCCTTTCACACATTTTATTATTTGATGATGCAACAGCAAATACTTATCGATAGCAAGTAAAAGAGTAGTGATTATATGAAATCAATAAATTGGTAGAATATATTTTCATGAAATTTTAATTAATCTTAAATGAAGAAATATTTCATAATTCCTTGTAAAACTATAACATAAAGCATTTTTGTTGGTTGAAATTTTCAAATATGAATAAATTATAGGAAAAAAAAAAAAAAAAAAGTGTGACAGTTAATATTCCATTGGATATTGTTAAACAAGAATGATGATACATTTGAGGATAATTATTGGTAATATTCGTAAAATTTCAAAATAAGAAAAATCGTTGTTTTAAACATTACGAAATTCAATGTTCTTTATTTAAAAATTTTAAAAATAGCGGAATTTGACATTTTTGTTTTGAGCATCGCAGAACACAGAAAGAAAGTGTTAGCCAGAAAAGTTGTGTTGAAATGATGTAAATTTTACTGTACCTGTAATTCAATAAATTATATAGTTCTTTGAAATGATTTTGCAGTTTTTTTTTTTTTTTAAATATTCAAAAATTTGTATTCCATTCGTATTCGTTGTAGATAAATTTTTATCGTTTTAGATTTTGAAATACTAGAGATTTTACCATTATTAAATATTGTAAATTATTAATTTTTTTTACTAAATTGTAGTAAAAAAATTAATAATTTGTGGAGTTATATTTTTTTTTTTCGCGGTAATTTAATAGTGTACTTATGGATTATTAGAGTTAAGATTAAGTAAAATTATTGTTTCTATTATTTTGAAATTCTTGAAAAATTATATTGGCCCTGCAACAAAGGAGAAAAAAAGCCTATAAGCAAGCATTGAAGCAGAAATTTATCTTTCTTTTTACCCCCTTTTTTCATATCCTTTCATTTAAATATTTTATGTTATAATATTTCTGCCATAGCTTTCATCTCGTCTCAACCTATTTCATTTCATTTCGACCCATTTCATTTCATTTCATTTCAACCTATTTCATTTCATTTCATTTCAACCTAATACATTTCATTAATCATCGTTGTTGCTCATGCACACATTTACACATATACGCAAATATTATCTCTTCCTTTTTTTTCTTTTTTTTTTTCATAAATTTCATATGAACAAGAAAAAAAACAATGAAGAATTTTTCCTAAAATTTTAGATGCTAAATTAGACGTTTAAATTGTGAAATATGTAAATGTTTAAAATTTGAAGGGTTAAATTTTTGCGATATGCAAAAAAGAAGAAATTTACGAATTCTAAAACAAACAATAAATAGGAAGAAGAAAAGTCAAATGGCTTTAAAGATGGTATAATATTTCAAAAAATTTTTTTATCATTCTTCGTTTACTCTTCATTGTCTCATTTAACATTATTTTGTGCTCGATGGAAAAAAAAAAAAAAAAAAAATGAACAGATGGATGAAAAATTTTTCAAAAAATCATTTAAAAAAATTATCATATAATGAAATGAGAAATTTATGAATACGTTAATTGCAAATTATAAATTTACTAATTTTAAACTTCATAAATTTGTATACATGCATGAAATTGTCTTTTGATTTGAATAACGCTCACTTATTGCCCTACGGCATTTTATTATTAACTGTTTTTTTGTAATTTGTTTTAAAAAAAAAAAAATTATTCCATTCTATAAATATTACATTAATTCATTTACTTTCTCGTCTTTTCTCAACAAAAAAAAAAAAAAAAAAAGACATATATTTTCAAGGAAAATTAATAAAAGTTATTTAAAATTTAAATACTATACTAGAAAGTATTATTTTGAAAATTATACTCGATACAAATTTTTAATAAATAATTTAATCCGATTCGTTTTTATCATCCTAAAAGTTTTATCATCTTCTACATGATATGATTAATATATGCATGAAATAATATGTCATGCGATTAATGTAAATTTGAATATAACATGAAATATGAAATTATTAAAAAAAACGAATACTTCTTTTCCACTTTACTAACTAATCTATCTATTGACGCTTTGCCCTTCACATCAGACTAAAAACATTGTCCCAAAAAAAAAAAAAGAAAAAAAAAAACAAGCTTAAAAGCTTCTAAGAAGAGTAATGACATCTCTCTTCTACTGATTTGAAATACTTGAAAAGTAATCAGTCATCTTATTTCTTGTTATACTTTATGTATTTATATATATATATATTTTTGGATATAAGTAAAGTTTGTTGTGTTCCGTTAAAATTGCTTTTTTTTTTTTTAAAAAAAAAAAAAATTTATTCTTTTTTTTTTCTCTTTTTTTTTTTTTTTTTTTTTTTTTCAAAAAAATAAACAATTCATAGTGATGCATAAATTAATAATTCTATTATGATTGTTTATGGTAGAATAAATTATTAATAAATTTCTCCTAAAATTCATCAAATTTTTTATTTTTATTATTTAAGGTTTTGAAGAAGAAGAAGAAGAAGACAAAAAAGAGTGGACATCAAAGAAAAAGGTGTCATAAAGATTTATTCCGATACGACGATAATATCTGTCTACAAATATATTTATTAATTGCGACAACTATTACTGCTACAAATATTAATGCCACCATTATTGCTACAATTTTTATTTTACTGAAAAAAAAAAAAAAAAAGTGAAATTATTTATCGTTTCTGTGATAATATATAAATAGCTTAGTGTGGACGAAATTTTATATATCTTCCGAATTTCGATGGCAAATTGGATAAAATTATTCAATTTAATTCAAAGCAGAATTGTTGTTGTATTTCATTTAAACGTCAATAATTGCTTTAACCCATAATCTAAATTATTTGGCAATGGTATTTTCGTAAAAGTTAAACATATTTCCATTTGGCAATTTATCGAAACGATGACTATCAAATGAAAAATGTCATTTATTTGGAATTTTTTCGGTCGATGCTTCCAACGAGAATGTCAATTTAAGAATGATTATCCATTGGAGCAACAAAAAAATGTTACAAAAAAATTAGAAACAACAACGGCATTATTTTGCAATGTACAAGATAATCCATCCTGTTTAACTCGATCCAGAACAAATTCCGGAAATGCATACTGTAATGCATCATTAACACCGATATCATCACCATATCATTTGCGCAATTGGGAACTTGATCCAAGCACTGTATTTAGTCAATCTTTTGATCATTATGAATTATTGGGACCATTATATGATCACTTCATCAATCCATCATCAATTTCCAATCATTCTGTTAGTTTCTCTCTTTTTCTTTCATCATTTTGATAACAAAAAAAAAAAAAAAAAGAAAAAAAAAATGGATAAATTATTTTTAAATCTGAAGAATTACCCATTACTCATATGTAATAAAATTAAATTTGTCATCAATCCGTAATTTTCATTAACATAGCGTCACACAAATATATATGTGTTACATAATTTAGTTAATTACAATATATCTATGTTGTACAAATGGCTGATAATCGATGTTAATATCATATCACCAATTAGTTACTCGAATCAATCTTTCAAATAATATGATAATTAAAAATGATTATATTATATCATTATCAGTTGTTGTATGATTATTCTAAATTTTTCTTTCCTTTCTTCTCCTCTCTCTATCTCTCTTCATCTTTCCACCTTTTCATTTTCTAAAGTAACAAAATTGAAATTGTTTCTTTTTCACCTTTTTTTTTTTCCTATTTGAAGTTATTTGATTATTATGATGAAAATGACTTTTATGTTTAGTTGTAAAATTTTAGAGTATTAATTATGCTGTTTAGATTACGGTAAAATCTAATTGGGACAAATAATCGAAAAATTTATTTTAGAAATGATATTAAATAATTTGCTATGAATTAAATTCTTTTGGGAATTTTAATAAAAAAATAAAAAATTTATGAAGTGAGAATTGCTTTACTTCATCAAAAAAAAAAAAATTTCATAATAGCGTTTGTAATAAATGTATTTTATTTCGTTGAAAATCGTTGAAATTTATGTAAAAATTATAGTTTAATAAGGGGAAGTTGTAATTTCTATCTGTGTGAAAGCATAAGGTTTCATTCTAAAATATTTGTAAATTTTCAAATCGTTTCTTTGAAATGTTAACAGAGAAAGTTGTAATTTGTGATTGATTACTTAGAAGTGTAACGTTTCACCTTGTGAATTTTCGGATTTTTTTTTTTTTTTTCCGGAAAGATAAAGGTTGCATAAACAATCAGAGATGAAACGAAAGAAATAAAAAAGAGTAAATAATTTCATCTTTTTTCGAATTTTTTTCCTCTCAACAAGCTAAAAAAAAAAGCATCCATTTTAAATGAAATTTTAGCTCTAAGAAATGATTGCTGTACAAATTCAAATTCTAAAATTTAAGAACTAAAAAAGCTTACATTAGAAAAATTTTTAATTTCATAAAATTCCTAATTAAAATTATATCATTTCATCGCTTCCTTTCTAAGCAATTCGATATGTTTGCTTTTATTATTTTATATTTTAACCTTATCATTTCTTTTGAACTTTTTTTTAACTAATTCAACATATACTTTATGAAGTAAACATTTTGATCGATCATCATTGCCGAAAATCCAAAGAAAAAGAGAAATAAAACAATTCAATATCTGTTTGTGTCTATCTGTCAGGTGTTCAACATATATCTATCTACTTCTTATGCATTATGTTTGCACAAATTTCAATCGAATTGAATTTTTAAAAACCAAATCATCATTTCTTATGTTTTTAACTGAGTTATACGGCTTTTCGTTTTTTATTTTTAATGATTTTTCTTTTTTTTTTTTTTTTTTTTTTTTTGAAATGATAAAAATACTAATTAAATTTTAATCTTTTGTATTTCTTTTGCTATAACAAACAATTATGTATGAATTTTTGCATTCTTTCATTTATAGTTCAACTCATATTAAAATTCGTTGATCTTAGCTTTAGTTTCTATAGTACACAAATATTTAGCAAGCAATATGACCTTATAATATAGTTTTCGTTTTCTTTTTTTTTTTTTTTCAATTCTGGTTATAAAATTCAAGAAGTTTCGATTAAATCAATCAATAAATTCATCCATTCATCTTTTCATTAGTATTTTACTTTTTTTTTTTTTTTTTTGGAATGGAGAAATGCTATAATCTTAGCCTTATTGCTTTAATACGGTAATTATAATTACTTTGGAAGAAATAAATGATTTCAATTACTATTATTTATTACTCATCTGAAAATATTCATTCTTTTTTATGATTTCAATTATTATTATTATTTATTAATCAATTGAATTTCCTATTTTTTGTCCTATTTATTTTAAATAATTATTATTTTGAAAATTTTTTACCACTTCAAAATTATTTTACGACTAAATAAATGATTTCGATAATTAAATCATTAATAAATACACTAATATCAAATATTTACATATGCAGAAATATCGATTATTGTATTTACATAGGCAAAAATATTAATTGATTTGTCATCATATTTAATTGAATAAATTTCACGTATGAAACACGATTTACCTGTTTACCTAAACAATCTACTAATGTTTACCTAAACGTTTACCTAAACAATCTACTAATCATATATAATACAATACATTTTTGCACTTTATTTTTAACAATACACGTTGTTTATCGAATTTTTCTAATCAATTTGATATGAAACAAATTTGCATTTAACTAAGAAATAAACTTGAAAGTACTACTTAAGCTTAATAAGCTTAGTATTATTATTTACTCATAACCGTTTTATTGCATATTTGCAATTACACTCGTTTCTATCGATACCTCTTATCTCTCTATTATCTATTAAAATCAATTCCATTTTACAAATTTTACAATAAAATAAGAGCAGTATACTTCTTAAATTATATTAGTAAGTTTATGAATTTTTCAATCAAAATAAGTTTTATTAATTTTTCAATCAATATTTATTCAATCTATTAACACAGAATGTTTTTTTTTTTTTTTTTTCAATTTCAACATTGTTTGTCATTCGAAATTTCTAATCAAATGTTCATTTTCAGTAATTCAATAATTCGGTAATAAAATACTCAAATACTCAAGTACACACTATTAACAATAAAAAAAAAAAGAAAAAAAAATTAAAAATTTGTTACATTTTATCTTATTATCATTTTAAAAATTATTCCCTCAAATGAAAAAATTTTTAATTGTTTCTCACATCTTTAGCTTACTGAAATTCTTGAATAAATCATTGAATTTATACCTCCCATAGTGAAACAATGTTAAAAAGCTTTTTAAAAATGGTTTGATAGCAATTGGATACATAGACACCACATTACACAGACCCATATAGATACTCCCATACACAGACCCATATAGACACCCCAATACACAGACCCATATAGAAACCCATACACAGACCGATATAGACACTTCATTACACAGACCCATCCATATAGACACCCCCATACACAGACTGATATAGACACCCCCATACACAGACCGATATAGAAACCCATACACAGACCCATATAGACACCGATACACAGACCCATATAGAAAACCCATACACAGACCGATATAGACACTCCATTACACAGACCCATCCATATAGACACCCCCATTAGACAGACCCCATATAGACACCCAAACATATTACACATTTGATGGGTATCAATGAATAAATGAATCATTGAACCGACCTCTGTTCTTCTTACATCGAAATTTTGTCGATCTGTTTTAAAACCATCCAGTAAATACAATTTTTAACAAACATTTATCAATCTAACAACCATTTGGATATGATGCATTCACAACAAATTCTTTTTCAATTCTTTCAATTTTAAGTTTATATTTTGCTATTTGCTATTTTATTAACACAGTTAACTATGAAACTATTTTTAAATGAAACAATAAATAGTTCATTAATTTTTTCTTTTTTTTTTTTTGAAATTTAACAATTTAAATCAATATTTTGAAATGTAACAATGAAATTATTTTTATATATGCTTTTCTTTCTCTTTTTTTTTTTTTTTTGTTTCATTAAATTAATTTTAATCAAATTGTTTATTTATTTCATTTGATATCATTTAAATATTAGGATATATTATAAATGTTATGAGATTAAGATTAATTTATAATTTTTGAAATTGTTGTTAGAAAGATACCAAAATTTTTATCACTTTTCTTTTTTTTTTTTTTTTTTTTGTGCTTATAAATATTCGATGACTAATTGCTTTTTTAAATGAAATAGAAGAATATTTTAAATTTCTAACATACTCATACTTTTTTTGATAGATAGATAGATATAGCATATTTGGGGAATATTTTACTTATAAAGATGAAAAACATTATTCAATAATTAATGGTAAGATGAGAGTAATATAGTTCAAATTAATATTAATAATTTTATATCATATATAGATTAAAAACACTTAATGATAAAGTTTTAAACTGATGTCTGCTTATCCGTTAATTACTTTATTAATTAGTTAATATTTTGTCCTAATTTCCTTATTGCATTTCTTTTCCAACTTATATCGATCGAAAAAATTCCCTAAATCTTCTGTAATTTCATTCTAATAATTTATAATCCTATCTATACTCTGCTAAAAGATAATAAATTATTATGAATGCTCATAGTAGGTGATGGTTATTTTCCAGGTAATTATGAATTACATGAATGAGATGGAAGTTTTCATAAAATGCTAATCTATAGGCTGCGTTTTTTTTTTTTTTTTGGTATACCTTTGTTTAATAATTTGAAATTTCGATTTAATTAGGGCTGAAATTTACATTATTCAAGATTATTCTATCTACTTAATTAAGTTTACTATTACTTTTATACTTTCCTCATCTCATATTCAGAATCTGGACGAGTGATAGGTTATATTCACATAAATTGATAAGTTTATTATAGAAGCTATTTACGCATATGCAATATTTCACTTAAATTGATATTTGTTCAAGCATGTGTATCTTCTCGTGCGTCAAGCTTTCTTTTCTTTGAGGATTATTTTCAGTGAACAATTGTGTCTTCACTTCCTTTTTTCCTTTAATTTTTAGATTCCTTGCGCGGGAAAATTCAGTATCTTCCCTGACGTATTTTCCATATAACTATCTTAAATAGTTTAAGTTTTTAAAGGCTGTTATTTACACATACTAGTAGTAGTAGTAGTAGTATCTTTTACCCGTAATTTTACAGTTTTCTATATAAGTTTTCCGTTTCTTTTTATGCAATAACAGCTTTTATACACAGATATATATGTATATTTTCTCTTGTTTTTTAAAACTTAAACTGTTGAATTCTCGTTTTCTCTTCCTCTCCCCTATTGGTTATATTAATGTTTTACATAGTATACATGATGCATGGATTTGTGTTTCATATTGCAGGCAGGTGAATTATATGTGCATAACGAAGAACAGCAAATAACGATGAATACGAATGCAGCATGTAATTTGGAAAAGTTGGTGCAACGGCTTGAGACAGCAACATTGCGTCTGGAAGCATTGGGTGCCCAGAAACCAACGTTAGCACCGAAACCTATCAGAAATGGTACACCACCACCGACTCTTCATTGTAAGCTTCGAACTTATTTCATTTTTTATACTATCTCTGATCAGAATTCTTTCACGTCTTAGACTTCTCTGTTCATGTTATTTATATAAGATTCAAAACATTAATCATTTAATTAGAATAGGATGAAGTTTGTGCAGTAAGCCTAGCAGAAGCAATTACATGAACAATAGCTGTGTTTGTTACATAGATGAATATGCATCTTGTTCGAAATAGTAATTATGCTCTTTTGCTTTGATCTTCGACCCGAACATAATTTTCCAGAGAATGTATTACTACTAAGGATCAGAAAATGATGTGTATGCCACTTTACTCTGGTCATTTGCCATGACATGAGTAGTCAATTAGACACGGCACAATTAGTAATTTTTTAAGCCATTTACTTATTGGAGGGTAAGTTCCATAGATTATACATTGGAAGGTGATTAAAAATGATCTTCACTGGTTAGATCCGTACATATTGCTTTATCTCAAAGTAGCTGTAACTGATCTGGAATAAGTGTTTCAAAATTAGATAAATCATGTGACTTTCAGCAGGTAATACACTCAGTGCTGTATTGTATGTAAGAAATTGATTTATTACGTGATTACGATCTTTTATGATCTGAAAATATATGTGTGAAGTGTTCTTTACTAGTTGAAATTTCAGTAACGTATAAGAGATTAAATGAAAACATGGCTTAAGATATAGATTATATTCATAAACGTGGTTAATGATCTCTTAAAAATTTGACATATTAGAAATGCTTAATTGCATTCATTATGTTATACCTGATATTCTCATTTCGTTGAACATGCTTGGATTTTCAAGCTAGTTTTAAAAGATCACAAATTTAAATTGAGACCTCAAGAAAAAACTTCCTAATAAGAAGTTCCATTTTTTCAATGACGATTCAAGTACATTGATGAATTAAAATGAATAGGTTTTTATATTTCTCAATACTACCACAGAAGCATATCACAGCAATCATTAATGTGAAGTATTTGGGTTTAATATCTTAAATCATTAAACTCTTCACCATGTAGTTGCCAGTATCTCCTTCGTAGTTCATTTTTCATGGGTTTAATGAGTTTTAATCACATCAGCGTTAATGTATCAATGTCGACAGTTGCAATAGGAAGCAGAATTAGGGAAAGGCAAATCGAAGCATGTCTTCCTATTATCAGAATAGTGCTTGTTTGGTTGAAGGACTGTGTACGCATTGCTAATGTCTGGTGTGCCGTGGTGTGCGTGTTTGCATCTGTGTACATGTATTTAGCAAGGAAAATTTTAAAACGTTTTAGAACCTTTTTGTGAACTGCGTCTTGAGTTAGCCACAGATGAATGGTAGAAACGAAAAATGAAATAACACGTATGATGGTAATGAGACTAGTTTTGGTGTCGATGAGAATATACGTTCTATGAGGCAAACAACTGCAATGGATGCTGATGAAGATGATCAGAATGTTCTTATAGGAAGCGAGAATAAACTTGTTCTCACCCTAAGGCTCCGTATCCATAATTCTTATTCTACCTCTTTTTTTTTCGTTTTCTTTTAATTTATCGATAGCATAGATCTAGAGCTATAGCTGCATCAGTCGCAACTGCTGCTGAAACTGCTGTAGCAGTGTTTTCGGTCAACAATTACAAGTTGAACTATCACTTTGTTCAAGTTTCTCCAACTTCAATTGATTTAAATGTTCTGATATCGTTTTTATATTATCATGATGCTTCCACTGTTTTGAGAAATTTGGCGAAATTGGAAAGATGGTTGAAGAAGGACATTAAAATCGTAGTATCTCATTTGTCTAGATTTCGTATACAACTTTATGAGATAATTCAAAGCAATATTCTGTCCGATTTTCTAATTTAGGAAACTTTTCATGTCCTTTCATCATTGGTAAATTTCCTCATTTTTTAAAAAATATTGCATGAAAAGGTCTTTAAGTAAGCGCATGTTAGCATCCAGTTTTCGCGGTATTATTTCTTCAGTTTTTAATTCTTTGGAAAATCATTTCATCGGTTGATAAGTGTTTATCTGCTTTGTTTTTTCTTCAAGTTCTGGTCAGCTTCATTTATTCTGAGCCTCTACAAGATTTGATAACGTTTGTTTTTCTCCCTTCCGCAGTTACAATGTTCTTGAAGCCAATATCAGTTGTTTTTTGAGCTTAGAGAGGAGAGAGATAGAAAACAAAATAGTTCGTTCAATGCTGCAGGCTTTTTGAATCGTATGGAACAGTTGCTTGGTGGCACAGATCGCTGTTGAAAATTCTCGTTTAGCTTTTATGAAAATTTTCTTTGAAGATAATTTTAGTATTCATACGGCAATGCTTCTTTTCCGAAACAACTCCTTTGTAAGATATGTAAGGATTTTCGCGCACGAGATTGCATTTTGGTGTATGAATGGTTTTTCGTAGGTAAGAAAGGACCATTGAAGGCTTAAGAAATATGCTTAACGTGATTTTTGTCGAATTGCTAAGATTTACCTGGGTTAATTTATATTTCGGTTCATGCGGTTAGAGTAATAAATGTGGCTGTATCAAGTAAAGCCGGCTTTCTGAAAGAGCTAAAAAACTCCGTTTGCTAAACTTTTGGTGTTTCGAATTCGTTTACTATGGCTGTTGAACAGGCAGTTAGGCCTATTTAGCTTGCATCAAGCTTTTGAGAGTGTATCTCGCCATGTTCTTCATTCTTCCTGGTTGAATTGCAAAAGAGTTACAGGACTCAGCTGATAAGTTTGTGACCATTTCACCGTAAGTTATCTAGGAAGGGGTTTCGTGACAGGATATTTACTGCTCTTCGTTTTTTCTTCTTACGTGGAATCTCTCACTTTATTGGGAATTCGCATTTTGATGGTTTCTAACGATTATTGAAAATTAGTATTTAATAATTTCTAATGACTTATTGTTCATTCGCTTGCTTTTTTAGTTCGGTTATGTGATCCGAAACAATATTTCCGAAAACTGAGCTTCGGAAATCGCCGTTAAACCGTCAGTTGTACTGAGAAGTTTCCTGAAGTTTTTCGGACGACTGTTTATTTGATAATGGCGTATTCTTCCAGCTTGGATTAAATTTTGTAGGCTGTGACTGACTTTGTTGTATTCACGTTACTTTTTCGCTGAAACAGGCTTTTTCACTTTTACTTGTCTCTCCTATTTTGATTTCCTGTAAAAAAGGAGAAACAAATAGAGAAAATGTTCTTCCAGAGTCCAAGACCGTTTGGACAGCATTCTACGTCATATCGTTCGATGAATAGCAGTATGCATTCATCGTCTAGTATGACCAGTTTGCAAATGTTGGAACCGAAAAATGGACGTGCTAGTGCACCACCAATTAGTTTTACATCCTTTTATGAGAGCAACCGTTTTGGTCCATCTGGACCACCAACGGATCATGCTTCTAATAGCACTATCAATTTCGAACAAACGAGAACTGTCAAAGAGTCAGGTTTGGCTGAAGCTATTAAGAATATGGAACGTAATCGATCAGATATTATCAACTCAGCTGAAGCATCCACATTTGGTTCCAAAAATTATGAGAAACATAAGACTGCATCCTTATATGACCCAACTGATTCAGGAACTTCTGTTCAGAATCTGAACATTTTCCAATCAGAGGTACGTATTCCGATATCGAAGAGCGGTGTATTCCAAGTTCAACGTCGAAATGTTAACCAACAGTTACCACCTTGTGTACGTCAAGCACAGTCTCAAAAATCGCAGCCAGAACAGACTTTACAAAATGTTGGTCTATACCACAAAGAATATCAACGGCCGATTGCCGGTAATCAAGGCAGTCGTTTTCGTTCAAGTTCAACGATGCCTTTTACTGAGCATGTTCCAAAGCCGGTGGTAATTCAGTCGCAACCGGTACCTATCTTCACAACTGGTGGATATGCCACTACGCAACCAACCCATGAACACGGAAGTTTTTCTGAAGCAAGGGTTAGAAGTTCTGCTCAGTTTAATGCATCTCAGGTTCCTTTTAATGAACAACAACAACAGAAGCCAATTGCTTATCAGCAGTTGGAAAGACGTAAAAACTATGCTACGTTACATCATATAGCACCACCAAAAATAGGGCCATTGCAGAGGCGTACATCGGATCCATATTTAATGAAAATCAATGGCAACGATTCACCAGAGAACATCGTAATGTTTAATGTCGCCAAGGGAGTTCGGGCAGAACTGGAGCAAGATCCGAAATTCAGAAGAAAAGCCGATAGTTTGGCTAGTCGAACAGCGGAACCTGTTACAGGCACATTTTCACCACCTCCTGTTAAGGAACAACCGAAACAATCTCCCTCATTACGGCAGATGGGAAATTTTTTCGAACAAAATGTTCAACAATTTCATGACATGCTTAGTACGAAAAGACCACCACCGGTACCATCAGCAGAACCATTCAATGTAGAACATGTACGTAATATATTCCGAACAAATAACACTGTTCGCCCAGAATCGCTAGTAATAGCTAACTCCACATCTATGGATACACAAGCTAAACAGGACAGTCTGCTTCTAGAGAAGCCAATAAAATCATTAGTTGAGACGTATGACGCTCAAGATGGAATGTCTCACAATAAACTGAAGGAAGATATGCGAACTTCAGGAATTATCAGCCAACAGACAATTAGTACCTTTACTGAGTCAGCGGATAGTGCCAGGAAACTGATAGAACAGAAGACATGTTCTGTTAGTGAAACAAGTAACAAAAATATACAAGGAAAGCCGCCGACAACATTTATCGTCGATAAACCAGTAACCGCAATAGGCACCGATAAAAGCCATGAAATGCAGAAAAAAATAACTGTAATACAGGAAAAACCTATTGTATCTGAAGATATTGCTTTGTTAGAAAAAAATTATAATTCTCTTGCTACTTTTGCCGCACCATCTCGTCTAAACCAACCGTTTCCTATTGATGATGCAACATTCATTAGCAGTAGCGGGAAAACTCGAAACGCTACAGGCCTACCGGGGATTTTAATGAAAGATGGAAATAGCATTCGATCAGTGAATGATTCAGGAATTAAAACTCCAAAGAAAGTTGCATTTCAGTGCGACAAAGATAGTACTTATTCTACAAGGAATGAACTCGCGGGGAGTAAAAGTAAGTAATAGTCAAACCACAGGAATTTTTGAAAAACTCTTTAGGATATAATCTTTATCATAATTACTGCTTGCAAGAAAGTAAGATGTGCATTGTTTTGTTTTCCATTCAGATTTTTTTTTTTTTTTTTTTTTGCACAGATTCCTTTCGTAGACAAATTTATAATAATTTAACTTTGCTTGAATTGCATCTGTAATTATAACTTTAATCGATGAACAGTACGTACGATTAATATGTGGTGCGATTTGAGATATCGGAATTCCCATTTCATATATTTTACATTCTTGGACGTGCGAAATTTTCCTTATACTCATTACGATGGGATTGTTGTTAGGTATTCTTCCACGTGCCATCGCAATTGCAGATGCACGAAAAGGGACATTTCAGACATTGAAGTGATTTTGCCTTTTTTTTTTTTTTTTTTAATCTGAAGCGATTGGTTTAACAAAATGAACAATCACTAAAAAACGTAATTATTCGAAGTTTAAATGTTGGGAGCTCACAGAAATAAAAGTAGTGATTTTTTAATTGATTTTAGGATGCATGTTACTGTCTTTATGCATACCTTTGTCCCCTTCTACGTTGCAAACCGTAACGTAATCGTATTGCTTGATCAAAAGAAAAAAGTTCTTCGAAGTTCCCAAAAAAAGGACCAACAAAAGCAATAAATTTCTAGATTTAAATTTTGATTTGCGTATCAAACAGTGCTTGTAGTATGAAAGTTTGTGTTTCCTTTCTATACTGACATTATGATAGTGTTCAGAGATGCTTGAGAAGTTGAGCAATTATTGAGATAGTTAACAGCAAATTTCTTAGAAACCAAATTTATTTTATGTGAAAATTTGAAGAGAAGGCGCGATGATAAATTGGGACATCATATCGTGTATTCGAGTTTTTCCCAACTATCACTTTAATTGGTAAGAAGTTGCATCTGTTGTGCACATTTTTTTCATTAGTATTTTATGAAAATTTTAGCGTCAGCTGAAATTCCACCATCTGTTGTGCAGTATGATGATGCTATCGATGAGCCTCTTCAAAGATTGCTAAAGCTGAGTGCTGATATTGGCGATGATTTGCAAGTAGTGGTATGTCCTTCAGATCTTTTTTTTTTTATTTCTGCTTGTTTTCTATCTAGTTATATGGCTAAACATATATTAGATTGAGGAAAGTTTTGAAATTGTGACCTATAAACATTATGTGTTATGCATTCTGAGCGAAACAAAGTCTCAGCAATGTGATATTTAAAGGAGTTTTGATTAACACGTACGTTGTATTAAGCTTTTTTCGGATAAGAGAAGGATATCGGGTGGTTGAGAGATTTCATTTCTGGAAATGCTCTATTATATAATATGTGCACTTTTAGGGTAATAAGTTGTCGACACTTTTCACAGAGCAACGTAATTTCATTTGGTTAGCTGCTGGTCAGAAAGAACCATCGATTAATGAGCTTCAAGCAAAACTTAGCCCTCTGGTGAAGTTGATGGAGGATCTGTCAGTATTCAAAGAATCCAAAAGGAATACACCATTTTTCAACCATATTTCAGCAGCAAGTGAGGGAATTCAAGCCCTTGGATGGCTTACTGTGGTAAGATTCTTAAGACTTTCGTAAGTTTGCTCTTTTTCCCTCCCTCTGCCATGTCTTGAAATTGATCTCCTTCATACTTAGATTTCTATTTAATTAAATCTTGGAAAATATGAGATATATTAGCGTGGAAATGGAAGCAAGAAATTCCTCAGATTTCTTTTATGCTTTGTTTGCCATCTGTTACGGTAATTACAGAAACCAACGCCTGCACCATTTATCAAGGATATGTTTGAAGCATCAATGTTCTTTGTGAATCGTGTCCTGAAAGAACACAAAGATAATAAGGTACGTTGTCACTGAATATCAATCATAAAGTATGCTACAGTGTGCCTCACCTTATTTGAAAAGCTAATGTTCGATACTTTCGTTTTTAATTTTTTGTTGTCTCTATAGTTAAATAATAATGGGGTTTCCCGAAATCATTTCACATTCTTTACAGACCCATACCGAATGGGCGAAGTCATGGTCAGATGTTTTGAATGCTTTGCAGAAATATGTACGACAAGTGCATACTACGGGTCTTGTTTGGAACAGCTGCCCAGTGAGATGATTTTATTTTCGAAGGGATCTTAGATTGCTTTAAAATATTCGTCTCTTGCTTTTCTTTATTTTCCATTTATTGAATATTTACCATACCACATTGCTCACTAAGATAATTATTGAAAGAGAGACGGTATTAGTCAGAGGTAGTTTCTATGAAGAATAAATTTGTATTTTAGCTTTAGATCTTCGACTTATATTACGGTGGTATGAAAGATTTCCTTTCATACTATATCCAGCAGAGGGAAATCCAGTGCAAAATTTGATTCATGGACGGAAATTAAAACATGAACAAATAGAAATCAGAAAACTAGAAAATATTGAGCAGAAATAAACAAGCTGAGATTAAAAAGGTGATAGTTGCACAATAATTGTGGTTAGTCAGTTACAGTGTTTGTCATTATTCTAGGATCATGTAAAATGCCGGAATTTAGATTTCTTCCTTTTAAGGGCGCAAAGCCACCGACACTGGTAAAACAAGTCAGTTCTAACAGCACTCCATCTGGAGGTGCGCCACCTCCGCCACCTCCTCCTGTTTTACCACCTGGTCAGTTTTTTGTGCTTCTTTGTTTGTGCTTATATTATAAGGTGTAGGATGCTATCACCGATAGCCTAACTGGTGATTTCGAATCAAAATGGATGGTTAAAGAGCTAGCATCATAGGATCATAGGAATAACTCATTTAAGAGGTGAATCTTCATCATATCGGGATTTACAACTGTGCTGTTATAAAAAAGAATATTACATTGAATATTCGATATTGTTATATGTTACATGTGGTTTGGTATGAACTTTAATTTTCAGAATAATAAGCTGTCATTTTAGACTTGATGTCATAACTTAGTGTTCTTGTTTGTTTTTTCCCTCATTTGATAATTGCAAAACTCCCATTAATTTAAACTTTCTTCGTCATGTTCATCATTCACTTCAATCGTTTCCATGAATAACGAGACGGTTTTTTTCTTTCTAGATCTTTTTGCCTCGGTATCATCTGGAACAAATATTTCAACCGATAAAAGTGATCGGGCAGCATTATTTGCGGAAATTAATGCCGGTGAAGAAATTACAAAACGTTTAAAAAAAGTAACACCAGATATGCAAACACATAAAAATCCGTCACTTCGGTCACAGGTACGAATATTTCCCGAAAGTTTTCTTTTTGTCTTTCATTGCGAAATAAATTCACGTAGTGTCAAATACGGGACTTGTGTGAGTCACTAAATCCATTTTTACTTTTTGCGATTTTGAAAATTTTCATTTTATATCCATAGTAATGGGTAAGAGTTCTCTTTTGCCTCTATATTTAAATAAAGACCACTGTTTTAAAGAACGGAACCCGCATAGGTCAGGTAGATAGGCTGTTTACTAGCATTTTAAGATGCTTTGTTCCTTTAATATTTAAAGGGAAAAAACAACGAATTACTTGAATTAGTGTCATTTGAGTGTTGCATTGCCGGTTAATTGCCGAACTATTATCAATTCCTTATGTGTTTGATTATAGATTTGAAGTTTTTTAGCTTTTACCATACCTAATGTCCTTTAATATGATATTCTCGTGTAAATAATTTAATAGCTAGAAACGCTTTTGTCATCATATATTTTTTTTCACTTTTTTCATCCATCAATAAATTTCTGTATCTTTATAGCATAAAGAAATTGATTCTGGAACACGAAACAAGGAAGCAGCTCTGGCTGCAACTGACAATACCTCACCGGTAAAAAAGCAAGAAGATAAACCGCCGAAAACGTGGTTAAATAATGGCAAACAGTGGAACGTGGTAAATTTCTATTTTTTTGACGATGGGATAGGAGGGAGGGAAAGTAAGAGGAAATAAATGATGAGTAAAATTAGAAATCCTAGATAAGCAAGATGAAACGTCTTCCCTAAATTTGGATTATTTTTGAGGAATACTATAAAAATAACAACAATGTGATGGTTGAAGTCAGTGATATGAAGCAAACGGTATATGTATTCAAATGCTTGAATAGTGTTATTCAGGTTTGATTTTTTTCACGAATAACCAATTATGCTGTTGTTTAGTTCGGGTTATTCAGTTATTCAAATTTTGTGGTTGTTTTAACTGAAGTCTGAAATCTAGCAGGTACTCAAAGAACATTCCTAAAAATTGTTTTCTATATTACAGCTGATTTCTTTTCCCATAACTGTTAGGATAATATTGAATTGAGCAGTGCTTTCGTGTACTAAATGATGTTTTCTTGTTTTTTTATTTTCACTCAATTTCTAATTTCGTTACGGGTACCCAAGCAAAAGGAAATAATCGTGAATTTTAATCATAAATAAAAATTTGTATTAGTTTCCCTGTGAAATTCATTTTAAAAATTGAAATTTTAGATCAAGGGAAAAGTAAATTCAGTAACGCTGGATAGCTGCAAGAAGACATCGGTTGTATTTGATAGCCTTTTGTCGCAGCTTGAAGTGATTAATTGTCAAAGCGTGCAGATACAGGTAAATATTTTGAGGCTTTATTCACGCTTTTTCTCAGAAATGTCAAAATAGTTTGTTTAATCCACTCAATGTACACATCATTTCCTCTCATTTAATTATAATGTGGTTATTGGGAAGGACTAACTTACTCGGTTGTTTCCATTGTGTTGCTCACTTTGCCGGAACCCCACTTGGCATGGTATTGCGTTTAATAGTTTTAAACGGCCATAGAAAATACATGTGGCATTATATATAATACTTTTAAAATAATTTAATTTACTAGATTGGCTCTAGGACAGAATTATCAAAATTATATAATTTTTCTTAATATGTTTACAGACGCTCGGTGCCATGCCAACACTTTCCATCCAGAAAACTGATGGTTGTCAGGTGTATCTCAGTAAAAGTGCAATAAATGCGGAAATAATAACAAGTAAATCATCTGAGATGAATGTGCTTGTACCAGGTGCTGAAGATGGTGATTTTGTGAGTTTTGAGCTTTTTTCTCTTTCTTTTTTTGTGAAGAAAGTTGAGGTACATACAAAGGTATAAAAACAAAATAAGGTGCTGAGGTGAAATAAGTTCAAGATATGGTGTTTCAAGTAAGGAAAAATGAAGAGAGGGATAAAGGATGATCTCCGCTTTATGATGTTTTATCTCTTGTTACTTTGTGAATTTTAATCGTGAGCAGTTAGTATTGGCTACTTCCGTTTGTTGAAAATTGGCATAGTTTTCGGCTTATTTTACTACGTTCTAGCATACATTTTAAAATAGGTGAAAAATTTTTTTTTTGTTCCCAATATAACAGATAGAACGTTCTGGAAATGATTTTTATTCTTACCGATAGCTGGAACCTTAGTAAAAAGAAGGGAAGCTGATATCACTAGAAGTCAGTAAGCGATGAATTATTACCATTCTTATTATTGCTGTAGCAAATTTCAGGTGGAATTTGCGGTGCCTGAACAGTTCAAAACAGTTTACGATGGAAAGAAATTGAAGACGACAGTATCCGATATATGCTAAAGGTGCGCAGTATATCTTTGTCCTCGCGCTATATATTAATTAAGCAACGAATAGTTTTTAGTTATACTCTCTTTTCTGAATTAATTAAGGAGCAGAGAGGAAGTTTGCACTTCAAAAATCGAAGGGAGATGTATTCAATTTGTTGAAGAACTATTACTGTAAATTGTATTAGAACGAAATCTCTTATTTATTTATTTTTTTTCTAGTGAGTTCCTTATTGAAATTGTGAATTCTCTGTAGACATTTTGCTCTTAAAAAAAAAATGCCTTTTGAAGCGTCATGCTATGTTGCATTTCTATTATTCAGTGGATGCTTGTACTATCCTTTTGTTTTTTCTTTTTTTTTTTTTTTTTTTAATTTAAGTTTAAATTATATATATGTAACGATTCATCATCCTTGCTATCAATATGCACATGCTTTATTATTATATGACGGTTATATCTTACTCTTTTTTCTTTCGCATGCGATTTTCCTGTTTGCTGCTTTATATCGTCTTTTACTTATGTGCCACCTCTTTTCCGATACAATTATTCTAGTTTTGTTTATCCTTTTTTCAGGATAGAGTCTATCTCCACCCGTAAACTAAAAGGTGCTCATTTGAAAGGTGGAATAGAGTTTAGATCATGTTTACAAGTAGATGTTATGTTTTTGGAAAGCTTTAAAGTATTCATCAGAAAGATGAGTACTTTAACTGTTTAAAAAGTGTAACAAAATACAAAATGAATCTAGGATATGTTTTAGCGATTGGTTGTAACTAAACTTTGTACTTTGTACTTTTGCAAACTTTAAATGCTTATCTTTAAAGTAGAACGAAGTTAGAATCATACTGTATTTTTAATTAAGCAACACATAAATCTCAGCTAAATTCAGTAATATTCGTTTTTTGGATTAGCTAAGTCAAGAATAGATGGGAAGTTTTGCAATTAAAAAAAATGCGAGGAAGCCATCTTTCACTCTTTAAAGTGCATGATTGTTATTTTAGGTCAAGGCGCCGTCGACCAGTATCTTTAAAGTTTTTAAATTCGTATGAATATTTATATTACATGTACGTATGTGATATTTTGTAGGTTATTACCGTAATTAATTGATATCTTATCAGCTTGTTATATTGTCAACGAAAAAAAAAAGATGAAATAACGGAGCAGGCTGTCACTATAAACATGGAAAATCCGATATATGTACAACACATATGTGATTGTCTCTTAGAAGCCTCACAATGAATTGATATCTATTGCTTTTCAGTTTACAGTTTCGCCGAAATCGGAAATAAGATTTGGATAACTTGGTTCATTTGTTGAAAAGGGAATTTGTCTGCATTTCTATCAGTTTAGTATATTCTATACATATTACTGATTTATTATTAAATCATTTATTCAAAATTTACCCTAAAAAAAAAAAGAAAAAAAAACAATGCACAAAAAGGATTAAAATCAGAGATGTTGTAGTAATAAGCATTTGTGTAACACTATTTGATTCAAAATAAAGTTGTAAATTCAAATATCTAATTTTTAGATCTTTTCTTCAATGATCAATATCTTTCATAAATAAAGTTTGGAAGCTACTGATCACTTCTTGGAAATTCCCCTGCACAAGTACTAATTAATGCTATTATCAATAACTTTCCATAAATGATATATGTCAGATTAAGGAGGAGTGATTTTGCATGATCTTAGCATATTCTCAAATGTTTCAAACTGATTGATCACTTAGCTATTTCAACACTTCCAATGATATATTGATATTGTGCAATTAAGCTAATAATGATAAAAGCTGTCAAATTGATAACAAATTACACTAGCTATATGATTTCACAGAATTATTACTGCCTAACAATACCTATCAAATTATTTTTATTACTTACGAATAAAATGATCATCCTCATATGTTACTTGTTTTTTACCATTTATAATTTTAATTTGAACATAAAATTTAAAATGGTTGTAATATACAAATATTTAAAACATTGTTATCATCAAAAAATTTTGTTTCACAATTAATATCATATGAAGCAATACGATGATATCAACTTTGATGATTTATATGTATTTATTAACCGGTATTACCAATATTACATATTTTGCTGAAATTGTTTCACTTGGTAGTTCCACTTATTCGCCAGTTTCTTATGATACTTCCTTCTCTCATTGTTAATGATGACAATGTGATGATGATGATGATGACGATGATAATGATATTGTCAATAGGATGAGATGCTTTCATCTCAAAATATTGCTTAAAATTGCCGTATCGCTGCAAATATTTGAAGTTTATCAATTATAATTTAAACAGAAATATGATATAAAATGCCATTTATATAAACAATGAAAGTTTCCTTTTTATTTTTGAACTTTTTTTTCTTTTTTTGTTAATAATATATTAATTTAAATTTTGTTTCACTGATTTTTCCTTCCGATTTATCACATTTTCATATCTTTTCTTTTAAATTTATTTTGATATTAATTGATATATTTGAATGGAATTCATTATTGATAAAAGGGAAGTTTTATTTGAAAAAAAAAGGAAGAAAGAAATGAGAAGGAAAAGCTTACAATAGTAATTTATAAGAAATTGACACTTTTTTTCCTTTTTTTTTAAAAAATCATTTAAAAAAATCTCAAATAACACCGCAAAAAAAAGGAAAAAAAAAGCAATGGATTATTTCTTGACGAAATTTTACAATTGTTTTCTTCGATGCAAAGATAATACTTATTTTGGGATGATAATTGGGATCATATGCTTTTGATTAATTAATAATTAACCTTAAAACTTTTTTCTTCAAACAAAGCAAATTTTATACACACACACACACATATGAAAATAAAAAAAAAAAAAACAAATATTTACAAGTGACACAAATATTGAATTTTATTGATTTCTAAAGCTCAATTTCATACAACACCAAGTGAATAGCAATTTACATGATTATGCATTTATATGTATTCATTATACTTTAATCAAATACATCTATAATTGAATATCGAAAATGAAAATAAAAAATATGGAAAGAAATATTACTAACCATACAGCATTAATAAATGTAAAAGGAATGAAAGACAAACAAAAGAAAATAAAACCTACTTGTTAAATTTTTTGCTATTATTACAGTAATTACAATGATAATTTTTTTTTTTGCAAAATTTTTAAAAAAGTAGAAAAAAACGAAAGTAAACAAATTGATTAATACATTCAAAAAAAAAAAATTACTCCCATTTTACTTTAATGGTTATAAAAGTAATTATTATTTAAAAATTAAAAATGAATACGCATAAAACTCTTTAATGAATTAAATTATATTTATAATTGTTTACTCTTATTTTAATCTAATTCTTTTTTTTCTTCTTTTCCTGTATTTTTGCTTTAATTCAAAAGATAAGTGAAATTTTCAATTTTAATACAAATTATCAAGAGTAAAATGTAAACTTGGCCTTTTTCTTTTAAAAAAAAAAATAACAGAAATAAAAATTTGAAATTCTTTGAAATTTCAGAAAGGAAGAAATTTCGCAAATAACGATGTAAACAAAAGAAAAAAAAAATGAATAATGACAATGATGGCAGAAAATAAAAAAAAAGAGAGCAAAAAAGGGAATGTTTTGATTTGACAAAGAAAATTACATCAAATTTTTTTTTTCAACGGCTAAAAATTGATTTGTGTGGGCGTGAAAATGGGAAAACAGAAAAATGGACAATTAACTGGGCTGAAAAAATGATGAATTTAACCAAAGCAAACAAATCGGTTATTATTCACTATGATAAAAGCATAATGGGAAGGAAGAAAAGATCTGATTGATAGTTTTTTTTTTTTTTTTTAAAAAATTTAAATCTTGTCACGTGTAAAATATTGCTCTTTTGATTTAAATTTTGGGACAAAAACTTTGAAAATTATATCGAAGTTTAAGTTCTTTTTTTTTTTTTTTTTTTTTTTTTTCTTGCAAAATACAGAAAGAAGATTGAAAACTATGATGAAAAAAGCTCACAAAGTTTTATTTTTTGTTTTTTTTTCAAAAGGAAAAAATCTTAAATGCTATAAAATATTATCGTTAAAGTATTAATCAGATCAAGTATCAAATAAAAAAGAATTATCCATTATATGTATATATCGTAAAAATGATCAAATATTCTGGAATGAAACATGCAAGAAAAGTTCACTGATCGATGTATCACTGAAGAATAGTGTTCTGTTTGATTGATCTTCCGTTAATCAGTTGATGATAGCAAAAAGAAAAAAAAAAGAAATGTTGATGAGTAAAAAGAATGTTGTTAACGATATTGTGGATTATAGGGTGGTGGTGGAACACGTTGAGATTGATTAATGCTTAATTTTGGTCCAGCTAATCTTGGTGGATCTTGATTTCTTACAGGAATGAATTCAGGTGGTGTATCGAGAGTATTCTGATATTTTCGAGTAATGTACAATTCAAATAATTCATACACTGTATACATGAATACAACAATAAAAGTACCGATCGCATAAATGAAGAGTTCATTAACAGCTCTTAAACGATCATTTTCATCGATTTTATCATTAGCCCAATACTGTAATGAAGGAATAATTTTGGAAATTTGCATATTTTGAATAAAGTCACATTAATCTTGAACATCTCATTTTTTTTTTCCTTTTTAAATTCTCTCAAATATTTTAAGTTTTAAATATGACGATAATTTTAGTATATCCGAAGAAGAAAGGATGATCAACCATTATCATGGATAAGTTTAGATTAGTAAAAAACTTGAATAAATCTTCAATAATTAGTAGCTGTCAGGAAAAATGTATAGTATAAACTTGTACCTCATATGAACCAATAACAATATCATTGAGTTTCTCGGTGAATCCCATAAAATACAGGATTAAAATAACGGAAATGAATGTTGTTACGGCAAATTGACCGGTAAGTAATGTTAATCGTGGCAGCACATAACGGGAATTGTTTCGTCGATAGGAAACAGCTAACGTTATCAAACTTAATAATTCACATATGAAAAAACCCAATAGGATTAAGAATACACCAAAATCGATCCAATTCCTGAAATTTGCAAAAAAAAAAAAAAAAAAAAATCACTAATATTATTTGAGAATTTATAATTCTTCTATCTTAAATTCTACAATTATTTTAAACGTTATTTTCTAGCATTTAATCGGATAATGTTTTGTTCCGTTGCGATAATACCTATTGAAAATATTCTCAAATTTTATTTCATCAGCTGGTTCAATTAATTTATATCGTTAAATTGTGTACGAAAGATATTACACGAATTACAATTGAAAAGTTATTCAATATAAATATACTTTCAAGCGATAATAGCATAGATTACGACATAAAATTTCCGCAAAAGATGCACACTATCAACCATTAAAATATCTCATTTAATTATTTCCATTGATTAAATTTTCATTAATTCATAAAATTTGCACGAAAAATAATGATGCAATCAAATAATAATGTAAGGTACATATATATATATATATATATATGATCATAAAGATTTCAAGTAAACAAATTAAATTTTAAAATTTTTAGATATTTATACGTCCATGTACAATGTATAGTTTTATAGTTTGTTATCTTTTAACCATAAGAATAATTCTTTGATTATAATTCACATCTTTTAGCTAAGAAGCATAAATAATGATTCGTTATACAATTTGAGAAATTATCTTTAGCTTTACTTTTTGATTATCAAAATTTTAAAATATTTTCCAGAAAATATTAGAAATTACGATTATATATGATAGCTACTCAATGAAATCTAATTAATTCTACTTATATAATTATTATAATTTACTGATATTAAGTAATTATATTATAATGCATACATTTATATGTATATAGTGGATTGATTAATCGATTCATATTTTGTTAATTAAATTATAAACAAATTTAAGAAGATCAATCAATTATGACATTATCCTCTTACAAGCTGATGATAATTGAATTGATATGAAATAATCACATTTATCCATTCTTAGCTAATGATTAAATTGAATTATGCTTAATAATTCTAAAAATTATTTCAAATAAAAAAAAAAAAAAAAGAAAACTTACGTATCATTTCCCGATCTGTATAATAAATCAGCGGTACGATATGCAAAAATACCAACAATTGTTGTGTCAATAATGCTAAGAGCTAAAGAGCAATGATACGGCGACCAACAGCAACAACACAACATTCGACAACTATCGCTTAGAAATATCCTCTCCTGCTCAACCCCTTCAACATATCGATCCTGTTGAAATCTATTGCACAATATAGCCATGTCTGGAAAGAGGCCTTAAGCCACGCCTTAAGACCAAATATATGCTATTAAATTTCATCAACTATCATATTGTATTATTCTTTTTTGTAATTATTTCCCATTTTTTGCATCATTCTCGAATGCACCTATTTTACTACAACAACAATAATGACAAATTGGCAATAATATTGGACGAAATATGAATTTGATAATTTATCATAATCGAAAAGGATATATCATTAGATTATGTAATAATTAAGCTTACTAATTGCAAAATAATATTACAAAAAAAAAAAAAAAAAAAAAAAAAAAAATAAGAAAAATTTGTTTTGGTATCAAAAAAAAAAGAAAAAAATAATAATAATAATGACAATAATCATAAAAACTTACTTTTAAATTTATCAATTTCTGAAAAACAAAAATGCATCATCCAGAAGGAAGCAATAAGTGAAGAAAAATCGCTGTATCCATCAATCGATACATTTTATTACGAGTATGAGTCAACAAATGTCAAAATTTACTACCACAAACATTTCTTCTTACACTTTATGTAATTGAATTTCATTTTGATATTAAATTTGGTAGTGCAATCGAAATTCAATTATCAATTTCATTTGTCCTTTTATTCTCGAATGAAAAAGGTTAGTTATATTATTATTATTTTTTTTTCTCAAAATGAAAAATTAAAATTTAGATTTCTTATGATTATTCTAAATAGTCTTTTTTTTCTTCCTTTTTCTTTTTTTTTTTGTCATATGCATTGAGTTTTATGCATTTATATTTGAATTATTTAAATGTAATATTAATGAAATAAACTTTTTCAGACAAACATAAGATCTCATTATAGGAATATTATTAAAAATGGAATTATTATGAATACTATTTTAGTTCAATAATTTTCATTTCACAAAAAAAAAAAAAAAAAAAAAGAAAAAGAAAAAGAGTAAAAGAAAATTTTTGCTCCTTTTAAATCGGAAAATTTTTTTTTTTTTTTTAAAAAGAAAAGAATAAGAAGTGTCAAATTATGAATGTTGAAAAGAGCGAAGAATGTAAAATGAAAGAAATTTGTTATATTCGTCATGCTGCAATAACCTTGACAAGATGTATTGTTCAATCAACAAAGCCAATGATCGTTGTTTATATGCTAAAATTGATGATCTCATTGAAATGATGATGTCAAGGATGTTGTCGTATAATTTTGCTAACATAACACTAATCTCCTCTTTGAAATTTCAACGATCAAATATGTTTTGGCTAAAATAATGATTTATTGATAGCTTTAATTCATAAACATTTTGTCGTCGAGCTTAATTTGTTAAAAATTTAAATTATTATACATCGTATTTGTACTTAAATTTCTTGAAACTTACATTACTAATTTATATTAATCTTACAATTTGGATAATATATTTGTTCAGGTTTGAAAAATTCATTTGTTTATAGAAACTTTTGCAAAATGTTCATTACAATCAATTTCGTTCATTCATTTCATGGTCATAACATTTAGTCTAACCTAGAAAAAAACTCGAAATTGTATAGATTTACAAATGATTAAACTTTCTTTTAATTAAAATAAGTCATTAATATATATATATATGCATATCATTTTAACAATTATGATATGTTAAACTTTTTTAGTAATTTTTAAAAGTATGAAAATTTTCCAATTGATCTAATTAGATCATTCATTCGATGGGAAGTAAATGAAAATTGATTTTTTTACAATATATGCACTATATTAAAACAGCGATAGATTTTTCACTCTATTTATTAATTAAATTTAATTTTTATTTATTCATTTTGTAGTCTTCCAATAAAAATATAAACCTTTAAAGCATAACTTTTATTCCATTATGATGTTGTGGTACACGTTTAACGATTGACAACAAAATGACTGCATTGAATGAGATCATTTGAATAATTATAACAATTCAACAGAGGAAGAGAAATAATTTTGATCAGTAAAAATTCCATGGAATTTTATGGTAATTAAATGGAAAAATTATGCAAATCAATTGCTTAATTAATCAAAGATAAGCATAGCTTAGGTTCACTTTTAGTGATTTTAAATGTATTTTATGCAATTTTTAATATAATTAAAATATATGCATACATTAATAATGTTTATTTTCGTTGAAATTTTGAAAACTTTTCCTGATTTACATTTGGAATTAGTTTAAATAAGTAGTATATCTTCTATGTCTAATGTAAATTTTAAAATGCTTAATCAGTTTTGAAACTTTTTTCAAAAGTTTCTCAGAACTCAATACTTAGTGTATGTTAATTAGAGAGTATTTCTTCTATTTCTTGCATGCATCACTTTTTCATTATAATTCTCAAACTTTTTTCTGAAAAATTTCTAAAAATTCTCTCACTTTTCGATATGCATATTAATTAAAAAATATTTCTTCTATTTCACACATACATCACTTTTTCAACTTATTTTTAGTTTCATTCATCATAACATATGCATTTGAAACTTAATTATTGACTATTTTATAATTAGTCATAGAATAGATAAGTATTTTGAGTTAAGGATTTTTTTAAATGCTTCTAATCTTATAACTGAAATAAGTAATATTTGATAAATTTTGCATTTCATTAGAATGAAAAGTTTCATATGAAACAAGAGAAAAAAAAGATTGCCGATATTATTGAATTAGAAAAGTTCAACAGTCTTTTTAATGATCCCCAATTAACAACATTCATTTTATAGATTAAAATTACTATCATCATTTAATGATTATGAATTAATTATTAAATTGTAATTATCAAACATGAACCGTATTTCTATCATTATATTCAATAAATTGTTCATTTTTATCATTCTCTTCCTGAATTTTTTTACGAATAATTTTTCCGTATTGCTCTGCTTCTTTCAATCCTTCCGTTTTGCTCTCTTTTCGTATCGTTACTGTTTTTTTGAATTCTTTTTTCTCTTTAAGCTTATTACAGCATAGTGTTATGAGATCAATAAACAATACCGCACATTCAATTATCGTTATTACGCTAAAACCTGAAATGATATCTTACATTGATTTTTTTCACTTTTATCTCGTTCTCTTATCAAATTCAAATAATTTGATATATCTGTTTGTGGCCTAACAAAATGAATGTATATTCAAGAAGTATCAGTTTATCCGGTTATGAAATCTACCTTTACCTAAGCAAATAAGGCATACCAGTTCATTAATTATGCATATCAGTTAATAGTCTAGCAAAGAAGAAGTATTAGTCGATAACTATTAGTTGCTGAAATTTCAACAAATTTAATTTATAATGGGATAGAAAAGGTATTCCTCAACTTTATCTATTATTTCACATTATTGTTGCGCATATTAGCTGTAGAAATTTTATACATTCTTATTGTATAACTGAAAGAGTTATGATTTTTATAGACTTTCTTATCATTAATTTTAATAATTTAAAATTTTTTTAATTTCCATTTTGCTTAAATTGTTTGATTTTTTTTTTTATGAAATTAAATTCTTAATCCACAAAAGTAATTATTGCAAAAATTGTTAATTCGAGTAATATCGGAAATAGTAAAATTCGAATTTGAAAATGAATGCACGAATTTAACGTACCCATCCATAAACCAAGATGTCCACCAACATCAGCTAATAAGTTGACAAGCTAAAATAACGATTTAATTAGTATTACCGCTCATATATGAAGAATGGAAAAGTGTATTATCCTGTAGTAAACGTAATTAATTTCAGGCGCTTAAAAATTTCTCATTACTTTTTTCATGTATCGTCAACTTTACGGCGTTGCAAATTATCAGTTTGCAGTAATAAGTTAAAGTAGATTGTTAAATGGATCAGAGAACAAATAATAATTCCGTTTTGCTAATATGACAATTAAAATAATGTTAAAAATTTGCACTTAGTTCATTAGCAATTTGTCCTAAAAATTTCATTACTCATTAAACTAACACCATATGCTTCGGATTCTTTCAACAGTTCATAATTAAGCTGTTCGTAGTAAACTTCAACCATTGCTGCATTTTCTCTATAAAATTTTCTGCATTCTTCATCACTCATATTTGGATCACAATTTCCAAGCTAAAATTTAAATTAAAAAAGAATGTTAATTTGAAAATAATAGACATTAATTAATATGCTATGTAAAACTAACCACAATACCACTAACAACTATTAATCAAATGCAAACATAATTAATAAAATGCGAAATTCATAGAATGTGCATTATGTTTAAAAATTTTAAAAAAGAAAAAAAACTCTAAAATTAAAATTTATTGATAATTTACGAAACTTTCTTTTTTGCTTTTATATAACTTTTGAATAATAAAGAAAATAGTTGAAATATTGATCGGATACGAAAATAATAAATATTAATTATTAATCCAATTAGAACTTAATGACAAAATCTTTAATAATTAATAACTGCTGTATTAACCTCTATAACACAACACACACACATGCTTGAAAGATCTAAGTTCAGAAAAAAAAACTGGAAAATAAATAAATAAAGTAAAACTAAAATGGAGTTTATCGATTGTCGCAGCTGAAATACTTTTTTGACAATAAATTAGATAGTGCAAAAAGTTAGCTTATTGAGTAAATGACTTAAATAACATCGAAAAAATTGTAGCTAAATTAAAGCAACAAACTCTTTTTTCAAATTTTATTAATTCAAAAATTATAAAACTGAAATATACCTGGAAATTTTCCTTCACTTCATTGATTACGATAGCGAAAATTTAGAAATTAGGCTTAATTCATAATGTTAAATAGAAAGATATGAAATGAAATTTTCATCATCTTTTCATTTCTTTTCTTTTTTTTTTGTTTACCTAATAAGAATAAGCCGTAAAATTGATTGAATAAATTTTTGGCTTAAATTACGTATCCGAAATTTCCTAATTTTACTATCTAACGCCAATTCTGTAAAATGTATTGGAGCAATTGAAATTAATTTTTAGCAATTTAAGCAAATAATTAAGCGATGTACATTAATATGTTAGTAATTATTAGTAGCAATTATCAAAATAAATTCAATTCTTAAAATATTATATAAAGCGAATTATATAATATTTTGGTAAGAATTGGATTTAATGCTATATAAAAAAAATCTGTGATAAATAATATAAGTAATTAAATATCATTATGTAAGCGCAATAAATTAATTAATAATAAAATCATATACATCGTATATTTATAATGAAAATCAAAGTTTTTTTTTTTTAAAGTGTTGGTGATTTTTTTTAAAAATATTTCTATGGTATTTTAATTTTTGTAGATTGCTATTTCTTTTTTTTTTGTTTTTTTTTTATTATATCTATGATATCTTTGAATTGGTTATTTATTTTTTTTCTGGTTTCCATGGTTAAATTTAATTCTAGTTTAAAGCATTATGATTATTTTGTTTATGTATTGATTAGCTGTCGTCTTTTTAGTTTTTTTATGGGCTTTTTTTTTTTTTTTTTCAATAAAAATTTATAAAAAAAAAAAAAAAAAAAGTGGAAAATTACAGACATCGTTTGCAATGGATGGCCATTTAGAGGCGGAAAATGTGACACCATATATTTCATGTTCGCATGATTGCTTACACTGACAATTCGTTAAACTTTCCGTAATGTGATGAAAATCACCGATTTCGGCAATTGTTCGTTCCAGACAACCTCCTAAAAAATTTGATTAAATTTTAATAAAAATGGATTAAATCTAAGAGATCTATTGCAAAAAAAAAAAAAAATTTTAATTATAAATAATGCAATTGTTCATAAAATCTTATAACATTAAAAATTTTGCTCTAACTTAATTATAAAGTTAGGTTAAATTTGAATATAAAATTAACTGTTCAAAAAATACTTTTGAAAATTTCTTTTTACTTCTAACTTTTCAAGAAAAAAAAATTAGTTTAAATTTTCATTTATATTGTGCATTTTTAATGAACTTACTTGCTGTAGCATTAAAAGCAGAACAATGTGTTCTACCTTTTGGAACCGGAAAACGTGGATCACCACAACCGCATTTATCAATGAGAGCATTTTGAAAGCAACTTCGATGACATCCCTATCACTTACAGTATGATAATCAATCTTTTACATGAGCCAAAAATTGATAACAGTAATAAAACATATGTTATTAATTAATTTTAAACTTTTTTAAAATATTTCAATGTTTTTAATAAAAGATCATATATTTATCATCATAAAATTGGCAATTTTATGATATAGCTTACTTCTGGATTGTAATCATAATCACCATAAATATAAACACTTGAATTCATTTTTTTTTCACGTTGACAATCACCATATGGTGCAGCTAATCGTTGAACGACGTGCTAAAAAAATTAATTTTTTGTTACAAATATAATAATCAAAATTTAAAAGAAATTAAAAAGTAAAAAAGGGGAAAAAAAAAAGACTTCTAATGTTTAATCAGTCTATTGATTGGAGAAATTTTTTTTTTGCAAAAAAATTAAATTTAAATAAAAATGAATAATTAACCTTTTTTAGACCAAATGAAGAAGCAAAACCAACAGGTGCACTATAACCAAATGTATCCGGAAATGGAAAATCCGTTGGACTATGTACTGCTAATCGTACTCCTGAAGCTTCCGATGTTGCCATATAGTCTGATGTATTTACAAATAATAGTAATCGAATTCCTGTAAATAACATGGAAATGATAAAATTCATATTTATGAACTTAGAAATTTATTTATTGCTAAAAAAATTGATCACATTAATCGTACTTTGTGTATTTAAATTTAAATTGATTTTGTATTGTAATGTAAATTTATTGTAATATCAATCATACTATGATACATTCATTTTTTCCCAATTCTTCTAATTAGTTAATTCTAATTAAAAACTTTTCCAATTAATATAAAATAGTATTACTAACCATACATTGGACCAGCTTTACTACTTGAATGATTATTATTAACATCCCAATTGAATGTATAACAATTCCCGAATGCTGGATCAACATGTAGTTTGAAGTCAACATCTGTAATGTTATTTTTGTTTATCCAATTTTCATAACAAATAAATATACCTTTTTTTTTTTTCTTTGTATTTTTTACTCTTTCGAAACAATTACCATCGATGGTATCCTTTCTATTTGATAAATTCATTTCGAAAGTTGAGAAAAAAAAAAAAATGAAACAACAGAATTTATTATTTTAATCTTTTAAGAAATTTCATTTTTATAAATTTCAAAAATTTCCAAGAATCAATTACTGAATAAATATTACCAATATCACATTCCTTTCCATCGAATGAACACATTTCGATAAATTCCCGTTTTGATTGTGATAGAGCAATTCGTTGTACTTCTGATAGTGCACTCATCGTGAAGATTAAATTTTCCTTGGCACGTGTCAACATTGCTACACCATCTGTCATACCCTTTAATTGAAATGACATGAAATCATAAATTTGAAAAAGAATAAATATAACGTTAACTGTAAAAATTGTCGACTTATTACATCATAATAAAAATACATATTTCCAGTAAACAAATATTGTTATTATTCACTATCATTACAATAAGATTAAGATTTGCTTATACAACTAATTAAATATTTTGAAATTTCCACTAAGCTAAATGATATAAATCAATATGTTGTATTTCAGTTCAGATATCATCAAATTGTTTGTTACATTGTTATTTGTACACAAATCCGGATATTTAGATAACAATCCGGTTGATAATTTTTAATTTAGAAGATAAGTTAAATAATTTTGTTTAAGAAATGATCCAAAATTATTTTTGATCATAAATTACTAACTGAATTGATTGCTAATAAATAATCTTACCGTAAAACCCATTGCTTTAACAGTTTCTGGTGCAGTAACACGTGCTGATTGTTTTGGTGGTCTTGTTGTTTTCAATGTTGTTGCTTTGGTTGTTGTTGTTGTTGTTGTTGTTGTTGTTGTTGATGAAACCAATTTCGTAACCCATAATTGTCTCACTTCGTTCAACGTTCGAATACAATGTGGATTCTTGAGGAGAATGAAGTTGGGCTAACATACAATCAACAAAGTTTATATTTGAAAGTGCTATTAGCATATTACGGTTTGGTAAGAATAAATTCGCTCTTTTTTTTAGAAAAAGAAAAAAACAGTTATTCAAATAAGCTTATCTTACACGTAGAAGAAAGCTTAAAAAAAAAAAACAAATTTTTCCATTTTTAATCTTTGATTTTATAAGAAATTCAATTAATAAAATTGTATATCTCCTATTCGTGCTATAAATTAATCTATTTATTTGGCTTTTTTTTTTTTTTTTTTTTCTTTTTCTTTTTCTCAATGTTTTTCTAAAAAGTAAGGAATAATAGTTTGAGTAATTTTTTAGTAGAAGGAAAGGTTATGTATGGAATGGTTAGATTTAAGCTATGTTTGACATTTAACAAGCAAAAGAAAGGAATTTATGAAATTAAATTTTCGTCTTCAATGACTGCAAAAGAATCAACGGCAAAAATGATAGTTAGTGGTTATCCGGTTTTCCGGAAAAGCTACGCTTCTCGCGTTTTTTTATTTCAACCAAATATAAGTGTTTCATAGCGATTATTGTGATTATTCAGACAGCAAACTATCATTTACTGTATCCAAAATGGAACTTTGAATTTCATTAAAATACTCTGAAGAATTTTACTGAACTAATAGTTTTCTGATTGGTGATTTTTTTTTTTTTGTAAAAAATTTCATGATTGTTTATTGCTGACTTGTCCGGTTCTCTCATTTCATGCAGAAATGATTTTAATCCAGAAAAGATTAAATGAAAGTATAGTTAGATCAAGAAACTTTTTGATCAGAAACTTCGGAAAAAAATTATACTTCTATTTCTGGCTTTGATGCTTTTTCTCACATGAAGCTAATTTTTCTACTTTCAGCTCTTTGATATTTGCTTTAACCGTTGTTTCAATAATCTAAAAAGTTGAAAAATTACTAAGCTTACCAGTAACATAAATAACCTTTTCATGCACTTTCTTTTTTCTTTTCAAATTTTTTAAAAGATAAAACAAAATTTCATTTTTTTTATTTGGATAGTTTAGTTTTCTCTTTTGTTTTTTTTTCTTTCAACTACTATATATGTAAGCCTTGGTTCTATTCTAAAATTTAGCAAAATAATTTTTATGTATGTTAAAAAAAGCTCATTGAAATTCTGGAAAAAGCACAAGTATATTCTCTAAATATTGGAAATAATATTTTAATACAGTAATTATATTCCCGAAATATTAGAAATGATAATGTAATATAGAGTAATATTATATTTCTTCAAAATTTAAAATACGGTAAGTGTATTCTCTAAATACTTGAAAATGATATACTGTAATTAATGTTGTGCCTTTCACCTCGTCAATTATTATAAATCATTCCACAAATTACTTTCAATAGCTTTCTCATTTCAACGAATTAAAACCGTATTTTTTTTTTTTTTTCTATCAATACTATCATTGTTTACTCGCATTCATCTCATACAGTATACTATTACCGTATACCTTTTGAGAGAGATAAAAATTTCAAAATATGTTTTTAATGATATGAGAAAGAATTATTTATCAGAAATTGTAAAGTATAAATTGATAATGAGAAGTGAATTATATATGTTAAATGCTGATAGTAAGTTATTAGAGGTAAAAGAAGCATTAGCACTAGCAATAATAGAATGTAAATGAAGCATTGCAAAAAAATCCTTTCTTTTTTTTTTCCCTTATCATTTCGGAATTTCTTTCCAGAATGTCTATAGCTCAATAATTTATCATATCCTTTAAGTTGGAATAGGAAAATATTCAAACGGAAAGATAACCGAACAATCTGAAGATGAATTCATAATGTATGAATATAGTAAAATATGTTCAGGTAATAATTCTCTATTAATAACAAGATTTTCTTTTTTTTTCTTTTTCAGAAGAATTCAAAATTATTTCATTTCTAAAATTTATGGCAAAATTTTTTTTTTTTTAATTGCTCTTACAAAAATCCTAGAATTTGATATTGCAAGTTATAGTACTTTAACTATAATACTTACCACGTATTGCTATTATTTAACGATAAAAAATATGTTTGAAATAGTATACTTAATTAAGCATTGAAAATTCTAATTTAATTAGATTAAAATAAGATATATGGTGAAAATTAAAACATTTAACGTTTGCATGCTTGGAAAAAAAAAAATTAATGATTAATTTAAAAGCTTGAAACATACTGAATCAATGGTACGATTGCGACATATACAAGGCCAATTAGCACTTGGAATTGGAGAATTTTGTTTTGGTTCACAAAAACCATCTTCAAAACATGCGATACATTCCTCTTGATACCATATTCTATAAAAAAAAAAAAAAGAAAAAAAAATCTTTAATTAAATTTAAACGATTTAAAATATTGATAGATTAACAGATAATTGAATAAATAACTTATTAATTTACATCATGTATTCTTTATCATTATAATTCGTAATTCGGATATGTATAATAAATAATTTGCATGTTTTTATTAATTAATGATAATTTGATTAAAAAATATTAACGATATATTGAAGCATGGCCAAGCTGTGTTCATTTCCTTATCATATGTACAAATACATCTGGAATTATTGGATGGTGGAATTGATTCAAATCGAATACATTCCATATCTGGTTTACCGATACATTTACAATGTGCTTCAATTGCTTCATATCGCATTGTCTCTGCCTCAATATTCAACATAAATAATTAAATTTTGAATTAAATTTTTTTCTTATTTGTAAGATAATAGATTAATTGTTAACTAATACAAATAGATAGATTATTGTTAGTGCTAATGATTGAGTAAATTAATACTAAACAAATAATACAATATGAAATGATGTGAGCTAAATAAAATAAGACATAAATTCAATACAATACTTAATTTATTACACGAATTAGAGTGAATAATAGTAATATTTAGAAAAGAAAAAAATCATACATTTTGTAGCAATTAATTGGTATCAAATGATTCTGTCAATTAAAAATGTTTAATCATAATTAGTTATTTGAAACTACGAAACGACTTTTAACTGTCACATCCCATTCAAGTATAATATATTTTGTACAAAATTAAAAAAATCACATTAATTACTGGGAGTAAATTAAAAATTAAATGATTAAAAAGACTGAAAACTTCTCTATAATAGTTGTATTTAAATTAAGTAAACTATAACGTTTGAATATCTTACCATACGTTTGCTCCTTTGTATTTTTGTAGTTGCATCATTTACATTTTCAAATGTTTTAATATCATTAATAGGATTTGTAGCTGCAGAAATAGATGTTAATTTACTAACAATATCAATAATGCTAGTAGTAGTAGCAGTCGTTGTTGTTGTTGTTGTTGTTGTTTCAGTAGTACTAGTAGTAGTAGTAGTAGCAACAGTATCGATAACAAAATGTGTATTAGATGATGAAAATATTTCATCAATAATTTCATTTGCATTTTCATGAACGATTTTAAATTTGTTAATTTCAACAGTATGATTATTTTTAAATAAATCTTTCTTAAGGTGTCGCTGTTGTCGTTTTCTTCCATTTTCCCAATAATTTACATTTAAATCATTCATCATTTTGCTATCAGTCAAATGTGACAAATGTTCCTTTTGATTATTAGTTTTTTTACGAATAATACCAACTGGTAATTGTTGCTTTATGCGACCTTTACGAAAAGATTTTGCATTTTCATAAACATCCATCTGCAATTGAATAAAAATTTTTACAATTTTAAGCTTTTATTTGAAAGCTTTTTTTTTTTGCTTCCATAATTTGTGGAACAGATAAAAGAGATTATTTTGTTAGATTGAAGATTAGCTCTGTGAAATCAATTAAGTTTTTAATTCTTTCTTGCCTTCTATAGAGGTATTTCTTAGGGAAATGTTGATTAAAAATATTAAATTTGCTTTTAGAATTCCATCAAATAACAGTTTATATTTAAAAAAAAAAAAAATATCATTGGTGCTACAACTAAAATTTGCAACAAAAAATTTATGCAATTTAACATTGAAAGTTTTAAAATTATTAAAGAAGTAACATTTATTATGGTTAAAAAGTAATTTCGGTCTCATTTACTATTCATTTAACATACTGTATATATTATTTGCATATGTAATTTTTCTTCTAATGGCTTTAATTTCAACTTCAATAGGAAAAACTGCTTCAATTCAGTGAGCTAAAAATATTTCATGAATGTACAAATGACATGTTTAGGTGCTATAAAGTTCATTTCAAAAAATAGAAAGGAAAATTTCGATACGATAAAAATGAAATATTACCAGTCTTTTATTCATAGAAAGGTTACTTATTTTCTCATACTTTTAAAAATAAGCAAAAATTTTATCCAACGAGCAAAAATTCTATAATAAATCAAAAATATAAACTTCAGCTTGAAAATTTGAAAAAAAAAAATAAAATTAGCTTATTTTAATTTAATGTGAAATGTTTCAACTGTGAAAGATTACGTAAAGGAAAAAGTTTGATTATCACTTTTTTTTAAATGTAAAGTTCATATTTTGCTTTCTTTTTCCCTTAGTGAAATATTTTGAAGGACTTCTGATATTTGTAATTTGCGATTTCATACACAATTCATATTTAACAACTTTAAATAATTGATAAGAAACTAACCGTATCCTTAACAGATGGTACTGATCGGACTAAACTTCTTTTATACGGATTCAAATTGCAAAATGTTACAGCAGGAAATTGTATATAATCAAATTTTAACTAAAATGAAAAAATTTTTTCCCTCCCTTATTTGAAAAATAATGATAAAAATAAAAATAAAATTAAATTGAAATAAACATAGGATCAATAGAGATTACTGTATAGCACAGTATCTTACCTCAATACTGGTAATTTTTTCATAACGATTAAATTTCATCACTAATTGATATGCTTGTACAATAAGTATAATAAAGCATAGGATGATTCCAAATAACCATAATCGTGCAGTGTATGCATTTCTAGCAATAAATATTCGTCGTACACCATGTGCTGTTGTATTTTCCGAGAAATTGCGAATTTTTTTAATAACCACATGATTACTTTCCACGATCTTATGATCAGATTGATATTGATAAGGAATTGTATGATCATCATAATATGGTTGATAAGACAACTCATCAAGCGATCGTTGATCATATTTTGTTGGTAATTTTGGGACTTGAATATATTTCATATAATTGCTCGAATAATCACCATTTCCTGATTTGGATGATTCCATATATTCGCTGTAAATTACTTAACAAAAATTATTGCTATTTGTACAAAATAATTCACAATTAAAATTCTTAACAGAAAAAAAAAAAAAAACGAAAATAAAATTTTAATTAGTTCTTTTTTTTTTTGTTTTACCTAAATGAATGAATAGATACGTTAAGTTAGAAAATGCACAGTTTTAAGAGCAAAAAAAAAAAAAAGACAGAAATAGGTTTCACTTCATTTTCCAATAGGCTACTTTGACAAATGCGATGCATTGAAATGGTAGCTAAAATGCATTGAAATATGAAATGTGACTTAATCCTTAAATTCTATCAAAGAACAATCGATATTGTTAATAGTAAAGCTAGTAAATGTAAAAGTTGGAAAAAACGAAATGAACTGCTTTGAAAAAAGAAAGTTTGAGAGGAAAAAAATATCAAAAAAAAAAAACAAAAAGTAAGAAGGAAAAAAATGGAGAATATTTGGTGTAAAGTATTAATTAGCTACATTAAATTTTGTTATAAAAAAAGAGTGAAAAAAAGAAATTTGTAAAAATTTGAGTTTTTTTTTTTTTCAAAAAATATCAAATATTTTTTTTATGAATAAAATAATTTACGTAAATGGAACCAAGAATTAGTGGTAAATCTTTTATAACTATGCATATATAATATATTGTACATAAAATTTTTTTCCATATTAATTTCATTCTGTCAAATTTTATGAAAATCATATTATGCAAAACATATCAAAATTATGATTGAAAACAAAATACGGCTTACATTTTCAGTTTTTATTAAGGAATCAAAATTTTCCTTTGATTCTTACAAATTATTTATTTTTTGATGTAACTTTAAAAATAAAATCCAAAATAATGGAAAAATGATATACTTTAATTGAATTGAAATTTCAACATAAAACAACTGATAAAATTGTTAGCATTTATTGCAACAAATATGTTGCAATAAAAACTTCACATTGATTTTTTTAAATAGATTTATTAGTATACAAAATTAAGAATAGATGACAAAATCATTCCCGTTTATTTCCATAAAATATATGAAAGATATATGCTCACATCATTAATTAATCAATCAATCAATAAGTATTCAAATTGAAAAAAGCGATCACAAGTAAAGTGCCTAAAGAATGATTTACATACATATATATCAATGATATTAGCATTTATAATAATATCGTAAAAAATTCTAATAAGATAAAGAAATCTTCTCATATCATACTATCCTCAATTTTAAAGTGTAACTAATTTCTACTATTAATTTCCACCATTTTATGTTGTTTTGTTCAAAGAATAGCGCAAAGTATATATATATGTATATATATAGATACCAAGAATTATTTATTTTACAAAAAAAAAAAAAAAAAAAAAAAAAAATGGAAAATAGAAACAAAAACATTGCAATTTTTGTTTAAAAAAAAAGAAAAATTAAATACTGAATGGAAAATAGAAACAAAAAAATTGCAGTTTTTGTTAAAAAAAAAAAGAAAAATTAAATACTGAATGGAAAATAGAAACATGTTGAAAAAAAAGAAAAATTAAATACTGAATGGAAAATAGAAACAAAAAAATTGCAGTTTTTGCTAAAAAAAAAAAAAAAAAAAATTAAATACTGAATGGAAAATAGAAACAAAAAAACTGTAGTTTTTGTTAAAAAAAAAAAGAAAAATTTATTTTGTGCTATTGTTGTCGTCAATTTTGGCAAAAATTTTGTGCAAAATTAAAACAGATGGTTGAAAGCTGTGGTAGAAGTAACAATCAAAGATGCAAAAAGAAACGAAAAGAAAAAAAAAATTACATTGAAATATTAACTAACCATTGTTGGTATGAAAGATTATCATTATTATTTGGTTGATAACCATTATTATCATCATCATCAGATGGATCTGTTGTTGGATAAATTTGTGACGATGATCTTGAATGTGATTGAACTTGGGTGCTAGATCGTGAAGATGCTGTCATGAAGATAGCATTAGATAAATGACGTTGTAATCGTGGCATCTTATGATGATAATGATGATGACGATGATGATGATGACGATTCTTCTTCTTTGATTGTGATGAATTTATTGCTGACATTATTTTTTTTTTTCAATTAAATTTATTTCAACATTATTGTTATTTATCGATTGAAAAAAAAAAAAGAAAAGAAATGGAATTATGCTATTTGTTGTTGCTATTTAATTTACTGATAAAATGATATTATTATAGTTTTATTGTTGTAGTTGCAGCTTTTGTTTATTTTGTTATAATACAGTAGCAATAAGATTTGTCAGCAACAGAATATCATGTAAGAAATAGTGATGGATTACGTCAAATTACGACAACGTTACACGTTCCATAATACGTTGCCGTATGCAAATGATTGTTGTATAGGTGAATAATTTTTGAAAACAGCTGAAAATAAAACAAAAAATATGAGCTTAACATGACAAAAATCACGTGATAACGTAAGGTCATTAACGGGGCAAATAATCATGCTGCCGTATTTTGTCAATAACTATGATGGTTCATACGACAATACAACATTGACATTATTATCTTACAAATAAGAGAATTAAAAATTGATTTAAAATGTAAATTTTAGTTTTTACAATTTATCCAAAGATAAGATAAACTAATAAGTATAACTCATTGTTTTTGGCCAAGACAAATAACAGGTTATTTTTTTGTCATGTAATGTTTTCAAAATACATTTTTTATACTTTGCTGCAGGAAATTCTAACTTAAATCAAATTAAGATAGTTGCTTATTGTTTTAAATATTGCACCGAAATAAATTCTTTAAGCTAAGCAATCAATTCGAATAACTTTGAAAATGCCCATTCATTTCTATGGATTCTGATGATAAGACATCAAAAAGTTTAAAAAAAAAAAAAAATCGAGAAAATTGAAGAGACCATCATATCCATAATGAAAATCATTGAAGTGGTGAAAAGAAAAAAAAAAGGCGGATAATTTTGCATTATCTAATTTTAAATTGAAATTAAAATTTTTTTTTTTTTTTTTGTAAAAATGTTTGTTCAATCATAAGAAGAGAAAACAAAAAATAGAAGTGAAATAAAATTAAGAAGTATAAAGAGATAAAAGGATCAAATAGCAAGCGTTAAATTTTAATTTCTATGTGAAATTTAATAAATATTGAATTGTAATAGGAAATGATGAACATATTTTCCATATTAATTGACTATTTATATTATCAAAGATGTAATAGGCGAGAGTTTAAGTGGCAAATATTTGTGTACATAAATGATTATTTGCTTATGTATGTTTATCTTTTATTTTTTTTCATCAAATAAATGTCATTTGTTGCGATTACAAATAAATGGAAGAACGGTTGTTGACGTCAAACAAATTTTCCGCTTTGTTTCGCATTTAATTTCAAATAATAATTTAGCAAATTACATTTATGATAAATGTAAAAAATTTATTTAATGCATATGCAAAAATTTTCCGCTTCAGTAAAAAAAAAATAAATTATTGAAAAAAAAAAAAAAAAATGAAAAGCTGAAAACTTTTCATTAGAATATAACATTTGCAAATTTTTTATTTCTATTATAATCTTTCTGATTTAATCAAAGAACTTTTATCATTTGTGATACGATAATACAAAAAGTTTCATGTACCATGCACTTCATAAATTTGCATTATTGTGAAAAATTAAAAATTGAAAATAATACTGTAAATACTGATTTGTATTTAGTTTCACAATAAATTAGCAACGATTATTCAGAATATTTGAAGCATTTATTATAATATGATGCATCATGTTTTCCTAATATTTTCTAAATACACAGCAAAGAAACCGGATCCGGCAAATTAATTAGAACAATTATGTGGTTGAAAAGGTGTTTAGTGTATGACCATTCTCAATGTTGGTCTTGAAAATTAGTTCAAACATACTTTAGGAGGTTTATCATAATAAAAATTTGCGAAAACTTATATCACTGAACAATTATAATAGCAAATACCTCAAAAAAAAAAAGTGAGCAACAAAAATAATTCAAAAGAATAATAAACCTTAATTAAATTGAAATAGGAATTAAAATATATAGAAATACAAATGATCAAAAACATAAAATATTAACTGAACCATAGTATTTCAAAAGGAAATGACACCACAATATTACAATTTCTTATCGAATGCTTTCTATTTTTTTTTTTTTTTTTTTTTTTTGCAAATCCAATTTTAGACATTCCTTTTTTCTATTTACCCTTTTTATTATTAATAATTTCATTATTATGGAACATTTCTGTCTTTCGTCTCCTAACTTTAAACTAACCGATTCATTTTTTTTTTCCATCACTTTTAAAATTTAAACAAAATCAATTTTATTCTAAGAACTGTTCGTTATATCATTAAATAACAAAAGATCCTTCAATTGCCAAAGTTCAATTTTAATTTTTTGCTTGAGATGGAAAATTTTCTATAAAGTCTGATTTTGTTCATTACCAGAACTGTTTAGTTATCGGGTGATTGTTCATCTTGAATATATGCTTCTTGTTTTACGAGAATTTTCTTGAAAAAACTTCATGTCAACGGTGTTGATGTAGTTGGTGATAAGTTCGTTATCAAGTTAGAAAACAATAAAAATTATTAAAATTTATTGTTTAAATGAACTTCTAACTGATTTTATCCCTTCATAGGAAAGTAAAATCAAATTAGTAATTTGTTAAAAATTCGTATGAATAAATAATGAGGTCGAAAACATTTTCAAACAAATAATTTAGTAAAAAAAAAAAAAAAAAACAGGATAATTTTGCATTTTCTAGCATTCTTTTTATCGAATTTCATCCATTTTCTTAAGTTTGACTTGCTTTTTCATTTCATTTACTTTGAGATTATTTAAAAGTACATATTCTTTAGGTTATTCTATTTCAAATTATTTTTCAAATTTAAAGTTATTTGATTCTAAACTTCACTGAATGCATTTATTCAGACTTCTTGACTTTCTTATATCATTTAGTAACATATTATCGATATTTTTTTTCCCCTTTTCGGATATAATTCCTCCAGCAAAAAATAATTATAAACTATCAAGGATTTTTATATGGTTAAGTTTCAAATGATAAGCGTCAACTGATAAATTAATTACTGCTCCTTAAGTATGACGCATCATTGAAAATTTAAAAAAGGTTAAAAAAAAAGAAATTGATTAATTATTCTTCCGTGAAAAACAATGAAAGTTGAAAAACCATTAATAAATAACTCTTTTGTGAAGATTATTCATGTAGATTGAAAAACTATTTGACAAATCATTTCCCGATGGAAATTCGTGATGACTCAAATATGAATTGATAAATTTCAATTTCTAAAGCATGGCACATTTTGTGAAAGCTACTCAAAAGCTACTTTTGATAAACAACTTTAATTTTAGCAAAACATTAAAGTTTTTAACAAAAATAAGATTTTAATTCAAAATTGAATTTATTTTTTAATTCTTCATCTTTGCTACCGTAACTTTATAAATGATCAATTCATGCTATATTATTTCTGTTGCTTGAAAGATTAAAAGAATGATAAGCATTTTTTTCGCCAAAAGAATAGGTATAAATAATTTTATTTAGTTTAAAATTTTTTTAAAAATTCGAAAAATTTTCATCAATATTAATATTCCACTTCTAATCTTTTTCTCTCTCATTCCCCCTCTCTCTTTCTCTATTCATTAACTCTGATATTCTTTCATATCTTTTAAGCATAGTTAAAATTTACTTAAATATATTATATTTTAAAATTTAATATTTTTTTTTAATAAGAACAATGCAACGAAAATTTCCACTATTGAACTGTCAAATTAATATATGATTGGAAAAAAATCCAATTGTGATATTGAAAAAATTAAATATTTTTTTTTTTACAAATTTAATTTTCTCAAAAAAAACTTTGTGTTTTTTTATCTTTCATGCATATTTATGAATAAACAAATTAGGAAAAGTCATTTCATGACTAAGGAAATTTTAATAAGTGTGAAATGATATGAAGTAAAGTATTAATTTCCGCAAAGCGTAAAAAGTAAGAATTAAATACTTGATAAATCAGTCTCAAGCCTAATTGATCATAATTAATTAGAATAATTATTGCTATCAATGCACATAAGTGATGAAATATAAATTATGATAAAATTGCTACCAGTCATACTGTAAAAAAAAAAAGAAAATACACTAAAGCAATAAATACAATTAATTTAGAATATTTTACCATCCTTCAACAGTAAATATTCGTCACTCTGCAAGTAATTAAAACCAAATAAAACTAATAGTACAATCAAACTAATTAAAATTTCATTCACTAAGCGACAAATATGTATTTGAACTAATTGTGACAACAATAACTAAATAATTCATTTAGATTATAAAAAAAATTAACGAATTAAAAAATCTAAACTTATTTCGTTATTTTGTACAAATTAATTTCTGTATTGATTTTTTATGAATTGTTAATTTTAGATGAAATAAATTGAAACTAATACTACAAATGAATAGAAATGAAACAGACTAAAGCTATATATGGAAGTAAATTAAATCGAACGATTTGCAAAGTGGTTTGAAATTGAAATATCAATCGAAGACAGTGAAGTGCATTTGAAAATTGAATTAAAATTGAAATTAAATGCATTGAAACGAACAATCAATAAAGTTGGAATTAAATGTACTGAAAGGAAGTAAATTAACGAAACGAATTATAAAAAAGGTGAAATTGGGGTTATAATGTGAAAACGTTTGGCAATAAAAGCAAAAGAGTTTGGCCAACAATTCACTGTCTGATCTTTTAAATAAATTTGATTTCATTTATAATTTCGTATATTTTTCGCAAATGCAGACTAACAAATGATTAATTGATCAACAATATATAATTAGTTAGCTTTAAACTACCATGCTTTCTCTCCTATTTTCATTTACTTCTTCTCTTTTGCTGATTTTTTTCTTGTTGAGAAAAAACATTAAATTCGTTAATTTGTAAAATTCAAGACTGTAATAAAATTGTAATTGAAATTAAAATTTGGATACAAACAATTCATGTTTAATTTTGTAGAATGAAGCATAAATTTTTGGTTAAAAATTTACAACTTGGATTAAATCGTATTGTTTTGTAGTAAAATTAGCAAACATGGCGATAGGTTAAGCTAAGCCAATTAATATCAATTAAGGCAATGAACAAATGAATTTTTTAATGTTCATACAAATTAATATAAATTAGCGAAATATCTTTGCAATTATTTTGCTATCAGGAATTAAATAAATTTAATAATATTTTTCGATTTAATATATTTCTCGAAAATTTTAAGCCTTATAAAGCAAACATCAATTGAAAAACGTTATCAGTTTGTGGAACAAAAAAAATTTTTTTCTTTCAAATGTATAAATTATTCAACACACACACAAAAAAAGAAAAAGCTTTTAATGAAAATTGAATTAATGTAATAAAATCCAATACAAATATTCATGACAATTTTATATTTTTTGTATCATTGAGAAGTTTTATATTTTTGGAGTAACATATCGAATTAAGTTTAGAAATTATCATGTAACTCGATTGGAATTAGTTTGTGATTTTTAAATTGAACATTTTTCAAGAAAACATTAAAATGTTTTGTAAATTCCATTACTAAAAACAATATTGATATTAATTTTTTAAATTCAAATTTATTCACAAAGAATAATAAAAGCAATGTAAACAATTAAAACTTCAGTATTTCAAAAAAAGAAAAAATTATCAAATCAGTTTCAATTCAGTAAATTTGAGTAAAGTCAAATTATCGTTTGATGGTATGTTAAATTACAAGCAACAATTGAATATTCAGAACAGTACTAATTATTTTCAATTATAACTCTTTAAGCATCAAATGCTTTCCCGAACAGTTAGATTTAACAAAGCTATTGCAAATTAATTTCTAAAAAAAATTATTGATAATAATAATTTAATAAAAATTTAGAAGTAATTAAACTAATGCAAAAGAAAACAAAAGTTGAAAGTTTATATTTTGATTTCCCCATATTTTCAAGAATCATTTAGATGGATTAAGAATTGTTGACGACATAAGTGTAACAATTTCTAGGCCTAAATTATCTTCCATATCATCTAGATTGTTTACTAGTTAGTATTACCTAAAAAATGTTGAGACAAACAGGTGACAAATAAAAGTCATATTTCTAATAATGTAATGAAATTTTATGTGATATTTTTTATATGGAAAGGCATATAATCTTGTTTTCCTACTATTTCTATAACTCATATTCCGGTTCACTAATGTTTTGCACCATTTCCGTTTCTATAATATGTGTATTCAATCGTTGCTATTTACTATGCTTCTAAAATGACTTTTTTTTTTTTTTTTTTTTTTTTTTGTGAAAGTGTTTGCTTACTTGCTTAATTGTATTCGTCTTGCATTTTTCCCGATGGACAATTAAAGTTATATTATTACTTACATAAGTATTCTTCAAGGCCTGTTTTCTCATAAGGCCTGATTTATTGTAATTGTCTTAAAGCCATTTAATGCTAGCATTTTCCAATTCTTCGATCATTTTGAAACAATCACAAATACCTCTTTGATTTTAGAAATGAAGAAAAAAATAAAAAAAAAAAAAAAAACTAATTTAATATAAGGATATTTTCAAGGAAGCATTAAATGAGAAATTATATCTTAAAAGATAGTCCAAAATAGCAACTATAATTATGCTTAACGGAAATGAAAAACAGAAAAAAAAAAATTATTTGTTTAATGCAAAAGGAATACTATGGAAAAAAAAAAAAAAAGCTTTCACAATGATTCTTATTGAAAAAGAAATAAAACGAATTTTAAAATTAAAGTATAATTGCTTTTCAACATAAAATTATAACATGTTATAAATTTGTCATATGAAATTGTTGTATTAAAAGAATTATGAAAAAAATGATAAAAGATAAGAGATGATGCTAACATTTAATCCTATGAACTTTTTGCATTCAAACATCCCGAAGAAATGATTTCTATGAGATATAAATGTTTGGTTGATGATAATTTTGATAACGAAAGAATTACATTTTTAAAATAAAATTCTTTCGTTATCAAGATTATTCTAAAAATGTAATTTTTTTTTCATTATCAAGATTATCATGTATGACAATTTTGATAATGAATGAATTACATTTTTTAGATGGTTTAGCTTAAACAAATTATGAAATAACAAAAGATTTTAAAGTTCCATACATTACATTATTTAAAAATTAGAAAATTTAAATAGAAATTTTGTTAACGATAAGAGAACAGAAATACCTAATCACAAGAACAATTTTACATAGTCATACAACAAGGGAACACGTTTTAACGTCTGAACTGATCAATGTAATCATATTTGATTTAACACAATTCATTCAATCACCAATTCAACAAATTATATGTCCATTCTTACGCTCTACGTAACGTATCACATTCATTACTCTTCTGTTGTTCCGTAACGCTGATCGCCAATGATTCGTTTAGATTTGTTGTTGAGCGTAAACTCCAAGAAATTGAGCATACTACGGTATGTATTTGAGAAACAAAAAAAAAAAAAAAAAAAAAAAAAGAAAATAATCATTCCACTTTTAGGATATTCAAATATATCTGTCCATCCTAATAATTTATCGATATTCAGATGATAAATTTCAGTTTTAAGCCTATCGGAAAAGTTCCAATTTAAAGGTACCGCTTAAATAGGCTATCATTCCACATCAATAACAATAACATTGAAAATAATGAGAATATTATTTTTATCGGTTAACTGTCAAAATCTCACATTAAAAGTTATTGAATTTCTTATTTTGTATTACAATTAAAATTTGTTGCTAACGATTAAAAGAAATGAACAATGAAAGAAAACAATTGAAAGAAACAAGTAATAAATTTAATGACAATATTCTAAAATTTCATGTATAGCAGCAATAAATTTAGTCAAAAATTTTTCAATATGACAAATTGTACTCGATTTGAATTGTTTCAATTAATTCATTTATTTCAAAATATACAGCTAGTTTGATAAAGAAACAAAAAAAAAAAAAAAAAAAAAAAAAAGAAAAGATCAGAATGACAAGTTACTGCATTGTAAAACAAAGAAATAAAAAAGTATGCTTGAAAAATTGATGTATAGCAATTTTTCATCTTTCTAGCTGTTTTGTTTTTTGTTTTTTTTTTTTTTTTTTTTTTTTTTTTTTTTTTTTTTCAATGTTAACAATACTTGTTTTATTAGAAATTTAAAAATGAATTTCTCTTTATTGCTTTGTATTATGATTGCATTGTGAAAGAATATATTTAAAATTTATTAATAGTAAAATTTAAAACAAAAAAGAGGAAGAATTTGGAGTAATTTAGCTTTTTTTTTTTTGATTGTATAAAAATGTTTGAAAATTTTGTGTTTACTTGAAAAAACTAAAATTTCCTAAATTTATTTTCATTATTTTAAAGTAATTTGATTTTTAATTTTTATGCAACACATTCATGGAGAATTTTTTTTTTTTTAATTTAATCAATCTTTCTACTTCATTGAGTTTTAAATTTTAAATACGATTTTAACCATCAGTTACATACTTATTATTCATTTTTCTTATTCAGAATTAGTTTTCAATTGCTCGGAAAATGAGATATGAAATTGAAACAGAAATTTGATTGTAGCCAATTCTTGTAGTCGAAGCAAGTTTTATTTTAAACATGAAAGAGTAGAGTCAATATTTCTGAAGACGTGAATAATAACATGGAATTGATCATGCATCACGTAATTTACGTGAGAAGATAACGCAAAAAATACTGTACTTTTTTATGTTTTTCCGATATTATGGAAATCATTAATTTCTCCAGGTGTATTTTCCAATGTTTTAATTTAAAAATCTAATTTTTATTCTGCATTTTTAATATTAGTAACTTGAAGTAATAGAAGGGAAGAATGCAACAGAATACAAAACGATAGCTCAATTAAATGCTCATTTAAACTTATACAAAAAAAAAAAATTTGAACGAACGGTGACCTTGTGATAAGGGATGATAATAATATTTCAACAATGATAATAGGAAGTGTATTATTTCGTGAATGACAATGCAAATGATTCATAGTAATTTACTTTGATTTTAACTGATTAATTAAACGATGAATTTCAAAAATTAGGAATAGAAATTAAATGAAAGGTGAAACATTCAATCACTTATTTTTACAGCACTATTATTATTTTTTCTACACGAGAAATATTATTTAAAAAAAAAAAAAAAATTATGCTATAATTTCTTATTATTGTTATAGATCTCAATGTACAGCAATTATGTTTATTAATGAGAAAATAAAAATTTTAAATTGTAAGGATAAATTTGAAAAGGAAAAATGACTTAATAAAATGATTTGAATATTTTGGTAAATAACAAAGTGAATTAATTTACTTTTCTTTCAACTAATTTAAATAACGCAATGATTTATTTCATTTCCTTTCAACTAATTTTTCTAAAGAATGAAAAACAAAGAGGCAAATAAAATTGCTATCATTTAATCGGAAATACTTTTTTTTTTTTTTTGTGTAACAACGAAAATTAGCTGCCATCATTTCTAACTGTATTTTGAAATCTTGTTGATATTTCGAAATTTCATTTAGAAATAAAATAGGCAAAAAATAATAAAATCAAGAATGTTTAACTTTTAGGCATAATAAAATAGAAAAAATGTGCATTGTAATATCATTAGTTGATTTTGTGATATTTAAATTACATTTTAATAGTATTTGAAATTCAAATAGAATACTTCAAGTTTCTTTCTTAAAATTTCATCTATTCTATATTTTACCATGCAAAAAGTAACCAATGTTTTTTTTTTTTTTGTTACGATTAAAAACCTTTTTCAACTACCTCATAATCCGGCTTAATCAGGATTATGATGGTGTAATTCGAAACAAATAAAATTTGATGTTTGTCCAAAGGATAACAACTATTTAAATTATCAATTCCAATTATACTTAATAATAGAATGGATATAAAAAATTATGAAAACAGTTCAGATATAGGAATAGCACTGCTATTAATATTATTAAAATATCCTGTCTAACAAACTTCAAAACTCAAAATTATTTTGTTCGATCCGGTATTGGTCAAAAAAAAAAAAAAAAAGAAAAAAAAGTATGTAATTCGATTCCTCTAATATAAATTCGAAGGTTTTCAGGATCCTGTTTGCATTTGTTATTTGTCATTTTTGAAGACTAATGCTTAACCAATTTAAAACGAATTATAGATTCCTGAGGAAATTCATAAATATGGAAACGTCAACAAGTTCCTCTTTCAATCTCTTCTTATTACAAAACAATTATTATGCTTCAAATTTCTGGAATTTTTTCTTTTTTTTCTTTCCTTTCATTCTAAATTCCATAACAAATGTTATAACTTCCTTAAACCTATATGATATTTTCTTTCAATAATTTAAAAAAAAAAAAAAAAAAAGTGAAATATCAAAAATTGATATTTAAAAAGATACAACAAAATTACAGCTATGTACTTTGATAATACGAGAGGAAGAAATATATCTCTTCCACTTCTCTCTCTCTCTCTTTCTCTCTCTCTCTCTCCCTATCTCTTTTTCCTTTTCTCTCTCTTAAAATAATGAGCAAATGATACAACTGCAAGAATAATTTCCACAGATTTATGTGTTTTAGTAATATTAACTAAAATGAATTCAGGTTCCTTTTGCTTCAAACAGATGTCTGTATGAAATGGTTGAAGGTGATGACGAAAAGAGAGGGGAAGTGAAAAAAAGGAAGATAAGATCGAATTAGTCAATTGATTAGTTAGTTTCTATCATTGTTATGATGTCGAATGACGATTAATCCGTCAGGATGAGAAAAAAAGGAATCGAAATAAATATTCCTTTTTTTTTTTTTTTGTTGTTGTTGAAGAAGAAATATTTTTCATATTATAATCGATGTAAATTATTTCTTATCATTTTGTTAGGCAAATAAAACATTAATATTTTCTTATTTTAATCTTAATTTATTACTTAATCAATTTGTTTTGAAAATTTAACGCATAAATATTGCTAATAATTGAATCAGTAGCAAATTAATTTATCAATTATTGTAACAGCAAAGCTTGACATTTACTTGATTAGATCGAAAATTAAAAAATCTTCGCAAAAAAAAAAAAAGCTCACATGATGAGAATGAAAATTAAGAAATTATCATTTCAAAAAAATTTTTTTAAATAGCTAAAATATATTTTCTAATGATTATTTTGCATAATTCATATCATATTTTTTCGTTGATTTTTTGATAAAGTACGGTATATTATTGGAAAAAGTTGAGCAAATAATTTAATCTTTAAAAATTTTTTGTATATAATTTGATGAAAATGCTTTGCTCTGTTGATTGTAAAAAAAAAAAAAAAAAAAAAAATTTTACAAATTTAATATTATAGGACGATCAATGAGAATCGTTAGTTTTGTAACAACTGCTCATCATTATTTTTCCTATATGATAAACGATACAGGAAAATTATGACAAAAAATTCCACTGTTAATTTATTGGCTGTAAAAATTTTACTATCGGACAAAAAATTTAAAAAGTTTTCCGGAGGAAAAAATTACTGGTAAAGTATACTTTTCATTCCTTATTGAGAGAAAAGAGTTTTAAAAAGAAAATGTTGAAATTATAAAATGATACTTTCAAATTTGACAAGTATTCATTATCAAAAATAATCAAAATATTTATATTGAAATTGCATAATATGAATAAGATTTTTATAGCTTTATACGATTAGTGTTTGAAACTAAAAAAAAAAAAAAAAGTAAGAATTTTGATTGGATTCAATTTGTCGTAGTAATAAAAATTTTCTTTCGTATTTCAAATATAATTTTAAGCAATTTTTTTTTTTTTTTTTTTTTTTGCTATATGAATTAATTAAATTGTAAATAAGTTTTGTGTTAATGTTTATTTTGTAATTTTAAAATATTATTAGCAATCTCATCGTAACGTTTATATCTTTTGATAATACAAAACTTTTCGCTTCATCCTTTGCAATTGTTCTACAGTTCAAAAACAATATCTTATAGTATCTTATCTTATCACTATCATACATTACATCTTATCTTATCAGTATCTTTCAATGAGAAAAATTAATTAACAATTTATTTGCAAATAATTTGTCAGTTCGTAGGTTAAAAGGAAAAATTCTCACAAAGTTTATTTTTCATTTACTCATTAAGTTATGAATTAGAAAGGTAGAAAGATTTCTTGGATTTTTTTTTTTTTTCCAAAAAATAAAGGATCTTTATTAGTACATGTTAGAAAGGTCATTTTTTTATAATTTTCTGGACGATAAAACATTTAATTTATTTGTTGAAAATTGAGAACATTTTTTTTTTTTTTTTTTTTTTGGATTAGTTTATTTTTAAATAATTATTTATGGTCAATTTTTGATTCTATCAATAGCATAGTTAAATTAAACTGAACGGATTGGAAAAGGAATTTTTTAAATTATCAATTTGAATAAATATTTAAGATAAAATTTTGAAATTTGACAATGATAATGTAAAAGATGTAATTTTATGCTCATATATTTGATAAGAGATACTTTTGAGTGCAATATTTTTATAGCTAAAAATAAGCGACATGTGAATAATTCTCTTTTTTTTTTTCTTTAGTAATTTGGGGACAATTTTTTCATAGCGTATGTCGTAGTTCGCATTTGACATTCAATTTCACAACGAGACGGATTGAACTAATTGGTTGAGAGGAAATAGACCGGACTGTACTAGTTGCCAAGAGAAAAGAGAGACCGGACTGGACTAGTTGCCAAGAGAAAAGAGAGACCAGACTGGACTAGTTGCCAAGAGAAAAGAGAGACCGGACTGGACTAGTTGCCAAGAGAAAAGAGAGACCGGACTGGACTAGTTGCCAAGAGAAAAGAGAGACCGGACTGGACTAGTTGCCAAGAGAAAAGAGAGACCGGACTGGACTAATTGCCAAAGGAAAAGATATACCGGACCAGTTATATGAATGGATGTATTATGGAAATGATTCAGGATCCGGGGAGGCTGGATGTATGAGTGAATTGCATTGTATTAATTGAAGAGACGATAGTGATTGCTGAGAATTGGGAAATAGCATTATGGTAGGGATTGAGAGATTTTGTAGAAGATCAAAATGATACTATTGTAGCAGTAATGGAAGATGGAAAAGATAACATTAGTGGTGGAGAAATGATGCAATAATTGGAATTACAAAATAGCACAGGCGAAAGAATTGAAAGAGTTATTAAAATATAGCTTTAGACATTTGGAAATATTTAATTGGGAGAATTGTTTTGAATTTGTAGAAGTTAAAATGTTGGGTGAATTTTTAATTTTAGATAGCATAAGGTCACTTTAAAATATTTCGAAAAAAAAAAGTTAAGAAAATTTTCCAAATTAGTTGAACGATTGAAGTTTTTAAAATAGAATTCCTTCATAAATTTGTCAGATGCTAAACATATTTAAAATTTTTTTCTTGAAGCAGCAAATATCAGCAAGCTTAGTTACTTTATGTGTCTTAATTATTTGCAGCAATCTTTTTCTTTTTTCAATTAATTTTAGACCAAAAGGAAAGATGCATTTCGTAAAGAAAGTGGCAACAACAAAAGAGCAAGAGATGAAGAAAGAAAAGGAAAGAGCTGAAAAGTTGAAAATTTACTGCAAATTAAGGGATCGAATTTTTGAGAAACGAACGAAAGGTAATATTTTTTTTGTGTTACTGAATTAACGAATTTATGTTATATCTTTGGTATGTTTAATTTTCTAGAAAAAATTAAGGATGTTTTATTGTCCATGTTTTACATTGTTAATTTGTTTATGTAGAATTTATATTGAGATAAATTTTCGTAAAATTAACAGCATAATGCATATTATGGCGTTAGAGTAGCAACGGAGTTTATTCGAAATTTATGCAAAAGAGTTTTTTTTTTTTTTTGTACTGAAAGATCAGATAGTCGGTACTTGTAAAGTAGCCATCAGCAAAAAATAGATTTCCAGTAGGCAAAGTGAAACGGTACTACTATACCATTTGTTTTGGATTGTTTTTAAATTGAAACCACTGCAAGTTAGGGCTCTCTTTTCAATTTGCAAAAACTTTGTGATACTTAATTAGTTTCTCAATTGGTAATTGTTGCAAGATTTTTAAGTATTAAAAAATATGCGTGATTCGATGCGAAGTGCAATTTTATAATTCGGATCCCCAAATCTATTTCTAATGAGTTAAAATTGAAACTTTCCAGGTGAATTGGATGAAGAAATGTTATCTCTAACTGCTTCTTTGCTTGAGAAGAACCCGGATATTTATACATTTTGGAACATTCGTCGCCAAGCGATCAGTTTGCTGTCAAAGGTTGAGAAATTTTATTCATTCAATTTCTCTCACCATATGGAAAGTTCTGAGTTAGGAGTGATAGGTAAAATTGTAGTTATGCAGTATTAGCGGAATAAGTTGTTTAATTATCTTAGATATATAAAAACATAGATGTTTGATATATAGAAACACAGATGTCATGAAATATGAAAATTTTATGTAGTATCGTATAAAAAAAGTGGTATATGTTTTCCTAAAACTTACGCGGCTCTTTGTTAAAATATTTGAAAAGAAGTTCTTTGAAGTGTAACATTCTTTAGCAAATGATAGTCAATACAACTGACAATTCATGCGTAAATCGTCAAAGTATTAGGAAGATTATAATATACTCTGGTAGGAAATAATTATTAAATAGAATAAGAAATAATATTTAAATAGATTATCATAATAAAAAAAGCCATAAAAGGAAATTAGATTTAAAATACTTGAAGTAGTTTTCTATTTTCAGCTACTTTATTTCAGAAATTATCAGAAGAAAGCGATGACGAAAATATAAATAGAAAGGATCACATGTTTCGCTCGGAAATGTTACTAACAGAAGCTAGCTTAAAAGTATTTGTTTTATTTAAGTTCACTTTTCAATTATTTCAGTAATTGATAAACACAATTTTTTTAGGATGACATCGAAGATTTGTCGTATAAAAAGTTGTAGTATTTCATTCCTTTAGACTTCTAATTATACAAAGAGTACTGATTTTTGTTTTTACTCTCAAAGTTTTATCTGAGTTATTTATTTATTTGATTTCATTTTTACTATCCTACAATTGTAGCCGTTTTGAGGAGACGAATTGAAAATGGAGTCAGTTGTTCTATAAGACTGAAATAAAATGTTGTGGACAAAGCTTTATTTGAACTGCAAAGAGTAAATGCTATGAGATCCTCTATCCTTGTTCATTGCAATCAACTGTTGAGTACTTTTAAATGTTCTATATTAAGGCAAATTCCAAATCATATTGTGCGTGGTTTCATCGTCTCTGGTGTTTCAAACAATTGTCAAATCCAGATGTGGCGGAGGAATTAGTAGCTTGTGAGAAATTCCTGAAGTTGGATGGCAGAAATTTCCATTGCTGGGATTATCGACGAGAAGTAGCGAAATTTGGCGCTCATTCAACTGAAGAAGAACTCAAGTAATAATTAGAATACCATTTAAATTAGATATTAGTGTTAATATACTCCTTTGAAGGTTTGGTTTACGACTATTGTAATTATTTGAATTGTTAGTACGAATACACAGATTATTAGATGTTCCCTTCTAGGTGTTTTAAACTTCAGTCAGGGTGTATCTAGGAAATACTAAATATTCTTTTGCACAAGTAGAAAAATGAAAGAGAAAGGAGGAGAAAATTGTTATCACTAATCAAATTATGCGGCATTCCATAGCCTTATATTCTTGGTAAATCTGGTGCCTCGGTTTCTTTATTGTTCTATTCCCATTACTCGATTTCTAAATATAGCGGCCTGGTGTTGTTGTCGACAGTGTTAGAACTGAAATTTGAGGGATAAATTTCTTTAATTTTCAGGTTTTCTGATAGATTGATCGATGCAAACTTCAGTAATTACTCCTCATGGCATTATCGTGCATCTCTTTTGCCATCTTTATTCCCTGATACTGAAAAACAGCTAACCGTGAACCGAGAGGCATTGTGTAATGAGTACCGAGTATAATTTATTTATTTATTTATTTTTTTGGAATCGTTTTATAATGCTTGCTGGACTTTTGTCTTGAATGTGTCTTTTCATTAAATCCTGTTGTAGACTCATCACACATTGATTTTCATCGATAGTGTAGATTAAAATAAATGATTAAGAGACTTCCAATAGGAAAACGTTTCATGTGGGTATTACTTCTCTTTGAATGAACAATTATATTCTAGTGATTTAGCAACTTTTCTAAGTCGGATGAGGTTGATTGGTTGGGATAGTCATTTAAACTGTGTGTGAGCAAATTTTGGTCGTCATTCTTTTCCTCTTTTTTCCAGAGCAAGGTATTTCTTTTTGATTAATGCATTTTATGCTTTAAAATAAACTCACATTCATCAACTCAAATCCTGCCCCTTCATAACCTTCATAACTTTGCTATTCGTTGTGTATGCAAGCAATTTGCACTTCTTTATTCATTTTTGTTTAAAAGATATCATGCAGTTTTATTGCTCTTGCTAAGTTTTATTGTTTCAAGAAGCTGGAAAATGCGTTTTTTACGGATCCCGAAGATCAAAGTGCTTGGATATTCGCTGAATGGCTTTTGCTATCGAACGAAAAGAAAAAGAAATGTAGGTAATTTTAACTGATTACTTCATAAATGGCATCTTAGATTTGTATCACTTTCAACTGCTAATCACGAGCACAATCCACCAGCATTTTCCAAACATTTGTTTAGATTTATATTAAATGAAGTATTACTGTTACGCTTATTAATTATTTATTGAGCAAAATAGAGAAATGACATAGAGGGTTAAATGTCAGAAAAGAGATAAGACACTGAAGTTATATGAGGAAGTAAAATTACATTTTCAAGATGATGTTGATAATGTCCATTTACTGGGATTGGTATTCGACTTCACTTCGCTCGAATGCAATTCAACCACAGTTTCATATTTATCAGTCACATTTGACCACGCAATAAAATTGGCAAGGATATCTGATTTTGTGATTGTAAAGATGAAGAATGGTGATCAGTGGAACCCCATTGCGGTGCGTTGTCTGTAAATATTTATTTTCAAGCTTTCAGTTTTGGTTTCAAGTTTTGAAATCCTTTTCAGAAGAAATTTCTCTTTGTTCTTTAATTGTAATTCTTTATTTTTGTCCTCAAGTCATCCAAATTTAGAGTTCTGAAATGACGAATCATAGAGCATTTCGTGCTTCTAATTCATATCGATTTGAAGTTGCTGGCGAATTGGCCGAATGTCAATTACGTCCTTCACTTCGTGAGCCGTATGAGGTCATCGATATGGAACGAGGATATGTTAATTTTGATGAAATTTACCACATTTACCAAATTAAATGCAAGCCAGTGAGTGAAGCTCGAAGACATATTATTGAAAAACTAATGGATAATTGTCAGGAGCTGCTGAAAGAACTAAAAGTTGAGCAGAAGAAAGAGATTTTGAAGGTTTGATAATAATTGTATTTTTCTTAAAGCTTGCAAATTTCTAAAATCGAAGTTAGGTTCCATTTATTTGTTTTATTATTTTGGAAATATAATCCACGTTGGGCATTGGATACTAAGCCTTGTTCCATATTGTTTTCAGCAGCGTATAAAGCACTTCAGTAGTTATTCATTCATTTTGGAATTCTGAAGAAAACAAAACTCGTTTAAGTTATTTATATTTAATGGTCACAGCAGGTGTCTCAGATTATAGTTAATTGTTTGGAAAGATTGACTGCCAGCTGTTGTCATTATTTAAAAATTTTTGCTGCTTAAGTAAGAATATTGTATTAAGCTAAATAGATTTCTTTTGCAGTGGCCACTTCTTACGTATACCTTTGCGATTTTGGAATTAGAACCGATTAAAATGCTTTCAACAATTTTGACAAACTTGGAGGAATTAGCTACAAATATTGATCCGCAACGAAGCGAAATGTATGAGGAGATGGCTATGAATCTACGAATTAACGAGAAATTACGTCAGAAGTTAGACGATGTGCAGAGGATAGATATTTTATTCAAACAAGTTAATGGTCATTTTGTTGGAGAACTGAAGTTGGATAATTTGGGTTTGAAAAGGTTTTTTCTTGAAGTTCGACAATTTAAATGAGCAATTTTTAGTATTTAGTAAACAAATTTTTTTTCGTTATTGTTTGCTTATGACATTTTGAACCAAGATCAAAACCGCGGACGGAAATTATGCAATCGCAGGTTCGCAGGATGGAAAAGTTATGAAAAAAGAAGTTAAAAAGTTTATTCCCATGTTTCATGTCGTTTTTAACAATTGTATTTTTTGTTTTAGCATTGACCACTTAAAGTATTTGTCATCATTTATCACACATTTGGATCTTACTGGGAATAAATTCACCAGTTTGTGCAGTTTCAAACCTTTTCGGCGTTTAACTTATTTACGACTTCTTGGAAATCCTCTTGCAGGGTTAGTTTTATAGCTTATTTCGATTCTAAAATTTGATTCTTCATTGCTGAAAGTAATATCCTACCATATATTAACAAAACGACATTTTAAATGCTGCTGTAGACCAAGCTGTCATATTTAGAAATTTGCAGTAGTTAATTATTCTAATATTATTTGATATTAATATATGTTCGTTACAGTATTAATTACAATTTAATTTAATTGCAGCAAATTATGCTCCATTCTTTCAGTTACAAAGGTATCAGTACGTTGCCACGGTTGGATTATCTGGGTGTTATCGAAATGGCCATGAACAATTTGGATACTGAGGACAGCTTTGCACTGGGAAAGATTAAAATGCTGGAATTTGAAGGGTCTGGACAACCAGTCAAAATGTGGAAGAAGTAATCTGTCTTAGATATTGTTTTCACTTTTAGTGTATCTGCAAGACGTAAAGGATAATGTGGACAGACCGATAACCTTTGAAACCGAATTGGCGAATAGATTGTTCAAAGTTTTGCATTGGATGATGAGCTGCTGCTTACATAACCCTTTTGATTAACAATAAAGACTCGCAACACAGAAATAGTGATGATGAAACAGTTCTGATTTGCTATCATATTTTTCCTCCGTAATGAGTTGTTCAACGATAAATCGATAAGGGTGTAATAATGATAAGGAATCCTTTAATCGTTTTTGTAAATCTCGTTAAATTTTTACTTCTTCAAATTTTTATTTCGTGCTGAAACAGTTGCAAGTTGAAGTCTTTCAGATTTGAAAATGTGTTTGAATTTTAGAGCACTTGTTGATTTTTTTTGTCAATTTCAACTTATGTCTAACTTTTGAAACCTTTCATTAAAGTACACTTTTTATCAGATGATTACATATGTGAATTGTTTGTTTGATTAAAATGTACAATAGCTGTATAAAATGATATATCATGGTTGTTAAGGTAAGATGTACCCATCTACCATTGTCACCTCATCTCGTCAGAGGAAATGACATCTGTTGTTTTGATAATTCTTTCGCTAAGGTAATGAAAATTGGGATATAACATTTCTTAAGGAGATTAAAAATAAACAAAATTAGTGAGTGATATAAGAAGAAAGCTATGGATGTAGCAAGAGGAAGTAAGGAGAAAAAGATGGAGGCTTTTATGAGTGCCTTGCAAGTGTAATCATGGTAGAGTTTGAGGGAATCGATTCAGGGGGGCGTTGATCGACTAGATCATAGAACAGGTTTGTATTCCATTAAAGGGGCACAGCAATCTAAATTGGGTGATACTGCTTCGTCAACTGCTGCATTCATTTTCCTGCTATTGTTTACTCACCTCCAATTCCTACTTCGTTTATTTGTTACCATTTATTTTTTAATTTTCGTCTAATTGCTTGAAAAAATCAAAACTAAATTTTTCAACTAATTTTTCCAGTCAAATATTAATCATTTCCAGAAATTCCTATCCAAATTGTTGAAATATTTGTTGGGTTATTTTTACATTCTGAATTATTGACAAATTAAATCAGATAGTTCAATATTTAATTCAATTTTCCTTCAATAGATTCATGCATGATTGCACTCAAATGTTTAATTGCATTAGCACTAGAAGTGATGCGTATCAGATATATGACATTTCCAATGATTGTTGAGTTTACAATTTCACAGATTCGTTAATTTTTATGGAAATGCAAATGGTACGATTGTAAAAAAAAAAAGAAGAAAAAAATGGATAGAAATGATTTTTTTACTTTCACGATTCTTCTAAATTTTAAATTTCAAATATGCTAATAATTTGAAAATTATTCCCACAAAATTCTTCCTAACACTCTTTTCTCTGATTCATATCTTTCTTATGATAAATAATGTACAAAGATCTTTACAATCACTTTTTTATTTGCTTACATAAAAATACAAAAAATTTTGCATATTTTATTTTTATTTTTAATCTTATTCACATTTTAAAAGTACTGTCATGAAATGTTTCTCTTTTTTAAAAAAAAAAAAAAGAAAGAAACAAATGATTGCAAAGTTCATCTATTTCTGTATTACTTTTTGTTCGATGAAAAACTTAAACCATATCATAGCTGAATTAAATTAAATTATATATGCATTATATAAAATATGGACATTTATTCCATCGATAAGATAATCATTTACCTCAATCATTTGTTTATTCAACGCATTCAACGATCGATCGATCGATTGATCGATTGATCAAACGAATAGAGTGAGAATTATTTTTGGATAATTGTGCAGATAGATACTCATAATAATCTAATCGATTCCAAAAACATTCTAACAAAAAGGAATCAATCCATTTCTTATTTCATCCCACAATTTATTTGATTGTTGAAATACTTCAAACTTTAACAAAAATCTTCCAATTTTGTTAATAGATGAAAAAAAAAAAAAAAAAAAGTAAAAATTAAAAAAAAATTTAAAAAAAGGAAAAAAAAAAAAAAAGAAAAAAGAAAAAACAGCAATAAAAGTACGAAAAATACCCCATATGACGTGTATAATTTGAAGAAAAATGATACAACAAAAATTATTCAAAATTTAAATTCATATAAAAAAAAAAAAAAAAAAAGAAACCAAACATATTAGATGAACTCTATTTATCTTAATATTACCAACAATTTCTCCTTCTTCCCCGAAATCTCATTAACTCATGATTTATTCAATTTTAAAATAGTCGCTTTGACAGATGACATTTTCTACTGTTGTTTCAAATCTGGGAAAAATCAAAGGTCAACAATCGAAGGTGCTCCACTTCTCGTCTATTTTTATCACATTTCATTTGCGACTATGATTTTTTTTTTTTCCTGCTCCATCACTATCATCAGTTCTTTTTGGGTGTACTTAAATGTGTTCCGGTGTTGAATGAATACACCGGATATATTCATCAAAATACATTTTTTTTTTTTTTTTTTTTTTTAACGAGTAAAAATTTCTAATGGTCAAAATTATCTGTTCCGTATTATCTGTTAAAATTATCTCTACACGTTTTTTTTTTTAATCTATTAATTTATATATATAAAGAGAAGAAATGCCGAAACAAGAATTCGAATTCATTGATTATTTGGGACCACTAGCTGTATCCGTATGTTTTGTTGTAGCATTATTTATTTTATCAGCAATTATTAATTTCATTTGGATAACAAAAAATGATGATCGAACAGTTTTTGAAAAAGTAAGTTTTCCTCTTCTTTTTTTCTTTTTTTTTTTTTTTTTTTTTTTTTTTTTTTTTGAAAATATCAATTTTATCCATTACTGATTATTTGAAATGTGATAGGCTTAGTTATGTTTTTTTATGTGATTTTCTTTTACTGTTTGAGATAATCATATTGATTTGCATAAAATATAGACTTGTAAACTATTGATTAGAAAAGTAAACCTTTTTTTTTCGGTATGAAATGACGATGAGTTTAAAATATAATTCTTTTAATAATTAGCAATTTCAATAATTACAGTTTGGTTCAACTTTCGATCTTCGTTGTGGTGTTCATCGAATGCGACATAGGCCAAATAAGGTGATAGAACAATTTTTAATCTATAATTATCAATTAATGACCTCAATGATTTCAATCTCTTAGACTTGCAGAAATTGCATGAATTAATGGATGAAGTTAACAAATTCATTTTATTATAATGCAAATGCTAAATACAGATCTAATGAATTTTTATTTAATTTAAAGCAGTATTTCATATTTTACTTAATCAAACTAATTAATAATTCAAAAATTTATTTCAGTCATGGAAACGAGTTCAATTAATTGATAATCAAGATGTATAAAGAATGTTTCCGAGATGAGGAATGAATGATGTGCAGTAGTTATAAATCAGAAACAGTAATACCTCAATTAAATATAATACAATTTAGAGATTAATCAATTTTACTGCCTATTTTCTTCGCATATTTTTTTATGACTCATTCTTTTATTTAAACAAATTATTTAAAATATCAAATGGATTAAAAATAAATAAATTCAATTTATTTAAGTTTAATTGATATGAAATATATTCTTTGCAATGTGAAAATATACAAGCATTAAATCAGTATTTACTTTTCCTTTTTTTCTTTTTCGTTTAAATTTATTTCAAAACCATAAAATATCATTTCAATTATTCGCTCATCGAAATATTTACTTAACTATTGCTACCACTTAAATTACGCCACTTTACTTAATTCATCATTTTCATTTTGTTTACTTACTTTCTTCTTCCTTTGCCTTCAACAAATGTGAAATTTAATTTTGTAAATTCAAAATGACTACAATATGATTGTACTGTTTCCATCATTAAATTATAATGAAACTCATACTCATACTGTATCATAGAATTAGTAAGTATTTTTCATTAGATGATTGCAATGATTGCTTGAAATATGATGAATAATGTTTATAGATATGATCATTGAATATCAATGTTATCACTTAACAACATATTTGATTATTATGATTGATGATTATCACTACCATTATCATTCCTCATCCATTAGTGAATTAGTAGTAATTTGTATGTATTCCTAGTGAATTTGCTATAAACACATTTAAATTGTTTGTTATATTATCATATTTCATTTTTATAGGTTACTTTTAGGAGAAGTTAAATGTATTAACAATTCAAATCATAAAATGTATGATTTAGAGAGAAATTTGAAATAAAATGAATGAAAATTTTGAAAATAAAATATTTCTGTATTATTTCAAAAAAATTCCTTTTCAAATAATAAGTAAATAGATTGAAAAATGAATGATAATATGATAATGAAGATAACAAGATAAGTAAATGAAATGGGTAAGAATAAATATATTAATGAATAATAATCAAACAATTACAAGGAGTTGGGATGAATTATTTCTGGAAATTCAAATTGGAATGAACGCAACTTCGTTAAATTTCAGTCAAATTTTGTGAACTATAACGTATGTGATAGGGATATTTGAATATAGCTAAATATTCTGATAGTGATAATAAGGACGAAACTGGAGAAATTGGTTAACTCATACCGTTGCTGTTTCACTTATGGAGCTTAAGCAGACATCGATTGACATTGTTGTTCTGTATTACATTGAAAAATACTAAAAATTCTATGGGAATACCTTTCTAGACAACTCCCAAAGGGTTCAGATGGTAAGGATCAGTAAATATGAGTTCCACAAAAAGTTGCCAACAATTTAAGGAAAATTAATTAACTTTAACAAAAAAGTAGCTAAGATGAAACTAAGATTTGAGGAATTATATGAGCTTTCGGGGCTTTCATTATTTATATCAAGCTTTGAGAGTTTTTTATTTAAGTTTACAGGATAGCAACTATAAAGCAGAATTTTCAAATTGCCCAAATCTATGATTTACAGCTGCGAAGCAAAGAAAATTAAATTTTTATTGCTGCCATATCTGAATCTAATTAAAATAACTAAGAGGTTAAAATGAAATATGAAAACGATGAGCTTCATTAGGAAAATAAGGATCAACATATTTACATAAGTTTTTTGCACAAGATAAAACGAACAAGAAGACTTCCCAATTCTAAGAATTTGAGAAATTTTCTTTTGAAATTGCAAATCCTCCTGCTATTCCTTTTCACATTCAGGCTATTATTATCATCCTTACTCAGTACGTAGTACGAGATATAATTTAATTCTTGCTTTACCGATGTAATAAATTCACTGAAGACATTTTGACCACCGCAGTAATAAGGAGATTGAAAATGGAATGTGGGATGAGGCTATTTACAATGATATTTTAAAATATGTAAAAATGTACAACAAAAACTGATGAAAAACATCTTAGATAAGTTAAGGAAGAGAAAAACACACAACAAAATTTCAATGCAGCTAAACAGCAGAAAGGAGAGATGAAGTGCAAAGAGAAAATTATTTTTCTAATACTCGGGTACATCGTATTCGACTGAATGTTTTAGTGAGCCATACAGACTAATGTCACAATAATATTGGTTGCAGCAGTCAACCGGTTTCACAGATTCCTAAGCTCTCAGTTAAAATCTAAGCCATAAGAAACCGTGATCAAACCAGAAATAGTGACGGGAAATAAAAACAGAAATGATAATATAATATCATCACTAAGAGAAACAAAAATTACATAATGTCAACAATTAATAAACAGAAACAGATAAGACGTTTTTGCTTATTTTTGCCAATCAGTTTCTATTAATTAGTCACACAAAGTAGAATTATAAGTGTTTATGTAATCCCAAAAGGCTTCTACCGCTTCTATCAAGAATTAATACAAGAAAATATCTTAAACTTCAAAAACTATTAATCCCCTCTCAAAAAGATATAAAGTAGATAAATGAACATCTTTAACATCCTAATCCAGAACAGTATAAAGACTAGCAGCAAAAACAATATCCCTTTTGATAGCCACCGATGTATCATCCATTTTCTCATACAATGTAGGGTCACCAACTAATCGCGCGGCATTTCGTATGTCGCGACATAATTCATCCAGCCTCTGTATACAACGAACAATTAAACCTTCCTGTGCATCTGTCAACTGCATTATATCAGCAAATGGCTGAAAATATCGTAAATTAACTTAAATTACGATACTGAATATGATATTCTTATAACCACAATACTGATGAGGAAAGTGTGAATTCGTGACAGCTAAATCACGCGCACTCCGAAGAAAATCCAACGAGATAGTGTGATGTGATTTGTAAGAAGCAACAGTAGAGAAAGAAATACGACATTAAGGTAGATAAACTTATGTCCCAAAAGCTTCAAGTAGATGAAAATTAATAAACTATAACGTAGTGGCTAATAAAAATTAGGCGAAATAGCCTAATTAATAAGTCGATTTAATGGGACGCTTCAATGGTTGGCACCGCGAACTTCTTTTAGAACTTGATACTAAACACTTCTCTCTTTGCATGAGAAATGAGAAACCTTCAAAAGTTAGAAAATTTTATCTCTATTAGACAAATGAGATTCACGACAATATTGATGGTGGTACGTGGCCAAGGCCTCATGATCTTCTCTTCTATAGGTTCCAAAAAACTATGTGCAAAAATAAGTTTTGATCAAGTCCTAAATTCTAACAATTGCTATTGAAAAATACTGAAAATACAAACACGGATTACAATGAATAAAAAAAAAACTTGGCAGTTTTACCATGGAATTGGCCCATTCATAAACGGCATGCATCAAATCAAAACTCAATTCTTCAGAAATGTCGACATCTTTTATACCACATTCCCGTTGGATTCTTCCAATTCTGTCGCATACTTCAATTATGTCATCTTTCAACTAAAACATGTACATTTTTAAACTAGGAGAGAGATTACCCTATGATTTTCCCAAAAGTTATTGTAAATTTCTCATCCCTTTCAGCTATGCATTATATTGTCCCTCTTCCTCCTCCTCCTAAAATTTTAGTTTATGACTCATGCAACAATATAAAAAGAGTTTTCTCCCTCAGGCACTTGTACTCAAGTTTGCTTATATAATTTTATACAGGTATATTATCAGTGAATAATAGAAAGTTATACCTCCTTTAGTACTGATGGCGTTTGCATGATTTCACCTTCTTTGTCTCTTCTGTGTTCGCCTTCCCTTGACCTATGTTGACACGTGGTTACTGAAAGCATAGCGGCTATTTCCGCAGCTGAACGATAGTGGAATTTATTATCCAGCATCAGTTCTGTGATAAGTAATTCCTAAAAATTAGTTTTGTCACATACTTTCACCTTTGATTTCATTACTAATTAGGAATTATTTATTAGAGGTACAGGAAAGTTTTCACGGAAAAATTAGTATAAAATGAAAGTCAATCTGTACAAACTAAAAAACCCTGGAGAGAGCGTCGTCATTGCAACCTGTAGTACAATATTAAGAGAATACATCATTTGTCAAATGACAGATAGAAAGTGAAAATAAGAATCGTATTATACCTGGTGATGTATTTCACATGCCACACGACCTTTCAGAGAAACTAAGTTTGAATCATCGATGTAATTCAACCGGCGTAAAAGCTAAAAATAGCCAAAAGTCAAATGTTAAAAAAATGAAAAGACCAGTAAATAAGTGGAAAAAATACACAACCGAGGCAATCAAATATGGAAATATTACCTTGATACGATCGTAGTAATCCTGTGAGAGGAGCAAACCACCAGTTGAGAGCTTTAAACGGAGACTGTCACATTTCTCTTGCAGGCTTCTTCTACCATGTATATATGTGAACTAAAATTTACCAAGAAATAATTCGATATCTTTCATGAAAAAAAGGAAAAAAAAATTTAATCAAACTGCAATATAGCTTTCCATTAATTGTAAATAATAACATTAAACAATATATTTAAAAAGTCCTAAGACTGGAATTAAAAACAATAACAATGAGGTAAAAAGAGTTGAAGTAATTAAGGTAAAAGAAAATCGAAATAATGCCGCAATGCAAGACTTAAACAAAAAAAAGCAGGCATGCATTTTCAAATGCTGTGAGCTTAAAGTTGGATGAAGACCAACTGACATGTTCTCGGAATAGCGAACATTGTCGACAATGAAAATTTGCATCTTTCATGAGGAAACTGCGGAAATCATTCAAATGAAGCAACTTTTGAAATATGTCAACATCGTTCACTTGTATGTCTTGTCCCGGTAATTTCGTACTTCCCTTTTTTGTGCTATCCCAATTTGCCGTTATATTATCAATCTCGCTAACTGCTTTTAGAACAGCTTCATTTGGCGATTTACTTCTACAAATGAAATGATAAAATTTAAAAAGTATTATCAAACAAAGTATAACTATCGATAACTTGACAACAAAAAATAGGATCAAAGCGAGGACCAAACATCTAGTGGAAGAGAATTCAGATGAATAAAATATACATAAGTAAAAAAAAAACGAAAGAGAAATAAGATCTACCGATGGTTCGGATGATTTCGTGCTTTCATATCTTCTATGACAGCTAGTGAATCAATCTTTACAGCTTTCTGACAAATTGCTATCAAACGATCGAGTGGTATGCTATCCACGATATTCCCTATTGTTCGTACTCCATCTGGGAATTTTTGTGGTGGTAGACCTTCAAGACCATAAAATGCTGAACATTGCAGTAGACTTGTTTCACAGAATTCTCGTTGTTCCTGAAAAATAACAGTAATTACGCTTCCCGAATATATATCTCAACAGTATTACGAAATTCAGAAAATATTAAAACGAAAGAGGTAAAAATAAAGACGCTAACCTCCTGCGACATTCGTGTGAAACGATCTATTTCTCGCTTTTCTTGTTCCGCAACTTGCTGATCGTCTTCCATTGATAGCAGTAAAGTCATTTTCTTTGAATTTCCATCTAACGTTATCTTAAATAACTAATTTCTTTAAAGAAGTATCAACGAAAGTTAGGGAGGGAATGAAAAAGGGAGAAGAGATAAAAAAATTTCATGCCTATAGAAACTTTTCTCGTAAAGTTGGACAAAGAGAAGCTCAATCATAACCTTGATATCAAGAGTCCACGAATAATGCGGATGCAAGAACAACCCCCAATTTCATCTAACATTTCTCAGTGAAGTATTTACATACCTTAAGAAGCACTGCCACAGTGGCAATTCGTCCAGCTTCTGGCAAACAGACGATAATTAAACGTCCCGGTGATAGTAATTTATCCACAACCGAAAATCGAATCAATTCAGGCCATAACTCAGCTCGAGACTGCAGAAATATCCTTAAGTTCTCATAATAATCAATAATTGAATGGCTTCCGACAGGAAAACATGTTGTACAATTAAGATCTTCTTTCGATGCTAGCTGTTTTTCTACCTGAAACCTTAGTATTACAAAATATATAACTTTTCGAAGGATGATAGATTTCCTCGTTAAAAATTAAGATTAAAGCGTAAAGAGGCTTTCAAACAAATAATTTCCGATCATATAAAATGCTAAATCTTCAACAAATGTCGTTACTGCAGCTTGGCCGGCAAATTAAAGTAGTAAGTGATTAAAATTTCAAATTTCTTTCAAGAATAATTAGCATTCAGCAAAGTTTCGGCGTGTATTTGTATTGTAAAATAAGTGCCACATTTAATCAATATTAAATCCTGAATAATCAACTGAATTTGCCATATCTGTATTTAGAATCCCATGACACTATGTCAGAATTTAATCCTAAATAAATTTATCCGTAAAAACATATAATCGTTCGAGTGTATTTGTCCTGATTTACCTCTTTTAAACGTGCTTGTTGTGAAAGTGCTAATCTCAGTGATGCGCTCTCAACATAGCTTCTCCTTAACACATCCTCGATACTCAGATGTTCTACTCGCAACAAATTGAGAAGCATCGAGTATGTTACCCTAAATCGTGACTCCAACTTTGTTGGTTTACCCTGAAATGATTGAAATCATATAACGAAGAAAAAAAAGCTTATATTATTCATATCATGAATGGTAAAAAAAAATTCCGGTCTTCAACTATTATTCCATCTGAGAATTTTTTATAGAGATAAGTCCAATACCATTTCCTCCACATTCTCATCGCTGCCCTCTTCCTCATTCATATCACATTTTTAATGTTTCATTTCAAAGATTTATCACTCAGAAAGAATACGATTATGCGAAAACTGAGAATATCTAACCTGCATACAGTTGACTAGGTCTAGATAATCGGGAACATAAGGCCCTTTACATAAAACGATTACAGTCCCAGTAGCATCCAGACCTCGTCGCCCAGCTCGACCAGCCATCTAAAAAAAAAACCATTCCTAATGATTATTTAACTTCGTCGAAAATTTTCCTTATTCATAACTTTCCGCTCAAAAAAAGAAAGTAGATTAATTACCATAAAAATTGAAAAATCAACTGCATAATTTAAAAAAAAAACTGATCAAAGGGAATGAAAACTGATAACTACACTCTACTAACTAATCAATTCAATTTTTTAGGAAGCTGCTCATTTCTCTTAACATACGGCATCAACAGCGATCCTATATCAATTACCTGCTGATTACTCTGCCGTAAGGCCAAAGCTCCTCCATAAACCGATATAAGAATTCTCAGCTCCCTTGAATTTTCAAATTTCATGCCCTGTTTCAACACTACTGTATTATTGCCATTTTCACACAGCAGGAATTTGTAAAAATTAAATTGGTGGAATACCTGAATATATTCCCCAGGATTCAACAAACGCAATTGCCGACCATCATGCTTTTGCAATGAGTCGAAAATCACCGTCCGAGCGGGCATATTGACACCCATCGCAAAAGTTTCGGTAGCAAACAATACCTGCAATACTCGCCTCAAGTTGGCCTCAAGAAAAATTATGCTTTTGCATCAAAATGAATTTCCTACTCTATACAATCATATATAATTGGTGTCTTAACACTGTACCTCAAAAAATCTGCATTTATTCAAAAAATATATTTGAAAACATAAAAATTCAGGAAATTTATTTACGTTTATATTCTAAAAGCAAATACCTTGACCAGTCCTTTTTGGAACAGCAGTTCGACAACTTCTTTTAGAATTGGCAAAATACCGCTATGGTGTATTGCAAAACCATGTTTACATAATTCCTTCATTTGTAGTACCTAGAAGATTTAAAAAATTCGCTTATTGAATTAAATTTAAATAATTTGCAACCACATTGGAATCAATTAAAACATCAACAAAAAACTTATAGAAGATCTAATTCAGTAGACGAATTGGGAGAATAATTTGCCGAATAAGCGACGATGAATGTATCATCATGTTATCGCAGATCGTTTTGCGACATCAAAATATAGATAATATCAACGATATTATGAGGAAAGAAAAAATCAGTTGTGTTCCAAGATCTTTTAATTCCCATTTTTCATTTCACAGTCTTTAAGGTTCATCACCTAATGCTATTCACGGAAAACAAAACGGCTACGCACAAATCAGTAAAACAGAAAGCGCGTATGAAGTGTACGAAAAAGAAAATGGCCTAAAACAGAATCTCGGGTAATTCGCCTAATAACACTGGAAGTAAAGCATTAATGATCGAGTGAAGAAATATCCTTAATGGAATGGGTTATGAAACTAGCCTGGGGTAGATGTTTGTCTGAACCCTTCAAGCGCGCAATACACCTTGAGAAGAAATGATGTATACTGGATTTCTCCTTCTCTGTCGTCAAATCAACTGATCGCAACAAATACGCATTATCATCACATCTTCATAGTAATTATTGGTAAATTAATATAAAATTTAAAATGATTTTAAATGAAAAAGCACAATAGTGAGACCGCTTGCCAATTTTAATCATCCTATGCTTGAACTGCTCATGATTAACTTGATCAAACTTAATCATCTCCAAAAAAAAGAATAGAATGAAGTGGTAGGATATTTTTTATTCGTTTTTTCTTGTTTATAAAAAACGAGAAAGTCAAACCTTCGTCTAGAAAAAACAAAAACAATGACTGGCAACATGTTCTGCATGCGTAGATGGTCAATAACAGTAATGTAAACATTCTTGTCCTGTAAATATCAGAATATGAAAAGAAAAACAAAGAAATTATGCAAAATTTAGCTTCAAAGGTCACAAATAATTGTAAACTAAGACCTATATCAAATTAAAAACGTCGTAACAATTTTTCAAATAACTTACAATTTTATTATTTGGTCGATATCCAACAGGTCCCACGTTTGCATTTGCTTTACGTATATTTGCTTTTGCTGCACTTGCGAGAGAGTACCTTTAAAATATATGAATGAACAATAGATTTTTTCAAAGGATTTAACAAAGGATATCAATCAGTAGAATGAATCGATACAATATTTTGCGAAGCTTCAATTCAGGAAACATTTCTCATAGCCGATTGTTCAAGATTGGCAGTCCGAATCATAATGCTGAACTAATGAACCTATTAAATGTAATGGTAGCAACTGAAATAATGAATAACATCTGATAGTCCTCAAATATTATTTTGAATAAAATATCCAGTTATTTAAGTCATTGTTTCCGTACTTGAAACATGTACGAAGTATGAGAATAGTGACTTCAACGGCTGATGGCTTCACTTATGATCTAGGCGATTCGATCGGAGTGCGGATAACATTTAATGCAAGACATGCAAAATATAAATCTGAATTTCTAATGTCAAATTGATACCCCTTTTGTACAAACTGTCCATCGCTGTCGATAATTTTAAACATATCCTTTTTAGTTTTACCATCTTGTCCAGTATACAAAAAGTGTTCCAGTGGTACAGGACGTCGTGCAGTCATAATCACATAAATCCGTCTTTTTTTAATGCGTCTAAAATATTCATATCATATGGAAAATGAAAACGAGAGTGAAAAAGGTGTTATTGTCCAACCGATCGAAAACCACTTAACTAGATTGATTTAGCTCTTCTCCCCTCATTGATAAAGAAATCAAATAAAAACGACAAAGAAGAAGTTCAGAATTTCAATATAATGAAAACTCGAAATTATGAGAAGCAAAAACTTACCCAACCCAATCAGCAAACTCAACACAATTAGGCACGGTAGCACTTAACATAACAATTTTTGCATGAGCTGGTAACATAATCAGCACTTCCTCCCAAACATGTCCACGCTGAAAAAATATTGCAAACGATCATTTGTCGCTTTCCCATTCCACCTAATCTGCATCTCTTATTGCATTGAGGAAGCGAAAACAATTGAATACTGTCATTAGGGAGAATAAAACTCATGTTTAGAATTTCAAAACGATCCATATCGGCAATAGTCTAAAGTGTAAATGTACCGAAAAGGAATATTTTGATGGTCTTGTCCTGAATATCCATTCTCTAGGAAGAAATGGCGCGAATAAATTTACTTAATGTCATTCAAACAAAGATGAATGCAGTATTGTATTAATATTCAGAAGTCCTCGCGTTTTTCACTTTTATTTCTCTGAAAATGATATAACGCAGTTTCATATGGTGCATCAGTGAAATAAGAATTCTAAACAAACCTCTGCATCATTGATATAATGTACTTCATCGAAAATGACCCATTCTAATTCGCGAATGATTTCCGACCCATTATAAAGCATAGATCTGAAAAGCAACCAAAATCATAAGTATACACGAAAAAAGTACAGTAAAGATAGTTCTTTCAAACGTCCTATTTTAAACACCAGCGAGAGTACACCTATGACTGAAATCATTCCTTGAAAGTTTCAGATATGGAGTCATATTATGGTGAAGCAGAATCAGAGTAAGCACTCACTTTCAATATAGATTAATTCCCAGAATAGAGTATAAAAAGTCACATATGTCAATCCTCTACCTGCGTTTCAGCAATCATTCAACAAAACCAAAATCAACCTTAAAACTTCTGTTGTCATTATGAGACAAAATGCTTCGGGATGCAGTTGTATATCACCTGTTATAAGACCAACATCTTCGAAAATGAGCTTAAATTCGCGAAATTTCTGATTTGAAAGTGCTTTTATCGGTGATGTATATATTGCTCTGGAAAAAACCAAATTTTGCATTATTATGACAACAGAAGAACTAATTTAAAGCACTCTTCTAACAGACTATTTGTTTCGAATCAGTAATTCATAAGCATTTTGAGTTTCTTGTACCACAAAAAAATGTTTAGTCTACGGCTTTGTCACGCTGCTGGTGATGAAGCATCTTGATTAAAAAGTCACTGTGGGGAAAGAAACACAGCATATTAAATTTAATTTCATCTTTTTATATTGAAACTATTTAAAAATTTATAAGTCAATTTCACCTGGTTTTATGCAAATTGCACAAAGCAACAGCATATTCAGCAACAACGGTTTTACCTGCCGAAGTATGAGCGGCAACGAATACAGAATCGCCACGATCTAAACAAACGACCGCCTGTTGTTGGAATGGATCCAATTCAAATGGATACTAAAATACCAAATTTGCTGTCGAACAACAAATGTACGATAGATGGTGAGCAGGAAGGTATCTAGCGCTTTGCAAAATTATTAATCAGCACTAACCTATCATACTACAATTATGGTGCCAAGAATAAATGTTGGGCATGATCATATATAGATTCTGTGAAAGAGAGAGATGGAACCAATGTTATGGCTGTTTGCTGTAGAGAATCAATTAAAATTGAAGTATTTTTGAATAAAAGGAAAGTAAGACTTATGATTTCCACCTTTCTTGCCATATTATTTTTCAATACTTCATAGTCGCCAACATTCTTTGATGTATTCAAAACATGAGCATAAGAATACTCTCTATTTTGCACTTGTATTTCATCTTTTCCTCTTGGTAAAGGTTCATTTTCTTCCACTGTGATCACCAGTTGCTAAACAAAAGCAAATTATTAATAAAATAGAGCAAACATACGCATCTTCTATAACTCTTTCAAAATCAAAAATATTCGGATCATCAATTCCTATTCTCGCAACATCTTAATTAGTTAAAAGAATCCTGTATTATGTTTACTGTTAAACCAGGTATAGTATGTATTATTATTTCTTCTGAGTTACATTATTTTTTAATTCCAAAAGGTTTCTATGATATCCTTCTTCCCAGAAATAAAACTAATTATGTGAAAAAATAATTCCTTTTAGCATTGCATCAAAATAAGTCTGCCAAAAGGATGTAAAGCAATTATCAATTACGATATTATAAATTGTAAAGCAGATATGAAAGTTCGACTTTGATATATCGACAGAAAGTAAAATGAAGATACCATCGAAATGCACTGGAATGTTATCCAGAATTCAAGAAAAAAAGAAAAAAAAACTTTATACTGATTTTTAGTACGTCTGCGTTGCAGTTTGGAGCTATTAAACCGATGGTTGAAGTGCCGATATAAAGTGAGCAGAATTTTTTATGAACAGCTCAATGAAAATTCAGAAAATCTTGCCTCGAATTCTTTATCCACTTCTTTATCAATTTCCGATTCATTACATGACTCCCTTGTGCTTTCCGAATCATCTTCGATCATCCTTGAAGAACTAGCTGAACTGGTGATGTTCACAGATTCCAATAAATCAGCCAAATTATTATCAACAAAATGAAGACTGTTTTGAGGTAAATCACGAATGTCATTTTCAGTGAGACCATTAACATTTATTCCAGGAATGCAAGAGAGTAATTCCGATGTGGAGCATTCTGTAACATAAAATAGAAAAGTTTGAAACGCTTACATGCTTCAAAGATGAAATAAATTTTGCAATACATGGAGATAATTTAAAGTAAAAAAAGTTCTGCCCTGATCCTTTTTTTCTGTCTTTTCGAGATCGTAGCAGGTCTCATGAATTTTCGCTCCTGTATTTCGGTTGGCATTAAGATTTCGAAATCCGGAAGTGAAATTAAAGCTTAGTTCTTCACGTTTGAAAAAAATTATGACAAAAATTTATACCTTAAAACAGAAAGAAATGATTTAGAATTCCAAAATTATTTCCAAATGACAAAATTTTCTACAAACTCTCAAAACTTGCCATTAAATCGCAGATATGCTTCTTCCTCTAAGTTTTCCCCTGTCGTAATATCAATATCACTCAAGCGAAGCATATTTTCGATTTCTGCATCAAAACCACCTGAAAAGAATCATGAATAAGACGACTACGAAAAAAGCCTAAAATTTTCTTGTTCAACAAGAGATGGATAAGGAAATCCTCGAGGATATCACCGTGATAAAGAGCTGTTAAAAACTATAACGAACGAAATATAAACCTTGATCATCCATAACCTACGATAAAGGAAAAAAATAATTCGCAAGTCGAAACATATATACTCTTCTTTTTCGAGTCACTTCATGTTTTTTGTAGTTATTCTGTATCGCAAAAATGAATACTAAAAAACAAAACACTTACCGGGCATAAAAGGAATGTTGCTCGCAGAACCCATAAAATTTGAAGCACTTTTTGGATCTGGAGACCTAAAGATCATTGGAATTGTAACCAAGTTCGTAAATACAACTATTTCCTCCTCCCTCTCTTCTTCCTCCACACTATAACTCAAGAGCTGAAGCTGTACTGCTTGGTACCATCAGTAACGACTATTTCAATTTCAAACGCACTTTGAAAATATTGTAAGCCACAAATTTAAAACAGATTAAAAAGCCAGTTTCACTAGGCTCTTCTTTATGCATTCGCTTCATTACTAAATGGAAAAAAAAGGTATGATCTCGGGCTGTAAAATTCCTCTACCTTTACCAAATAAAATCAATTCGATCATGTGGCTGTGTAAATATATCTAACCTGGTGAGTGACATTGACGTTTTTGCATCACCTGTTTCAGCACTTTTGTCATTCAACACTTCGATATAACCAGTAACCTCGCCTGATCTTAAATCTCGCAATGCTTGTATTTCTAATGTCGTAGCTGAATTCTGCAGCACTTGATCTTTTAAACATTCAATATCCGATAATGGTTTCTGTGTTCTGAAATTTTATTTAATGATTTCCTTCTGATGATGGTAAAACAATTTGCTTCGCAAGGAGAACTGGATCTAAAGAATAAGTATCGCAAAAGTAACTAACATTGCTAGGAATCGGTGGATTTATATAATTCTAATAATGAGGAAGCAAGAGAAAATAATTTGGATTGAAGTAAACTAAAATGAAATGTCATTTTAAAACTGAATACTGTTAGGTATTGCCCAGTTATCCAAACGTATTTAATTTAATAGCTAAAGCTGATGCCACTTAAAAGTGAAATGATGATGGGATAGTTCGTTGTTTTTGTAACAACATTTCCAAGACTCTGTTTCGTCCTACTTTCCAAAATTTGATGCGATTGAAACTGTCGAAGAATTAACCTAATCAAAATCAAAGTAAATGTCCACAATGAGACGTCATACAGGAGAGCTGTGCACACCCATCTAAGTCCAGAATCTACTAACATGATCACCAGAAAATATTATGTGCTGAATTTTCAGGCTATGTTTTGGTAATACAATGAAACCAAATTTATGATGAAAAGAAGCTATATTTTAATATTCTCGCTAAAGATATAAATATGAAGTATGGAGAGATGGGCATCTTAATTGAAAAGGAATAATTAGTTACCGGTATGTTTCTGAAATATCATATTCTTTGACATTTTCTGCAATTAATTTCAGTGCGCTATTCCGAAAAACAGATTCTGCCTCCGAGTGAATCTCTTTTTCCAACATTTTTGCATCTTCTTTGTAATTATCGTTAATCGTCGACTCCTGATTCTTTGAGTAACACTTATAGTTTTTGAGCCATATATCCAAGTTCATCTTAATATCTTGATTTGATAACAAATTTGAAGTCAGTTTTACCTTAAATTTAGCGTTTATTGATAAGATTATGTTTAAGTACTATTAGAAACGTCATTTCTGCGATTCGAATTAGTAATTAAAAAGTGTAAAATATACTTGTTATTGTTCCCATATTTAACTTTCTCCACCGAAAAAAATCTGACCATCAGAGTATTACATAATACATAGGTTTTTTTGAGAGCCTCAATGATTCTCTTTTTTCCAGTTTTCAGCTTTAAATTAAAAAAAAAAAACTCTCGAGGTAATTTGACTATGAATTAAACTTTTTGAAATTTGACAAGATTCACTCTCATTCTCCAAAACATCATCCCGAGACCTCTCATAGATCTTTGATCACTTATACTTCCGTAAACAGTTCTTAAGAGAAAATCCCGACTTAACCGGAAAAAAAGAAAGATTAGCTGAAGCAGAACTTCATGAGAATTGTGCCACGCCTTCCTATACGCATCTCTCTATCATCTTTTTTTTTTTATAACTTCTCTCAAAACTCTCTCATCCATTCTTGCTTTTTGACATTGCTCTCGTAATAGCTCTCTGATTTTTCCAGCAGAATGACCTCAATCAAAAAAAGGTTAACCCATCTAACTTTGAGTTAATCATTTGATAATTATTAGTTGTCTAAATTTAACCGAAATTTCAAACTATTTGTTACCATTAGTTTCATGGAAGAATTTTGGAAGAAAAATAAGAAAGGAATATAAATAAAATGAAAAAAATTTATGAAATAATTTGGAAATAACATATTCTAGTTTACTTATTTATTTATTTTGTTTATTCTTTTTTTTTTTTTTTTTTTTTTCATTTTGTTTTTGTTTTTGTGACAAAACATTTGAAATAAGCAAATTCATACATTCTATACTAACAATACTTTAATCTATGGCACAGCAATGAAATGTATCATTTTATAATTCACTTAAACAATGAGAAAATTTAACTTCAGTCATAATGCTCTTAAAATGTAAATTATCTCAAAACGACAATTTGTAACTGATTTGAATTTCAGCGTATGGTACCTGAAGCAAGAAATTTGGGACAGGTTGAAATAAAAGGGTGGCGCATTCATACCTCAAACATACATAAACAGAATGATAAAGATGTTGGAATGAGTGTGTGTTTGTGGCAAGCTAACAATATGCAAATGTGTATTTGCTAACTTTTGAGATAATTTGTAATAAGTTCAAAATGCGTCAATCTAACAACTTTTAGGTAGCTTAAATGTACGTTTATGGCTGATTAATAATTATTTGTTGTTAATTAAAACAGCAAAAATATAGAATTGTGATAAGTTGCCAAGGTAAATATACGTTTTACTGCTCATAAAAGTAGCACAAATGTGTATTTGTGATTATTTAATGATGTTTAAGTGTTTGTATAAAAGCTTTTTAATGATGTTTAAGTGTTTGTATAAAAATACGGTGGATTTTTCAATTGTTTTTTTACTACGAGAGAAATAGAAAAAAAAAAGAGTAAAAATTATTACTAAATAATAATCAATCATTATTTGAAAAAATAAGATAAGATATAAAGCCCAGAAAAATGTTTAGAAATATCTGAAACCAAATTTCATGTATAATTATATATAAGCATTTTGAGGCACTGATATATTTTTCTTATTTTCTAGATCAATGAAGTATTCAAAAATATTATTTTAAGAGCGGCTAGAATTCAATTCTTTGTTATTCAATTCTTCTGTAATTAAATTGTCAGAATAAAAATCGTTGTTGATTTCATTAGAACTTTTACTGAAAATAATATTGACAAGGATGATAAAAATATCGCACCAAACAAATTTAGCAGCTTAATTTGATTTTTCTTTTTTTTTTTTTTTTTGTTTGATAATTTCGTTACTTTCCACTTAAAGCACGAGAAGAAAGCTTTCACAATTACTAACTTATTCATTTTGCATGCTCTCTTTTGAATTATTCAGAAAATAATTCTGTCTTCACTTGTCAGTGCTGCTTCAATTTCTTTCCCTTAAATATCACTTTTCTTTCAGAAGTTGCTATTATATGACCGTTAACAGTTTCCTGAGCATAGTATTACAGAATTTCAGCATAGCAAATGAAGCTTCAACAATGATGAATGAATTATCATTTCAAAAGCATTCTTCTTTTCAGAATGTTTCTCTATCGAACTCATGCTGGTTCAAATTTCATTAAGCAAAAGATTTTATTATCATTCTTCTATCATGTTTAAATGAATGCATCATTGGATTTGATAAATTATAGCGAAATAAACTAGAATTCTACTTCATTCTCAAATCTGATAAGGCATAATGGGAAATTACACCCGACTTGATGCTGATGTTATTACCTATGCACTCGCTGTACCGGTATCATTTGAATACATTAACTTTGCCAAACAATCTCAGGCAAAAAAAAGAAAATTCAAAAATTTCAGCTGGATTAAATTATAAGTTGAAATATTCTTCAACTATGAAGTTTACTTGGAATCCCTCAAATCTTTTCGAATGTTTTATTTCCAGTTAGGATTACTTGGATTACTTGCATATGGAACAGCTTTATACATCATTCGTAAATCACAACAGTACAATAATGTATTCGGAATTCTATTCACCAGTTATATCGTATTTCATATACAAACCATCAGTGTTTTAGTCCTTTGGACACTTATCAGAATTATTGTGTAAGCTATTAATACATCCTTATTTGCCTACTAAACAATAATGCACAATTAATTTGTCGTGCATAACACTGCTTGTATTTGTAATGTTTAAAAAGTCTTAATCAGTAAGCTTTCTATTAAAAATTGATATCAATTTCTATTGGATATTCGTTCATTACAAATGGTAAGCAATTGCTGATATCTTGATAAGCATCAATGGATTTATCTAATAGACTTGGAAAAAATCGACTGAATAAATTCTTTCAACTTAATATAATTTTTTCTTCCTTCCCCGATCTCCTACATCTCTTTAGTTTTTATTTATGCTCATATAAACTACATGAAATATATCAGAAATCTGGAATTCATATCGCTTTCATGGCTAATTTTCAATCGGATAGCATCTCCTCTTGCCAATTCGACATTATATGCGGGCATTTGGATGCAATTAATTCTTGCTATCAATCGCCTTTGGGCAATCACATATCCAATAGCATATCATCGCATCTTTAATTCGAGAAACGCTTGGATAACGGTCGTATCACTATGGTTATTTAATATAATAATCACTGGGCTTTATTATAACGGTACTTGTTTTCAACATTTATCAGTGAAATGTAGCGACAGTTCAAATTGTCCGTTTTTCGTTATCATAGTTAAGGATAAACTATAAGTTATATTTTTGATGAATTTCATATTATCCAAATTAAAAAATTTTATTTGGCAGTTGAATGTTTGGTTTACTTCGAAACACTAATACATTCATGGTCAACACTCTATGGACCTTGTAATCACAATTTATTCGCTTATATTGCTATGTTTTTGTCCGATGGTATCATCATTATTACAATTGTCGTAGATGCCATTGCTTTTCGTCGTGTCATCGTTTTTGTAAAAGTATGTTTCAATTTTACATCCATATATTCTGCACTATTTTTTCTATCAAAACATCAAAAAGTTTAGCAATTTGGATTTTTCGGCAACATCGTTTCGATTTGCTTTGAAGTCTCGGAAATCCATCCTTTTAATGACTTAACATTACTCGTCATTGTTAGCTCTTATATTATTAGTTAATTTGTAATGAATATAATTGTAGGAAAAGAAGGGAGCTAATGAAACGCAGCGTTGGTTGAAGCAGGAAATTACATTTTTCAAAGAGGTAAAAATAAATTGAAACTTTTTTACATAATTGGATGTAAATTTGTAATTTTTAATATAATTTCTTATGAAAGCTATTGGAAAGGATTAATGTCACCGGAAATCATAGAAGAAGCGATATAGTTTACTTTTCATTCAATTTTAAATTTTATATTTGCTTCATTAATGTTGTCAGAAAGCAAATTGATTGCACACATTTCAGACTTGCATCAGTACTGCCATATATGCATTTTTCGCACTTCTTTTCCGAATTAATATACCTATGTCACGCTTAACTAAAATTACATATACATGGCTTGCAATACTCACAGTAAATGGGTAATCATTAGTTGGAATGATAAAGAAATAACAATTATAAATTGTATCATGTGATTTAAATAGAGTTAAAATCTGAAACTGCGTGAGGTCAACCATTAAATGCTGCACTTCATGTTTAGACCTTTCATATCTTTCAATCCTAAATTCATTCTTTGACCCTTGAAATCTTTTTAATCAATGTTTTTCTAAATGCAATGAGGTAATAATTTTTTATCCATTTGCAATTTCAGTTTGGTATTTTTATACTTCAATCACTATTTATTGATAAAACAAAATGCAATAGACTTTCTTCGTACGAATGCAATGGGCCTACGCAGCAGAATAATGAGAAATGATCTGAATACAGCGGTCGTATGAACAATAACAACAGCAGCAAAGAATCCTGTACATATCGCTTGAAGCAAATAAAAAATTATCAATTGATAGTAATACAAAATTAATGCATTTTGGGAATTGAATAATAATGGTAAAAATATTTGTTATCATTTATAATTATCACTCAATGTATTGTGTATTTTCTACTGATAATAGCAACTGAATAGCGATACGTATAAAGGCTATTTGATAAATTATAGTCATCTGATTCACTCAATATGTTAATAAATATTGTTTGTTATTTGTTTTTAATTAGAAAGTATTGATAAAAGCCATAATTTATGAAAAGCCAAAATAGTGGTTGATATACACTTTTTGCATAAAATTTCAAGAAGAGAAGAGAGAAGTTGTATCGCCTCGAGCAAAAATGATTCCATTTTATCTTTACCATTATGGATAAAATTTATTTATTTTTTGGTTCAAATTACTGAATGGATACTTTTTTGTAATGTAATATTAAATCATCAATCATTTGCAACAAATGATCAATGACAAATTCCAGTTAATCATTAGTAATCAGCTAACAACTTCCGAACTTCGTCACAGAAATAATTTGAGATTTTAGAATTATTAAATTATTGAGAAGATCTATTAATGCATTGTTATATTCTTCCTCTAAAGTATTTCTTACACATTTGAAATATTAAATAATATGATAGCCATCAATAACGACGTTACCACAAAATAGTCTCTATTAAAATGCAAAAATTTCCCTGCGATTAAATTTTTAGATTTTTACAAATTCCTAATCCTAAGTGTATCTTTGCATATATCCAAATTTTATTGCAGCGATTAATTCATCTTTCTAACACTGAATATTAAATAAATTCGCTTCATGAACACTCATTCCCATCCATTAAGCGATACATTTCGAATTTAAAAACTAATCATTACCCAACATCTTATTTAAATATCTTCAGAATAAACGAAATACAACTATCTGCTGGAATTAGAAGAATACATCAATGTATAATGATTAGATTCTATTTTGTTTCTTCACAGTGAAAGATACATGCTAAAATTTCTATCAAGCACAAATTTGCATAAATTATTTCTTCGTGACTTTTCAGCATGCATTTGTTAATAAAAGCTATTACTAATTGTTTTATGAAATTTAGGCTAATATTTTTACAGTTGCCTTAAAAGTGTATTTAAATTTATCAAATGCATTTCAATAACCAAAATATTTGCATAGCAATTTAATGCAAATAAACAAATTACAATTCTTATGGTTTCTTGGTAAAATTAACAAAAATCTAAACGTTTCAATTTGTTGTTGTTGTTGTCTTTTTTAGATTTCTTTTTTTCGATCATTGTGAGTATTTAGCTGTTCCTTTCAATTTACTTTTTTATTTTCAATTATTACATTTTAAAGTTAAAGATGAAATTCCACATGGATTACTGTATTTATCTTATTAATCACTTTTTACAATGAATACGAATCATTTTTCAAAAATTGCTTGTTTTTTTTTTCTTTTTTTTTTTTTTTTTTTTTTTTTTTTTTTTTTTGTATATCTGATAGATTTACGAATTGATTTTAACATGTTTTTACTGTTTCTCAATTCTCGCTTGTATTCGTTAAAAATTATCATTGTTTGTTCCATCATGGACTTTCAAGTTTTGCATTCATCATGTCAAATGATGAGTGACACTTTGACATAATACTCATAATCGAGATTTATCCAATCAATTTTCAAGTTTAACATCGATTTTCAACTTTTTTTTTAGTTCGAAATAAATCAGCTTATAAAATCACCACCTATATTGGTTGTCATTTATTACATTACAGAAATTAGATATAGGAATTTTGGTGAAATTATCACATTTATTCTTATCAATTATTTCAAAAATAAGGAAACAAAGACTGTTCATAGGTTGTTAACTGGTATTTTTGTTTGCAAAAAATATAACTATTTTAACATGTGGATTCATTCCATTTTCAAATATATTAGCTTCTTAATCTCATCAATTACTAGAAATGCAAAATAAGTTGAAATAGTTAATGTATCTAAAAAAAATATGCAAATAAATGATGTATAAATAAATGTCATAATATAAATAATATCATTGACAAATTATTTGTCAATGATTGAATTGTCCTATAAAATGTGTAATCTTCAAAGTTTTAGAACATACGGTTTCATTCATCGTTGCATGCGATCGAAATGCTACCATTGAAATTGTTGCTGGGAGGATTCAGGGTTAGATTCTTTGAGTTATTCATTCTTGTTTTTGAGTTCCGGTTTCAGTTTCAGGATTGTTCAATTAGTTTTAGTTAAGAGATATCATTTTATCGTTTTCATCTCATTTATTTAGTTTTTCTTCTACCAAATGGTTACTTTCATTATGATATATCATAGGCAATGAGTGATAGCAGTACAGCAGTACATAATTGATTGGTTGAGTAGTTTACGATGTTATCGTTTTGTATAATGTCATATTATTAATGTTAAAGCATTGAATTATATTCAATAAGTTAACGAAAGCTACAAATGGCATAAATATGGGATTTGCATATGAACGGAAGAATGATAGGAGTATAAAATGGAAAGTGTGGTAGGAAGTAAAGATGAAGTCTAAAAGGTTTTTCTTGGAATTTACGAATATAGATGGGTGGAAAATTTGAATGTAATGCTGTCGATATTAGTCGAGAAGATAATCAAATTTATTTATATTATCATGCCAGAATACAGATGGATGGAAAATTTGAATTTCCTATCCATACATACCAAGAGATGAGAAAATATGTAGGGGATTTTAAATTTGGAATCTAACATATACAAAAAAAAGTGCGATAGTTTGGTAGAGGTGCGTGCGTGTTGCAGAAAATTGGATAGAAATTCATGGATATAATGGAGGTCAATCAGTTAATAGGGATCAATTGCAAGCAACACTGTGTAGGGGAATGTTTTAGGAATACCTTATCAATTTATAGAGCTGTAGTGTGAAATTTAGTAGTATTTCGAAATCATACTTGAATGCATCTGATGAGCTAAAGAAACGATACATTTAACTGTAGTAAGCATTGCTCCTGTTAATGACTGCTATACAGGTAATACGATATCAACAATGACGACATTGCAACCAGTTAATCCAAAGCCGTTCCTGAATGGACTAACCGGTAAACCAGTTGTTTGCAAGCTGAAATGGGGTATGGAATATAAAGGTAAATGAATATTTTCTATCATTTAAGTTCAGTTTCTCGTCGTTAATTAATGTCCTGCTTTTATGTGATGTAAAAATTATGTGGTAAAATTAAGTCATAGAATCAGGTGCCATATTTTATGTCGCCAAAAGAAGGCGGCAATAGACACTGTATCGGCTAGTACTATATCAGACTGATTCTTGAATAAATAAAGAATGCACAACTTTTGTCATTAAATAGTGCAGACTATTTTATGTCAATGAAAGTAATGATATAGCACAATGAAGAATTTCAGGATACCTTGTTTCTGTTGATGGTTACATGAACCTGCAGCTAGCCAATGCCGAAGAATATATTGATGGTCGACATACTGGTGATGTTGGAGAAGTCCTGATCAGGTTGGTTTTTTTTTTTTAGGTTTGTTTTGTCTCGTAGAAGTACCTTATCTTCGAGAAAAGAGTTTGCTTAAGCAAGTTTCCAGGAAAACTATTTCATTTCAGAAATTCATGGCTTAAAATTAATTTATGTAATGAATATTCACTGTTCTTCAACTGGTTTCAAGATGCTTGCTTTGTTACAAAGACTTACTTTTTACTTTCTGGGTTGGGGTGTTTGCTCAGTTTGGAAGCATGCATGATCCTCATCGAAGTGAGAGGATTGTGGTGGCATAAATTCATGCATTTTATATTCGTAAAATGTCAGTTCAATTACTTCAGGTGCAACAATGTGTTGTGGGTCGGTGGAGCTGAGGAAAGTAGTGAAATGCAACATTGAAATTGCGATCTCACAATTATCATTATCGTTGTTCACGGTTATTGCTGTTGATAATTTATCAGTGTTCATCCGATTGGTTTTTTATTTCATGTTTCAATTTAAACATGTGGTTTTCCATTCTTATTTTCTCATCTCAGATCGCTTCAATTTAAACTAAAGGAAGCAGATCAGACTTGGCTGCATTTTTTATTTAAAACTTGCTTTGCTTTTTCTTTTTCATTTGATCTTTATGAGAACTTAGAGATTATAAGAAGGTATTGTAGCCTTATTTGCTTTTGTTTCTGTTTTATCAGATTCTTAATAAAAATATGCTATGTTCTTTCTTTCTGGTTCTTGGAGACGCACGAATTAATGTTCTTTACTGGAAACATTCCTTATCAAACAGATATGATAGTGTTTCGTCCATGTTTGCTTGGAGATTTAGATGCCGAAGTTTTAATAGATTCCCTCCAACGTTAGCTCTTTCTGTTTTTACTCTTCGGTTCTGTCATCTATAAGGACGTACCAATATTCGGTGTTCACATGTTGATGATTACTTCGCTGTCCAGTTTTCTTCGACGAAATGAAAGAGTCGTTATGGTTACATCATACTACATTATCAATTATGGGTTGATTAAGCATATGTGAATGACGTAGAAGTTTGATAATGGTGTCAACGCAATGGAGTTGGGATAGCGCTCGACTAATTGCTCTAGTTCTAAATGCTTTATATGGGCTTGAAGAATATTACAATGCTTACTACAAGGATCTCAATGTTGATGGTTTATTTGGTTTACGAATTATTGAAGGTTAACTTATGTTATAAATAACTCTTGTGGATTGTAATTAAAATGATAAGTACTTAATGATTGGAAAAAAAAAGATGTTTTTACAAATAGAGCGGATGTGAGGATATGATTCTTCTGCTATTCTTGGGGAAATCATTTCATAGGGTAATAGGTCGGTTGCTCGAGACTTATAGCATTTCTAGTGTTTAACAAATTAAGTTTTTTTTTTTTCGATTTTGGTAGTCACATTGGAGACTCCTTTAGCGCTATCTAAATTGCAGGTCACCTAAAAAGTATACAGGAAAATGTGAATGATCATGATGTCGATTCAGAAATCATGGATGAAATACGTAATTTAAGTTTAATGGCTGGTGTGATTGCAAACAAAGCTTTGCCATTTGTTGCCAATCGAGATAGAGAATATTTCAATCAGGTTTTAAAATTTTTCCTCATCTTCTGATAATTTGATAGATATTTGTTTCATGTATGCGAATGGGGTAGGCTATTCTCAGTTTTATGTTGTCTCCACTACTGTCCAAATGATTGATTATATCTTTGATTGACCGAACAAACGCAACATGTATAATTTGATTTCTATAAAATATGAAGTGCCACATGATCAAATCATTCTATTATAAAGTCAATAAGCCAATAACCGATGTTTTGGTAGAAATGGCATTTCAATAATCACGATCATATTCGTGTTATGCGCGTCGTGCATCAGATTCTGTTATTTCGGTTATGCTGAAATGAAATCTATGATAAAAATTCAAATAATTTTTTTAGTATCAGTTTCTCCTCCATAATCCGTACAAGATGAATTATACACCACAGCGTACCGATGAAAGATTCAGGTGGAAAGAGAAACAGTTGAAAATTAGCCAAAGTGATGGAATTTCTCCTTCTCCTATTCTACTTGCGGAAAAACAGAGCAGCAGGTTTACTTGTTTTTGAATATTTTTTTAGTAGTAGTTTTTTTTTTTCTTTCTTTATTTTTGGAAAGTCGGTTCAAATTTTTGGTATGAAAACTGGAAAGGACGAAGATAAAAAGCCTTGAGGATACTTTTTAGCGATATGAGCACAACTTTCTATTCAATGAGAGTACATTTACATACTCTATATAGAAGTTTCTGAGAAACAACGTTATTAGGTATTAATTTTTATTGGCTTATTTTTTCTTTTCTTTTTTTAAGTTCCACTCATCGCTAAAGATGCCGATAACTGCATAAAAAGTTCGTAAACTTTTTTTACGTGCTGAACTTATTTTTTGATTTTTTACATTGCCTTTTTCAGGTGTTTCACTGAACTACTTTTGGGAAATTCTGATTTGACGGCAAAAACTGACAGTTGTCATTTAAGTGATGACTGTATGAAACGAATGGTTAATCAACGTGGTTTCACAGGATGTCAATTGACACATCAGATATTATATGTTGCTATCGCTCTTCAGGTATATTGTTCAAGTTAAATTTCTTCACGTTGTTTTAATATTATGGCTGGTTTTTTTTCTTTATTTACAAACAAGGAAAACAGAAAAGTGGAACCTTCTTCAAAGTTTTCGTATAACGTACTAGAACAATGAGGAGATTCTATGCTGAATATCATTTACTAATAGTGTAAATAACAGAAAAAGTGAAGGATGCTAGTCATTCAACCATTCATTTCTCCTCACCTATTACTTAAAATCCTGACTCTTTTTTGTATTTAATACCTACGAAACAAATCGTAGCTGGTCCTTTTTTTTCGGATACTTGTAGAAAATCAGTTTCGTCCTCTATCTTTTGATTCAACCATTTACTTTATTATATATTTCAATTTTGTACTGTCCATCAAAATTTCAGACTTCTTGCAGTTTTACTCTATCTAACTACATCATTTTGACAAGAAACCAAACAATTACATCTTTCGTCACAGAGTATTGCACAAATATGATCGACGAATTAAGTACTTTGTTACGAAATCCAAGAATTACAGCTAGGCTTAATTACGATGAACGTGATTTGCTTATGGAACAAAGTAACTATTTATTAAATGTTATTATGTGATGAGATCTCGCGATTTGTTTTACATTTGACTTGTTATATTTAACAGAACTGCAACTTTATTGACTATTTATGTTGCATTTAGGGGTTTTGAAACATTGCCATGATAATTTTTACCAGTTCTATCAGAAATAAAAGAAGAAGATTTCCTTTTATAACTGTGAAGTGTTGAAGATTCTGGGAAGTTAACTTCACATTTTAGTTTTCACATGTGGCCAGTTTGGTTTCGTTGAGCTCTCATCGCTTCATTTGTTTGCATCTATATTGAATTGGCAGAATCCTACGTCAGGTTGTTTCATGAATGGCAAAGCGGATAATATGATCGGTGATATGAATATTTCGTATAGCCCTGATGGATTAAATCCTGGTATTCGATTGTCTTAGCACAGATATTGTTGTTTTATTTAAATCTAAATATTTAAATCTGGAGAAGAACCAATCTATTCTGTTCGATACAGTTAATTCTTTTCAAAACTTTTTATTTACCCATAGCATGGAAAGATTGAAAGCAGACAAAAAATTTCGTTACGGATCTACTAGTGGTGCTACCGCTGTGGACTTCAGAGTGTTGGGAGGAAATTTAAAGACAAAATTAGTGCAAACATACTCCTTTCTTTTTTAAGTTTCAGATTTATGCTCTGCACATTCTGCAACAGTTGCTGCCGGTGCTCTTACAGTTTTCCTTCGGTTCTTATTGGATCGTGGACCGTGGCCTGAATATTATCTAGCTGATCAGCCAGTGATTGTGTACAGTATTGCAGCGGAGGAAAAATTTCGGCAGTTCAGTTACGGTCGTTGGGTACGTGATTCGTTCATTTCGTCCATGCGTCATGCACGACCTCCTGAAATTGGTTGGTCACCAGATTTGTTTGCTTATTTCCTGCTTCTCTCTATCATGTTAGGTGGCTTTATTATCAGTCATTTGTGTTACAAACCAAAGGTAAAACAATTTTATCATTTTTCTTATAAAAAACTCTAATTTTTCGTATTTATTATTTGATTCATTTCGAGAATTTTTCGTCAATTTCCTAATAATTTAGATTCATCGTTCTTGTGGTTTTTTCCAAGCTGTTGGTAAACATGTAGTAGTAGTCTGCCAAACTATTCAACAGTTTGTATGAGCTGTTTTTCTGTGACGAAACATTTGAATAAAATTTGAATCCTTTTTGAGGGTTACTTAAAGTATAATATCAGCTCTTTAACTTAAGAATAGAAGCTTTTGTCTTTAGATTGCGCTGTCCGAAGTGTCCAGTATAAACTTTTGTAACTTTAGGGCAATTTTTTCTATTTTATAAGAACTTATGTTGATTCGTAGAAGACGATCTGACTGATGCATTAATACTTTGTTTTTATTTTGGTAATTTGAATAATATATGTAGATATTGTTTGTATTGTATTATATTTAATGGAATAAAATATGAATAAAATGTATATTATTATACTTTAGGAGCATATTATCATTTTCGGGAACTGAATGCATCCTTAGGAGTGATCAGAATGATAATATCAGACTCGTTAATAAAGAGGACTAGATTAAATAAATTCCTGAATACATTATTAGTTATCATCATCAAGAAATCTAATCTCTTGTAAAAAGGGTTAAAAAATGTCAAGAACTTGACAAGTGGGTAGATGAAATAATTTTGAAAGCATGTCATGTTGTCTTTATTATTTGTTCCAAAAATTACTTTCTCTAATATTTGAGCAAATGTGATGATTTGCTTTCAGATGAATCGTTGGAATTATTGAAATACTGCTAGAAATAATTAAGGAACAAAAACAAAAAAAAAAAAAAAAGATTCAATCTTAGTTCTGTGAAAATGAAATTAGTTGATGTTTCAGTACAAGATCAATCAAATATGTTGATCCAGTGAGATTTACATCAACGTTAAATAATCTTATCTGGTAACAATTTTGGGTAATTGAAGAAACACAGGGCAATTTGCGATAAAATTCTGTTGTCTAATCTGAGTAATGCATATCTATTATCTATCATCTTACATTTCACTATGACATTTTTCGATGTCATGGCCAAATTCAAAACATTCAAAAATTCCCATCAATTCGATGGTTGTAATTAGTACACCTGTTATAGATACATTAATAAATGAGAATAGAAATAATAAAAGATAAGTCTTCTTTGATCTTTTCAATTTGTCGAAGATTATTATTATTAGAAATTCATTTCTAATTATTCTTTGTTAATTTCTCCTTTACACTGCATGTTTTAATGCAATAAAAGAGTAAATATGATAAGATAGCTGTTTCATCAATTTATTCGTAAAATCGATAGATTTTGTACATTTAAGAAATTCAAATTTTCAAAGTTTGAAACTTCTTTACAAACATATATATATATATTTATTTTATCTATTTTATTTTATTTATTTATTTATAAATCATTTGATTAGTACGAAATTATTTCTTCGTTTCGTCTCGAAAAGATTATCCAAAAAAAAAAAAAAAAAAAAATAAAGAAAGAAAAAAAAAAGAAAAAAATTGTTTCTGTTATTTGGTTGTAGAAAAAGAAAACTGAATGTTGTGATCTTTAATAACCAAATCTAACTAATTCATTCATCAAGTTTTTCAGACTTCTTTTGCATGATTCATTCATTGATTGAATTCAGAAATTTCTGAATACAATCAACAAAATTAATTGTTTGGTTACATCCAATGTTTTGTTCAGTTGATTAAGTTACTTACTCATTAAATCATTAAGGAATTGGCTATTTGAATGAAAAAGATTCCGATCTACTATCGCTTGTGCTTCCTCGCAAATTTTCGTTTTATCATTTACTCATATAGCAAAATGAATAACCCGAAATTATTCTCATTAAAATTTATAATTTTGTTTTGTTAGTATTTCCAATAATATCTTTTTCATCATTATTACTATAATATCAAATTGTTATCAATGTGGGAAATACACATACTTTTTTCATCCATTACCACAATTGTTGCTTATCATTATCGCTATCATTGCAGAGAATATGTATACATAAAGTTGACTAATACATTTATAGGATTGAACTTACAGATGCTTTGGAATTTAATTACTCAGTTTCTTCATAAGGATTTAATCAGTCCTAACTGGTATTTTGGTTATTATGTAGTTTTAGTTCCTAAGTAAATTGAGCAATTAGTAAGGTAATCAAATTAATTCTATCATTACAATGTTAGATTCTATTATTACTTATTAGATTTTAAATTACTATTAAAATTGTAAAATTTAACCTTTACGAATAAATTTAGTTAAAATTTAATCAGTAATGATGTCGACGTTTAAATGAATGTATAGATACATTCTGTCGAGGATATTTTTAAAATATTAAATGATGAAGAGTAGTATGGTACGATTTATAAATGGAAGAAATAGAAATAGCACATTCATATTACAACCATAAATATCAATGTATTTATTAATGATAACACAGATAACTTCATTTAATTCGGTGATAGGAAAATTTTAAACAAATTGTTCAATTTTAATGGAACAATTACTGATCATATAGTTTGCTATCAAGTTATCATATTATTCTTCTTTTCTTGTATAAACAGTTTTTTTTTTTTTTTTTTTTTTTTTATCAGTTGTTCCTTTTTCTTCCTTTTACAATCCTTTTTCTGATATATTTTTACAATTTATATCAATAATACCTAATCTTTCTCTCTTCTCTTCTATCACTATTATCACTTAAATTTATCTTGTTTACTACTTTTATATATTAAGCAACCTAATGAGTCTTTATAGTGGATATTGTATATTAGGTTAGATATATCTTTTATTTTATGAGCATTCATGCGAAAATTTAATTTTTTGGGCTTATTAAATTGCTTGTAATTATTTGGACGAAAAAATATGACATATTTGAAGTAATCAGTTTTTTCCTTAGTTTGACTTTTTCTTTTTTAAAAAAAAAAATAAAATGGAATGAAAAATGGAACTAATTTAAATCTAAGTAAAACTGAAAACTCAGATTTAAATAGCCATAGATAAAATGTATATGCTATAAATTATTTATGAAATATCGAGCACACTATCATCAAAAGTAAATCTGACAGTTTTGCTGATGAACTTACTAATTACCGAATTACTGTTCGTATAATTGCACCATTCGATAATAATATTTTTTACCATTTATATGTATGCAAATTCTACATTAGCATACCAAAGTTTAAAATTATCTTCTAGTAATAATAAAGTTGTGAAATGGTATCTTCTGGATTAGTTTAAAGGATTCAAAAACATTATTTATCATTCATCAGTCAGTTGTTGCCGTTTACAGTTCGTTAACAATCTTCTTTTTTTTTTCTTCCTTTTTCAAAAGTTAAATAGCAAATGGAATCTTGTTTTAGAGGAATATGACATGGATCGACTGATACTATACTCCAACTTATGTGATAATATTAAATGAATGATAAAATGAGTATTCATTTTGCTCTCTGAAATTATCATTATCTTATTTCACAGTTCTATTTTGATATATGAAAAAGAGACCTAAAACTATTTTTCTTTTTAGATAATTACTATTAGATAAAAAAAAGAGAAACATTTTTAAATTAATAAACCGTTAGAAATTTTTTTTAAAAAAGTCACTAAAAACAAATTAATTGCAACAACAGTAGAAAATTTTTTTAATTTCTTAATAAAAAAATGCTACAAAATTTTTTCATTAATTAAAAAAGAAAAAATCAAAAATAAGAGATAAAAAAAAGAAATTAGTCATTTACGACATAAATAGGTATATGTATATATACTAGAAAATAATTTACTGATTGATGTGTGTCGTGTGTTTTCGAGAATGGAACATGCATGACTGGAATGAAAGAAGAAGGGAAGAGAAATGGAAAAAAAAAAGAAAAAAAAGTTGAATTCCCTTATCGGTGTAATCAAAATTGATGCGGAATATGATTCCCGCTCCCGCTGATCTCTTTCTTCTTGGTGGAGTAGTTTTGATGATGATGGGAGTGGAAAAATAATGATTGCATTGATGCAAAAAAACGGGGAGAAGAGGGAGGGGAAGGGCGGGCGGTGAAGTTCTAAACACCACTTCATTCATTTTGTTATCATCGATTTAAAAATGAAAAAGAATTCTCCTTTTTTTCCTCTCTAATCTCTTATTCTTTACCATTCTCTAATATATGTTTATCATTATTATTATCATTATCATTATTATCATTATTATTATTATTATTATTATTATTAATTATTATTATTATTATTATTATTATTATTATTATTATTATTATTATTATTATTATTATTATTATTATTATTATTATTATTATTATTATTATT